>BCLH01000281.1:101342-167534 GCA_001602315.1 Zoysia pacifica
GCATACTCTACTCTAGATCACGTTTCTTTGATTGCTTCAGGTTCAGGAAAAGCCCAGCGTCATGGCATCATTCAGACATCCTATAATCCTCATGGAAAACCAATCCACACCCCCCCCCCCCCCTCCCTCACGCGGATCAGTCGTACAAAGCCACCTGCAGATGCCTTGTTTTTCAATCTGGAATAAGGTGATCTGTCCTGTACTACACTTCTACATGGCGATGCTATCGATGGAATTATGTTCTCAACCCGTGCGGATTGGAGGTTTGAAACAACATGGATTTTCTTAAAAGCACAGTTGTAATGAGGTCACTCGTGACCTCAATCGAAAGGTATTCTGGTGAAACGATTGGATGCGATTACCCGAAATATAAGCAAACTGTGGGGGTCCATACTTAGCATGGCTCTGGAAACATAGCATACTTTACACCATTATCATAAGTGGTCCTGTATGATGCGCAGCTAAAACTGCACGATCTAGGAGAAGTATCCAGGTGCTCCTGCTTTCTTTTTTCCTGATAACAGATTAAAAAACTGGACTGAATCTTTCACGGGGGGGCTGTATTGTTCCTGAAGACACTGAATTCAATTCAATTTATGCAAGTCACTCTACCAATCATCGTAAGAGATGAAGTAAAGTTGAAGCGTTAAGAAATTGTAATAAGATGCTGAAGTTGTTTACAAAGTAAAACAAAGAAACCTTACAAAAATCAGAAGTGGAAGGCAGCATCCATTACATAAAGAGATCAGCATCAACGTACGGCACGGGCACCTTATGGAGCCCCATGTTAAAACGCATCTCTGAAAATGTAGGTACCAGTAGAAGAGATGCATTTTGGAGTCCCATAGATCTTTGCAATGCCTTCCGAAAAATACAGCTACCAGCCTCTTAATACTGGTGATGCTAAATAACGTTTCTGAAAGAAACGATCTTGATGTAGGAGTACCTTTTCTTAGCGAGTAGGCTTTCGCTGATTTTAGAAAGCAAGATATTCAGGTTACATCCAACAAGATCTATCTGTACCGTTGAGGTTTTAACTCGTGAAAGTGGTTTCTTGACCATTCCCCGCTCCCTTTGCTTGATGGATTAGATGGCCCTGAAACGACGCCACTGCAACAAGAGAAATGTGGCAGAGAGGCGATCAGGCTGAGCAGGCACCAATTTGCAGGACGGTGTCCTTATCGAGCCTGACCTTGGATCGCCCATGTGGCCATGTCTCAGCTTCGATCACCGACCCCTATCCCCCGCCCAATTGTGCCCATCAAGCAGTCCGTGAACTCCTCATCATTACTGGGCACCAGAGGGATTCAACTTTCTCCAGTATTGCATCCAAAAAAATACTAATACTCATATTAGTAGCGTTTACAGCTATTCATTCTCATGCTTCTTGGATGTGGTAATCTAGAAATAACTATCGAGCCCCTATGACAAATTGCAAGCACCATTCTCTAAAGAAAAGTCCAGATGCATTGTTACCCTTGGTGCTAGACTTTTCTTGCATGGGGAGACGAGCTTTGCCAGCTTCAGGTTGGCGGGCAGAGCTCGATCGCGTCTGGATTGCAACGATGAGGTGGTCCAGAATGCGATCGTATCCCTTCTGCAATATTGTTACCGCAATGGCATTGCTCTTGATACGACGTTCTTGTTCTCATCCTGCTTCCTGTTTGAGGCATTTCACATGTCGCGTGGTGTCATCATCTGGTCCGTCAAAGTTATCTGAAAATCATGGTAGGTAGGTAGAGATCCTCGTAGAGCTATTGGTTTTGAAAAATCACCTGTCTGATATGGCATTTTGAAACGACTTTTAGGAAAATTTCTAAAAAGAAGTAGCTGACGAAAAATCTCAATATTTTTTATGCGATTACCCGACACCCAAAAGGGGGATAGTGGTGTGTGGGCCGGTACAAGCTTTGTGGGGATATTTCTCAACGCGCAGTTTCCGTCTCACTGTATTATTTAATATACACCACTAATAAGTGCTGCGTTTTGACGACGCAAATCACAATATATAAGCACATCTCCTATGCCACTATTCTCGTTCTTGCAGCTGCAACATCTCTCGCAGCGACATTGACTTGAGCTATCTTACTTATCTACCTGTCCTCCCACTCTCATATACCTTTTGCAGCGATTAACCAGCAGCTTCGTCGAGTTGACCTGCGCGAATCGATCCGTCGCGGTGGAGTCGGGGCGCGCGGGCAGCATGACGATGAAGGTCCAATGCGACGTGTGCGCGGCCGAGGCGGCCTCCGTCTTCTGCTGCGCCGACGAGGCCGCGCTGTGCGACGCGTGCGACCGTCGCGTGCACTGCGCCAACAAGCTCGCCGGAAAGCACCGGCGGTTCTCCCTACTCCACGCCGAGCCCTCGTCGTCGCCTTCCGCGAAGAAGCAGCCTCTCTGTGACATGTGCCAGGTCAGTGACACGCACACGCACACCAAGCGTACAATTGAACTAGCTGGTGATCTGTGGGTTTGTTTTGTTCACCAGATTAAGACTGAACTTTGATCGCAGGAGCGGAGGGGGTTGTTGTTCTGCAAGGAGGAAAGGAAGATCCTATGCCGGGAGTGCGACGTACCGCTGCACACCGCGACCGAGATGACGAGGCGCCACAGCAGGTTCCTGCTCACCGGCACGCGTCTCTCGCCGGCGCCGCTGGACCCTCTCGCAGCGACAGAGGAGGGTCAAGAGGAGGAGAACGGCAGCAGCCTCCACACCGACGACTCCTGCAGCGGCGGCACCGGCACCAGCGCGACCACAGCGAGCGCGAGCGACGGGAGCAGCATCTCCGAGTACCTGACCAAGACGCTGCCCGGGTGGCACGTCGAGGACTTCCTCGTGGACGACGCTGACGCTGGCATCGCCGCCTTCTCCGACGGCCTCGGTCAGGTCAGTCCCGGAATCCCGTCCTGCTCGTGAGAACACCATGCGCACATCTTGTAGTCAGAGTCGCCCGGTCCCGCCTCCCGCGCCGTCATGCGCACAGGGGCCGGCACAGAAACCAACGTGATGCGACGTACGCATCGCCTGAGGCTGGTCCCGGTCATCTCTCTACCGGAACCACTCCTACCACCTTCGGCAATATTTTGCGCTGGCAATTATGGAGGCATCTTGTTGTCACGCTCGCAATTGCATTAAGAAACGATTGGTTGCTGGACCAGACTGTCAGGATAATATCCCGTGGAGACCACCTAGATACGTTGGCTCGCATATCTTTTTCCTGAATGTTCTCACCAATTTCTATATCTGGACTTCAACAATGTAGAAATTTGATTCTTCGCCTGAGCTCAATTAGCGTTTGGACTTGCGTTTCTGCAGGGAGGACGTGTTCAGCTCGGCGGGCTGCTGGAAGAAGCTCTCCCGGCATGGGTGGCAGGGGAGCAGGTGCTCAGCGACATCGTTGCTACTGCCGACGAGCGGGATTACCGGGAGCGGAGGGTGCCGCAGATGCAACTGACGCACGCGGAATGGACCGGAAGCAAGAAGCCCAGAGCGTCGCCGCTCTGTTCTTATTGGTGAAGATCTCGCTATCTTCTGTAAGATCCGTGCTAGATTATACTCGTATCTAGAAGGTAGGAACTAGAAAGAGGTACCCAAGGATTTCTCCGTGTGATCGATAGGGATGACTGACTCAGAGCTTTCTGCAACTCTTTAAAATTCCTGAAATTTAACCTATGAACTACTCCGGTAAGGCTAGTTGTCTTTGGGGTTCCTTTCGGTTGAATCCTACACCTTCTCGAGTTCTTGAGTACGGCTTCACCGTCCGGTCGTCAGCGACGACAAACACAGCATTTGATTGTGTTCCATGGGCACACAATGATCTCGTTCAGCAGCTTAACGTCTCCCGGAATAGCCAGCATTCGAGTGATTGCTGCTATACCGACCAGTCGACCACACCTGCTCGACAACCACCCCCGTTATTTCTGCGAAAAATCCTGAAGATTGAAAGAAACCGGCACAAGATAGTGCCAATTTTATTAATTAAAGAAGAGTATACAGATATGGGGAGCCAAGGCTCTGAGTACAAAATTGCAATTAGCTATTTACAAAAGAAAAAATTGATCTTATGGGCAAAGCGGCAAAAGGTGCCGAGCTCCCGCCATTGCCCGTCCGGGCCTCTTCTTTGATCTTTGCCAAGAGAGAAGTTGCCATCACTTCTCTTTGGTTGAAGATGCGTGCATTCCTCTCCTTTCATATCTCCCAATTCACCAAGAGTGTTAGGGAGCGCAATATTTTTTTTTTGGGGTTTCTTGTAGAGATGTGAACTAGAGCCACCAGTCATGAACGGAGATGTGTTGAGGCCAGTTGCCCGGTTGTATTTGGGGCATACCTGACCATTGAGCAATTCCATTCTAGACTCTTCGCGTGTATCTACAGTCTACAAGCATATGTTGCGCAGTCTCCGGTGTGTGCCTACAAAGCGGACAGAAGGTGTTGTTTTGCCATCCTCGAGTTTGAAGTCTGTCAGCCGTCTAGACTCTATCTTGAATCACAAGCCATGCAAAGACTTTGCATTTGAGTGGTGCCCAGGCACTCCAAATAAGAGTGTTGTAGTTTGTTTGTGAGCATCCGATGAATTATGCTTTGTACGCGGATGAAGCACTGTATTTTTCATCAGCTTGTAGCTTCCATGTAATGCTATCCTGCATTTGCGGTTGCAGATGGACGCCTTGGATTAAGTTCCACAGCTGCACAAGCTCTTGTATGTGAATCGTCGTAATGGTGCCCTGCAGATTCAGGTCAACCACACAGTTGTTGTTCTGTAGGGCCTCTTAACCTTGAACTTCTTTCTTGTCGAGATATCATAAATTAACGGTGCGAGGTCTTTTGGTCTACGTCCATGTAGCCATGTGGAGTGCCAAAAGTCTGCACTTGCTCCGTCGCCTAGAGTTAAGGATGTTGTGGCATCAAAAAGTAGCTTGTCAGACTCATCGCAAGGGCTGCCAAGGCCAACCCAGCCTTTTCTGGTGAAGTCCTTTCGTGCCAAAGCCAACGGATCCTTAGAGCTCTTGCGAATTTTTCCATGTTGAGAATTCCTAGTCCACCATTTTCCTTTGGCATACATGTACAAGTTCAGTTTACTTTGCATTTGCAACCCGTCAAATCCTCATTGCCTGCCCAGAGGAACTTCCTCCTTTTTCGGTCCAGTTCTTCAAGAACCTCCTTCGGAATTTTAAGGGAGGTGAGGAAGTAGACCGTTTGTGATGATAACACCGATTTGACTAAGGTTGCTCGGCCCGCGAGAGACACATGCTTCCCTTTCCAACTTGCTAACTTATTACTTGCTTTGTCTATTAGTGGTTGATAATCTACTCGCTTCAGTCTGGTCACCGACAAGGGCAAGCCAAGATACTTAAAATGGGAAGCCGGTTCTAGTTGCTGGGAAGTTTTCTAGCACATGATCTAGATCCACTTCCTCACAGCGTATTGGGACCACCGATGTCATTTAGAAGTTGGTGCTCAGGCCAGACGCTTGTCCGAAGCTTTGCAGGATTGCTGCTAAGTTAGATACATCCTCTCTATTGGGATTAATAAACACCGCTGCATCGTTAGCATACATGGAGGTGCGTAGTCTGGCCTGTCTTCCTCTTAGTCTGGTAAGCAGGCCTTGTTTTGTTGCAAGGTTGAGTAACCGTTGCAGAGGGTCTATTGCCAATATGAAGAGAAGAGGGGACAGGGGATCTCCTTGCCGTAGGCCTCTTCCATGTTGAACACTCTCGGTCGGGATGCCATTCAACAATATTGTGGATGTTGACATTGCTAGGATCGCAGTAATCCAATTGGTCCACCGCTGCGGGAATCCCCAACATTGCATAAGCTTAATGTGATAGTCCCATCTCACAGAGTCGAAAGCCTTTGAGATGTCCAGTTTGAGAATTAGGGCTAGCGTTTTAAGTCTATGGAAACACCGAGCTAGATTGCGGATGTACATGAAGTTGTCATGGATACTGCGTCCCCTGATGAAAGCGCTCTGGCTTTGTGAAATGATAGCATTGATTTGAGGACCAAGTCGTAATGCCAGCATTTTTGTACTATTTTGGCAACCGCATGTATGAGACTTATTGGCCAAAAGTCTGTTATTTTGTTGGCTTAAAGGATTAGCACAACATTTGCTGAGTTTAAGAAATGCATGTTGACAACTCTTAGGTCATATACTGTCTGAATCACGGCCATAAGGTCATGTTTGATTATTTCCCAACAGGCCTCGAAGAAGTTAGGTGTGAAGCCGTTTGGCCCAGGCGCCTTGTCATTCCGCATTTGGCTCAAGGCTTGGTGCACCTCGGTTTCTGAGAATGGTGCCGCTATCTATGTGAGGTCCAACGGTTGAATGCCTAAGTTGGCCCAATTGATGTCAACATCTCGTGGTGGTGGCGAGCTCATAACCCCATCAAAGTGTTCATAGACGATCTGTTCTTTCTCCTTCGTGGTGGATTGCCCAGCCATTCGCTTTCTGCAATCTTGAGATGAAGTTTTTTCTTCTCCTTGCGTTCATTTTGAAGTGGAAGTATCTCGTAGTAGCATCGCTGTCTTTGATGTTAGTTATTCTTGATGCTTGACTCTTTCTTGCTCTTTCCACCGCTGCCAATCCCATGATTCTTCTCTTGAAGTTTGACCTCAGATTGAATTCTTCCAGCATGAGCTCCCTAGTTTCTTGTGCTATATCTAGGTTTAAGACGACATCCATGGCCATGTGCATCTTTAGTTTTGTTTCCGACAAGATTGTTCGGCTCCGCCGTCTAAGACAATTGGCAGTATTAATTAACTTCTGGCCAAACCTACGGAGGGGTTCTGTTTGTAGGGTGGGCTGATTCCATGCCTTCTACACCACTTCCTGGAAGTTAAGGAGTTTGATCTAGAAATTTTCGAATTTAAAGTGACGTGGCTGAACTGGGGTGGACTGATATGATAGAAGCAGCGGGAAGTGATCCAATAGAGAGGTGGCGAGGGCATGCAGGACGTGCTAGTCAAAGGTCAGATCCCACTCCTCATTACTAAAGGCACGATCAAAGTTGACTAGCGTTGGTATACGCCTTTCGTTACTCCATGTGAATTTTCGGTTCTGTAGATGGATTTCATGGAGTTCACAATAATTGAGGGCTGACCGGAATCTTCTCATACGTGAGAGGTTTAAGTTTGTGTTGTTTTTGTGTGCGGCTCTATATATTTGGTTGAAGTCTCCAAGGATTAACCATTTTTCTCCCGATGGCGGTTTGAAGCGTCGGATGTGCCTTAAGAAGGCGTTCTTCTAATTACTTCTTGTCGGACCATAGACTGTTGTCAACAAGAAGGTCGTTCCACATTGTTTGATGGTGATCTGGGCAGAAAAGGAGTATCGACCAATCCGGATGTTCTGGGCCTCAATGTAGTCATCATTCCACAGTAAAAGAATTCCTCCTCTAGTGCGTCTTGACGGCTTGAACGCAAAGCTGTTTAGCTTAAAACCTCCCAGGTACGAGGCGAGGGAGGCATCTAAATTTTGCAGCTTCGTCTCCTGAAGGCATGCTAGATGGCATGTGGTTGCAACGATTGTTTCGTGCACTGTGGAGCACCTGGCCGAGGAGTTTAAGCCCCTTGCGTTCCAGCAGATTATGTCAAGGTTCTTTGTTGCCATATTGGGGAGATAGTTCTTTGTCACTTGCATTGGCCGGCAAGGTTATTATATGGGCAGGAGATATTGCATGTGGTGGATAAGTAAAGCCCAGTTCTCGCTCGATATATTTGTTTGAGACACTTCGCGAAGGGTTGACTACTTGAATTGATAGATGAGCACACAAGGTGATTAATCAGCATCACAGTACAAGTCTCTGGGTACAAAATAGGCACTGCTTGCAAAATGGAGTGGCAGCGCACGGATGTGGCTTGGCATTGTTTGTGATACATAGATACTTGAAGACTTCTGGGCTTCATCTTGGGTCACGCCTGTCAGGCAGAGACCTGGACGTCCTCCTGGATGTCTAGCGCTCCTTCCCCTGCAACTTGCAGGAGCGCACTGTCGAGCTGTGTCGTGCCCTCGTTCAGATCGAAGATGGAAGTGAGGGCAGAGATTACATGGTCCGGGAGAGGTCCCTGGAACATTGCAACATACTCCGATAGAGCTTGCTGCAGGTTTGAGGCTTCATTGTTCTGGAGGAGACCGAGGCGCTGACATAGAACCCTGCGGGCTCTTTCAACTGGGGGCATTGCTGGCCGGTTGGAGAGCCGCGCGCTGCGACGCAGAGCCACGGTGCTTGTGGTGCGGCGGCGTTTCAGCTTGCGCCGTGGCGGTTGGTCAGGGCACTGGAGCAGGCGGGCAGGAGGTGGGCAGAACATGTCTCCCAGCTCGCGTAGAAGCTCATTGCCGTTGTGCTGCTCCTGTGGCGCCTTGTGCTCAGCATCCTGTCCACTGCCTGCGTCGTCGGGTATATTTCCGACTCTGGCAGTGGCGTGTTCGCCCTTTGACATGCCTGCCGGAGGAGAGGCGTTCTGCTGTGCAGTCGCCTGTGGATTGGCGACAGCTCCGACCGTGGCAGTGGCATGTTCGCCCCTTGACGAGCTTGCCGGTGTAGAGGAGTTCCGCTGAGCAGCCGCCTGCAGATTGGCCTGAAATGTCGTGAGCGCCTCGTCGACGGCCTCCATGGACCAGGCCCCATTCCCATGCGCGTGCAGGGCAGGCGATGACATGCTCTGGTTGTTGTCGAAGAGGCGTCCTTCAAGGCTCATGGCCCTGTCGATGTAGACAGAGGCTCTTTCAATCCAGGCCCTCTGCCCTTCTCGGAGCTCAGCCAATGTCTCCTGTAGAGGTGAAAGGGCAGAGATCACTCGTGCGTCGAGGAGGGCCTGCAGTTCTTGTCGGAGCATGGCTGCATGTGAGGAAAAAATGGACTGCATACTGGGCGTACTCACTGTCTTTAGAGCGTCCATAGATGGCAGCTTCTGATAGTTACGCAGATTCGGCGACGCGAGGGCGGCAGCCTGTGCGCCGTTCTGACGCTAACTGCCACGCCTATCGTAGCCTGTGCGTCGCCGACGCTGGTAGTCCTCGCGGCGTCGGCGCTGGGGCGCGTTTCCCCGACGCACTGGCACTGACTTGCGAGTTCGGTGAGCACCCTGACCGCCACCTCTGGGCCCCCGATTGTCATCGACGTCGTCTCGCCTGTTCGGCGGCCATTTGTAGGCCTGGTGATCATCAGTTGGGCCACGCCTAGGCTGCTGGTCAGAGGGCCTGCGCCTAGGCTGATGACGGCGGCCCGAGGAGTCGTCATTGTTGAGGTCGCTGTAGTCGTGACGGGCACGCTTTGCAGACCAAGCGCGGCGAGCGTCATCAGAGCCGTTGTCGTGGCGGTTGTCGGAGCCGTCTCGCCGGGCGTCGTGCTGGTTCTCCGACGAGAGGTCGAGGCGGCCTCGAAGACGCTACCACGACCGGCCTGTCTTTCATTATGCTCTCTGTGTGGTTGACTTTTGGTTCCTGCGGTGGGTGAGGCAGCCGGATCGGTGCGACATCGTAGTCGCCGGGTGGGACACCATCCCGGACCCGGTAGTGCCATGGTGGGAGACGACGACGCACCGGCTTGAAATGTGGCATGTCGACGGCTGCCGCCTGCAAGTCAAATGAAGCGGCGGAGTAGTCCTCAATTACCTCCATGTGAAGATAGACCTCATATTTGAGGCCTTGCTGCCCGCGTTCCGGCGGCACATCGGCCACGAAGACCGCCGAAGATTTGTCCGTTGGCTGATGGGTGAAGATGAGCCACACCGACTTGGGGGGGATGCTGCTCGGGTTTGCTGTCCACGCCACAGCTCGATGTGCCTCGTGTCGGTGGGCTGTATCAAGTCTGTTGATGCACTGGAGGGTGTAGGAGCGGCCAAATGACGCCGTCGACGATGTCCGGAGTCCAAGCGTGGATGGGGATTGCATCCAGGCACAGGCGAACCCGGAAAAAGAAGCGCATGCCGAGGGCAGGAGTCAGGCTGCGCCACTCGTGCCAACAGAGCAAAATCCCGTGCAGCCAGAAACGCTTCTTCTTGCGCGCCTCTTCAACATGCCGGCGTTGTTCAAACCGTATGAGAAATGGTTTCCGCTGGTGCTTGGTGACAAACACATCTCCTGAAGAGAGCCCAAATTCATCCACAATGGCGTCCTCAATGTCCTTGGCCCCCTTCCCAGTCGGGAGGTGCAAGGCCCACGGGACCATTGTGCACGCTTCCCACTCTCTGAGATCAAGCTCCAAATCTTGAGTGGTTGGGACATGCAGGATGTCAACGTCCGGCCGCGTGTCCGGATCACCGAGGGCCATCTAGGGAGTCGGCGACGAAGCGGACGGTGGTGCAGAGGAACCCACGGCCCCGGCTTTGGGAGAAGGGTTGGCTGCAGGTGCCGGAGAAGGCCGACGTTGCTTGGGAGGCACTCGACAGTTGCGCTCCTTGTGGCCGGACTTGCTGCACTGGAAGCAACGGACTGGGTCACGGCACTTGGCAGCCCGGTGGTCTGGAGCCAAGCAGATGAAGCAACGGCCTGCTGTGCGCCTTTTGAAGCGGAGGAGTTGAAGCTGCTGCTCTGCCGTTGGAGCAAAGTCGCCTCCTCTTGAAGGCCGGGCTTTACGGCCATCAATCGACCTCGGGGCCTCGAGCTCCACCCGCTTTGAATGAGGGTTCTTCCTCCACCAGCGACGTGGGTGAACAGTTGTCCAGCCTTGGTCCGTAGCCGGGCGCGTCGCGGGCGGCGATGTGACGGAGTTGACGACCGGGCGCTTCGAAGCGACATGGGTCGGCGCAGCACGACGGCGTGTCCAACGTGGGCTGGGGAAAGCGAAGCGGACGCCCTGGGTCCTGTCGGCTCGACGAGGAACTGCAGAGGATGCCACATTGAAGGATCGAGCGGCCAGGTTGTTGGTGGGCGAAGGAGGGCGCCCAGACGGAGCCGGACACCGAGCCACTTCAGCGAAGGACAGGGGAGCAGACGAATCCGGTGACTCCGGGACGCAATCCACTTCCCCTTCACCAGGGCGCCAAAAGGCCGGCAGCGGAGGGGGCGGCGGCGGGGAGGGGAGGTGACGGGCTGGCTTTAGATCTGGATCTCGCTGGTGGGCAGATGGGTTTGAGCTCAGGATTTTGAAATGCTGGCTGCTGGAGGGTGGTGATGGAGGCTAGGGGCGACGGAGGATTTGGGGGAATGCCGGAAGGGAGGCTCGCGCCGGCGAAGACGGCGGTGAGGGCGCCGCCATGGAGGAGAGCGCCTGTCACATCCAAAAATTCAAAGTCTAAGTCTAGAAAATGGGAATTTTTCTTTAAAAAAATTCTTTTTCTTTATTTAGTGAACTTAGCTTTTCCAGGCTCTTTTAAAAATTTTCAAAAAAAATGAAACAAACTAGAATAACATAGCTAAAAGAAAATTTTCAAATTTTAAAATTTGAATTTGCTAAGTGTTTGATTTTTCATGTTTTCTCGCTTTTTGATCTTTTTCGAGTTTATTTGTATGTCTAGTGGAGTTTAGAATTCTTAAACCTTTAGAAAATAGAAAAAAGTTTAAGTCTTCTCGCGTGGGCCTGAATCCCTCCACTGGGCCGACCTGCTCCCTTCCTCGACCTAGCTCGCGCGCCCCTGCTCCCTCTTCCTCGGTGTGCCCCACAGCGTACGGACCGGGTGTCACCTGGTTCACGCCGCTCAGCCGCGCAACAGCGAGCCGTCCGACGATTCTTGCGCGCCGTCGATGCTCTCCGTCTGGCAGCCGTCTCGCCGCCCTTCAGGCCAACCACGCTCCCACCGTTTCCATGCGCGGTTTGGGCGGAACCGTTCGACCGCATGACGACGTCGCTGTGCGCCGTCGAGAATGCCACGCCGCCGCGACCAGCGGCCGTTCCACCATCGCATTGACTCCTCACATTGCCCTCCGCACCAAATGACATCCGTTAAGCTAATCATTCCTTCTCGTGATGTCATTTCGCTCTCTAATTGCCGGTCGCGCTCTTACTGGCCGCCGGTCGGCCGTGGAACGCCGCGACACAACGCTGGCCTAGCCTCGCGCTCCGACGCGCCTCAGGGGCTCCCTCAACGTGACACGAGGCAGGCCAGCTGCCTCTTGATCGCTCCAGCTGGCCATCAGAGCGCGAGCGGGTTGTAAATTCGCCCCGCCGTGTCAGGCGGAGCTCTCACCGCCTTTCCACTGCAGCGCCCGCGCGACCCTAGCGCCACGCCCCGCACTGCCCAAGGTCTAGCCCCCTCTCCCGCTTGCCATTTCACCGGGATTTCAGAGATTCACCTCCTTCCCCGCCGCCAGCCACCTAGCGCCGCTGTCAAATTCCCTCCAAGTCCGGTAGCCTTTAGTCCAATCGGGACACCCTAGAGTATCACGTACCTGCACTGAAGCTAGCCGACCCCCACGTGTAGCCGCCGAGCCCCCCCCCCCCCTTGGCCGCTCACCGTGCGCTCCTTCCTGCCAACTGCTGAGCCGCGATGCCAGCTTCCTAGGTGCCGCCTCTAGCTCGGAGGAGGCCTTGCACACGGTCACCACACCTCAGGGAAGCTTCCACGCCAGGAGCAGAGGCCGCTGCGACAAGCATTGCTCCCTCCGCTGCGGAGCTCCGCCGCAGCGCGCCTTCTGCTCACCGCTGCCACCGCCTCGGCTCACCGCTGACGACGGTGAGCGTACCCCTAGGGTCACGCATACGCATACACTACACGCGCGCACGCATGGCCCCTAGCCGATGGGCAGCCACTCGGGCAGGGCACCGCCCTGGCCGCGCTGCCAGGACGCGTTGGAACGCGCCGAACGCGCCTAGTGCGCGTCTAGTGCACGCCCACATCGCGCCGCCATTTCGGCTAGCCGATGGCCACAACAAGCGCCGCACCGCTACCTCAGCGCTAGGCACATAGTGGAGTACCATACACACACACACTCACGTGACAACACAAGCTGGCGCACGCTTGGAACGCGTCGGGACACGCTAGTGCGTGCTCGAAATGCGCCCAGGACGCCGGAGCACGGACAGAGCGCGTCCGTCACACCCAGTGCGCACCCAGGCCAGCACGCATGCGCTGAACAGTGAGCACGGCCTTGGTCCCCGACCGGAGGGTGACACTGTGAGTTGCTACACGCACGGACACGTGTCCGCGTGTCCATCTTGGACATAGCCACGAACCTGTGTACGTGGTCACGGTCATGATTTCACGTGTCCACGGACACATCACAGTTTTCTCGTGTTCACGTGTCTATGGACACGTCACGATTCAATGTGTCTATGGACACGGCCACAAGCCACGTGTCCACGGACACGTCATGATCTATGTGTCCACGTGTCCACGGACACGTCATGATCCATATGTCCACGTGTCCACGGACACGACACAGTCCACATGTCCACGGACACGGTCACGATCCCCGTGTCCACAGACACGATCACAGCTCACGTGTACACGAATCTCTCAACCTGTCACAGTTCACAGCCCACATGTCCGCAGACACGGTCATAGCCCACGTGTTCACATGTCTCCGAATACATCACAGAACTCTGTGTCCATAGAGAAATCTTTGATTCTAGACATCTGTGTGTCCAGGGGCCGTAGACACAGACCAAACCACGTGTCCATAGGATTTTCTCGATTCTAGACACGCAGTTCTCCAAAAGCCATGGACACATGCCGAACTATGTGTCCACGTGACTTTTTGCAGCACTATCACAGCCACCTTGTCGATAACTTTGCCGCCACATCCTAGCTCCAATCATCACAACCAATATACCGTTGGAATCCTTATCACGAGCACTACCATTTCAGACCATCCAAACTCTATATTTTTGTTCAGTTTCTGTTTTATTTATAGATTTTGTAGCTTTTCTTCTAGTAGGCATATAGTTGTTTGTTGCTTGTAGCCGAAGAAGAGCCTGAAGAAGGAGAGCCCGAGGAGCCCGAGTACAAGGAAGAGCTCGAGGATCCTACAGAAGGCAAGTTCTAACACCTTTTTGAATCACATTGAACCTATGCTTTACTGTTGCACCTATTGAGCCTAATGCTTGCTTATTTTATGAACCGTGCTAAAACATTGTGTAGTATTATACCTAATTGATCCTAAGTATTTATATTAATGTCAGTTACTTACTGTAGTTAATATACTTTACCACTTTGTGTAGCCGTTGGCGACGCACCCTTGTTAACCATATGTCTCCCGTTTTTAAACACTTTTAAAGAACGGAGTTGCCTTGTTTAGTAGAATGCTTAGGACCCCAATTGTAGTGTCTCGCACTGCTACACCACACACCATTTGCTTACAAAATGCGTTAAATTGTGTTTGGTGGTATATGTAAATAAAATGGGATGGGATTAGTGCAACTGGTGCTAGGTGAAGATGGGTGATTCTGGTCGTGGGGTGAGGCTCACAATAGGTGATGGTGATAGGTGTATAGTTTTCGGTGTGGTTCACCTGCCGTGGACGAGTCTGCCACCGCTGTCATATAAGGAGCGGTTCGTTAACGCTCGACTTAACAATTTTGTGCAACAACAGAACCTGTACATATTGGGCAGAACTTATCGCCGCTATGTAAGTATTTCACATCGAGCCATTAGGAGGTTGGTAGTACACAAGAGAACAGGAGAAGGGCGTGAGATAACTCGCTACCTGGCTCTCGACTATGTAATTGCTCACGTCGTGGGACCGTAAACCCATAAATATAGCCCCTGGTTTAGTGATGTCCGACGTAGTAGGGGCCTAAGAAAAGACGTGACTGTGGTAAATCTTCACGATCTGGCTTCGAGAATTTACTGTCTCATCATCGGAAGAGTGATACCCGACGGATAGCCCCTGTGTATATTTTGAGTGGAATATGTGGAAACATATATAGAAGTGAGATAAGCGTTATGCAACTCTGTTGATCAGAAGTAGCATAATTTACAGTGTACAACCTCTGCAGAGTGTAAAATCCTTTTGGATAGGCCGTTGTCACGGTATTGATATGCTATTTGTCAAGTTCCCTACGATTAGTTTTCTATATTATTCTCGAGTGAGTGGGTGGAGATGATCGTGTTTCAGAAATTGTTGGCTGTGTGTCGAGGGCTGCATGGATACGTGCTAATGCTCGGCTAAAACTTAAAAACTGATGGAAGAGGGAAAGCTTTTCTCAGGTCCACCCTACTAAAGATAATAAAAAATTGTTTTCATCTTGTTTAAAGACTTTTCTTTTAGGAAGCCCCATATAAAAATTTGGTTTTCGCAAAACTTAAATCTCAAGCCTCTCTTTGCTTCGCTCTTCATGAACTTTACGCTCCTTATCATTAGGGTTTGCTGAGTACGTTTGTACTCACCCCATCTCTTATTGCTGTTTGTTCAGAGGCTGAAGACGATGGGAATGATGCTGATTATGAAGATTAGAAGTCTCGCTCTTCGTTTGAGTGTTGTTTGTGGTGTGCTAGTAGTTATCGTGTAGGTGTGATGCTTGAACAAGAGTCACTGCGTCGATTTGATGACTATAATATAAGCTGTGTTTGTTAAACTGTTTTAAAGTTTTGTAGTATGTTGAATTTATATGTGTAATAATATCACTTTGTTATTGACGTAGATACAAGGTTCAGAGAGATCGGTATACGAAGCACTGGTCAACAAGATTTCAAGCTTGGCGCCACCACAGGCCTCGGAATGGATGTCCGGCGCTGCGACACAGCGCGAACGCCGAGAACGAGTGGAACATTGGAAGTGCTGACTGGCCCCCTGTCGTGCGGGCAGGCCGCTGCGCGATTGGGCCAAATTATGGACCCTGACCCATTTGGACTAGGAAATGCTTGGTAGCAGATGCTTCTACTCCAACGAAACCTTTGGTTAAAAGAAAAAAGAAAAATCTTCTCTATTCTCAAGAAAAAAGAACAAAAATGTTTTTATACTTTTATCAGTGTCTTATGTTTTTCTATCAATGTTTTTCTTGAGCTTCAGCACACTACTCCAAAGCTGCGGATCTTCACCAATCAATTAGTCACAACTAAAATATTGAGCCGTATTAACTCATTCCTGAAGGCAACTTGCATTTGACACAACTAAAATACTCCATGGACTTAGGAGAGTGGGATCACCTATGAGGTCCAGATGTCTTCGTCTAACCACTTACAGTGAGCTTGACCTGGCAGGTTGCCGGACTCCATGAACGAGGCCCTCCGATTGAAAAACTTCCCTCCCAACATGGCGACAGCCAGCGAGCGACGCCTGCATGGCCAATCCCGGATGGCTTTCCTGATTGGACTGGGCTCCAGTTGGACGGGACTACGCCGAGCTGGAGCCTGGAGCGGCAACACAGCAAACTGCCAAACGCACTGGAGAGGAGCATCTGCGTGCGCAGCCAAGTCAGTAGCCACCACTTCTCCCCCCGACGTTTAATTCGAGGCGAAAGCGCTGGCTGCCGCTGAGCATGTCGCGTCAGCGCTCAGTCCATCACCGATGCGACGGGGAGGAGTGGTGACAGCCTATTCGCGTGTCACCTTCCTCGTACGAGTACCCCCGTTCGTCTTCTCCTTGTCTCGTGCGAAGCCGACTGCCGAGCATGTTCACATATGTGGATCGAAGAGGACACGGCGTCAGAAACGATGCTTCTGCGTGTGAAGAGTCCTCCTGGGTTCGGAGTCGGACCCATGGAGATGCGGGACTTGGTGGTGTTCGCCTTGTTCTGCTATCTATCCTCTCGATCTGCCGGTGAGCTCCTTGTTGACCTTTTGCCTTCTTCTTATTCCTCCTCTTGCCTTACCTGGGACTTGTTTTGATCGCAGTTCCATCAGACGCATACGATCCGATTGATCCGAACGGGAACATCACCATCAACTGGGACTTTCAGAGCCTCAACAAAGCGACGAAGACGTACACGGTGCGCATTCGCGCTTGTGAGTTTTTAGCATCGCCGCGCATCCTACCGCTTGAATAAATTCCAATCGATTTATGCCCTCCAAAAAAATTTAATTTTTCAAAGCTGTTATTTCCCGCTGTTGTAAGAATCTTCATCTGAAAATCAGAGCTCAACTGAGTGGTTCTGTTCTGCAACGGAGGAATCAAAAGGTTTCCTCTGCGCGCAGGTCATGGTGAGCATCCACAACTACCAGCTGTACCGCCACATCGAGGAGCCGGGGTGGCGGCTGAGCTGGAACTGGGCGGGCCAGGAGGTGATCTGGGACGCGAGGGGCGCGGAGGCCACGGAGCAGGGCGACTGCCGGCGCGTGGGCACCGTGAAGGCCCCGCATTGCTGCGCGCCACGCCCGACCATGGTGGACCTGCCGCCCGACGCACCGTACGCCCAGCAGGTCGCCAGCTGCTGCCGCGGCGGCGTGCTGTCTTCGCTCACGCAGAACGACGCGACGGCGCTCGGCGCGTTCCAGATGAGCGTCGGCGGGTTCGCCCTCGCCAAGGACGGCAGCAAGGGCCCCGAGAAGCCGTGGGGGTTCGACCTCGGCGTACCCGGGTACACCTGCAGCAACGTCACCGAGGTGCCGCCGACCAGGAGCATGGTCGATAGGACACGATACGTCCAAATGCTCCGTGAGGCTCTTGGTCCCCTTTTATTTCTCGGTTAAGGCAATGCATGCTACCTGCTCACCTCTGTTCTGTTCCTTCTGCTGCGCAGAGACATGGCGGGTGATCTGCTCGTTCTCGCAGTACAGGGAGGCGGCGGCACCGTCGTGCTGCGTCTCCCTCTCGACCTTCTACAGCAGCACGATCGTGCCGTGCCCCAAGTGCAGCTGCGCCTGCCCGGCGTCCCTGTCCTCGCCGCGATGCGTCAGGCAAAGACAATGATCAACAGCACGCTCTGCCTTTTCTGCTAGGAACACGTTCGCCGTCTTTCTGACTTTTGCACGGTTTCCGTTTGGTTGTTTCAGCGGGAACGGCCCGTCGGCGGCGCGGGCACTGCCGCGGGGCGACGGCGACGACTATTCGGCCGCGCCGGTCGTCCGGTGCTCGCCGCACATGTGCCCGATCCGCGTGCACTGGCACGTGAAGAAGAACTACCGGCAGTACTGGCGGGTGAAGGTGACGATCAGCAACTACAACCAGGTGAAGAACTACAGCGACTGGAACCTGGTGATGCAGCACCCGAACCTGCGGAGCCTCACGCAGCTGTTCAGCTTCAACTACCATCCCCTCATCCAGTACGGCACAATCAGTAAGTAGGAGTAGGCGGCACCGCCACCGGTTAAAATCTCAGTCGATCACCAGGAAAAATGCAACACGATCCGAGTAAGTGCTAATCTCTTTTTGGACAGACGACACGGGGATTTTCTGGGGCGTGCAGCGCTACAACGAGATGCTGCTGCAGGACGGCAACGTGCAGACGGAGATGATCCTGAAGAAGGACGAGGGCGAGTTCACCTTCTCGCAGGGCTGGGCGTTCCCAAGGAAGGTCTACTTCGACGGCCACGAGTGCGTCATGCCGCCTCCAGACCAGTACCCCGCGCTGCCGAACGGAGCCTGGGCTACGGCGCGGTCGCCGCTGATCGCCGGCCCTTGCTTGTTGCTGCTACTCGTCTTCCTCGTAGTGTAGATCGCCGCCCCGGCATGTCCTCGAGAAAAATAGTGTAGATTAATTTTTCACCATGTCAGTGGGCGTAGGAACATGTTTCCTCCGGGTTAAGATTGGTCGACAGGACGAGTAATACCACTAATACAAGTGCAAAACCAAGTGCATCACATCTTTCTGCTTATTGCTGCCGTGTCGCGAAGAAAAACTTCTCAACTGACCAAGTAGCACCAAGTCAGTACGCTGTAGCCACAACGAGACCATCTTCTTCCAGGTGATCACCGGGGTTCACAACTGGAACCGTTTCTTTGGTTCAGAGTTCTCATATGCTGGTAATTTTGGTATGGTAAATTTCTTTTGTCTGAACTCCTAGCTTTCATGTTTGTCATTCTCATAGGGGATTTCTTCTCTAGTATAGTAGACTGAAGAGGAAGCATTTTGGTAGTGCAGTAGATATACTTACCACGGCAGTTGACTCTCATTGTTGCTGTGCTGCTTCAGAGCTCATAAAGAAAATGCTGAAGATACAGAGAGAGAGAGAGAGAGAGAGAGAGAGAGAGAGAGAGAGAGAGAGAGAGAGAGAGAGAGAGAGAGAGAGAGAGAGAGAGAGAGAGAGAGAGAGAGAGAGAGAACGTGGCAAATTGCAAACTGATCGAGTAGCAGTAACAAATTCATAACAAGCGCCTTATATACTTTTTTGACATTTGGTGGAATCAATTGTAGAACGGCAAAGCAGATTTGGAACGTGAACGTCCTTAAACAAACATACTAACAGATTTTATCCCGGTATTCACAATTCGAACACCTCAAAACCCTCGCTCTCATCATCCACTCTCTCCTAGATTCTGCCAGCTTTTAGTTCAGATTGTATTGAGTGTAATCTACAATCTCACAATTTTCTTCAGCTTTGAGCCCACAACTTTCTACAGTATGATTTTTCATAGTTTTTATAATCCAATAAAATTTTAAAACTACAAGTGTAAACAGACCTGCCTTTGTTATATGGCAAGCATTTGTCTATTTGGATAGAAGCACAACTAAATTTATGCGTAGGCCCAACCCCGCACTGCTGTTTAGCCCAAGCCTCATGCCCGGCACAATGGCATCCTCTACCGCACCAGGTGAACCCGCCACGTGGGCCGGCCCCCGGCCGCGCACATTCTCCACCGCATGCCCACAGGCCACAACTGAAAACGCTTCAGCGAAGGACAAAGCCACATCCCCTTCCCCTTCCCATCCATCGATCGGTTAAAAGTCAGATATTTGCATATTTGTAATGATAAATTTTTGAAATACATTGTTTTTATTGACAAAAATTTAAAAGCAAGTTGCTGCGTCGCATAACGCCGAATCCAAAATATTAAGCTCTGTTTGAAACTTAGAATTTCATAAAAATCTCGTATGAACTTTATAAAAATTAGTTCAATTTAAAAAAAAATCTGCAGAAACAATTTTTTTCCTTGCATTCTAAACAAAACCTTAAAAAACGTGTCCGAAGAATCCACTCGGAAAAAATTGGCTGAGGACGGTCCGTAGGCGGCGCGCCGCGGCCTCGTGGTCGAATCGACGGCCCGCGGACGCCGGACGGTCGCCAGGTAATTCTTTCCTCACCCTGCCCTCTCGCTCCCAGTCCCAGCTCAAAAATTTTCCCCTCCACCGCAAGTTCGAAGCCTCCGACTTCCGTCGCAGCGCCGCCGTCCCTGTCTCCATCCCTCAGCCCGCCGGATCCTCCCCCGGTCGCTTCCCCCAGTCCACTCCACTGCCACCGGTGCCGGGGTCGCAGCGCCGCCCGCCCTCTCCGTTTAAGAAACGGCGAGGAGATCCATCCTGCCATGGATTAGTTTCCTGTTTCTGCTGGTGAGTATTCTTAAGCTCTGTTGGCTGGATTCAGTTGTACTAAGAGTTGGTTCGGCTCTCAACCGAACCAAATGTCTACTCCGCTCCATTCAGATGGTTTTGTGTGCTGCCTTAGTGATGCCTGATGCCCTTTTCCAGAATCCATGCATTCACGGTTTGAATAGGTGAATGGGTTAAGTTCCTCTCATTCAGCACGCGAATGAAAGGAACCAAATGTCTAGTTGTCTCTCCACTCCATTCAGCAGGGCCATACTAATCTAAGTAATGTTGTCTCATGGTTCGAATAGATGAACGGATTAAGTTTTTCTATTTGAGCTCGCGAGATCGACATTGGTTGACACCGTAGGACTTAGTGGTAACCCGAGTCCCCAAGTCGAGCCCGCCTACTATTTTCTCCAATTAGAATGTTTGCACGGCAAAATCACGAGTGAGAGGAGGTGCAGTTTTAGAATGCTTTAATGCCTAGTAAAAAATGTCCCATTCTGAGTGCTTTATTTTGTTGTGATTCGGATTGCAATGCCTGCATTATCTAAATCTTGCCACAGGATTGGTCCATTAACTGGGCCGTAAAGGGGGCAAGTTCTATTTAGTTGAGATAAGGCTCAGCGTAACCATTCTTAAGGTGATAACACAGTGCATTATAAGAGACTCAGGAATGGTTTTCATGGCATTGTGGCATCCCGTAGCGACCCACCCCCTTCACAGCACCTGCACTACACCTACATATAACTGGCCTACTGGGTGCTGTGCATTGCGTGGGTGCAGGCCTTCCAGAGCCTGAGATCCTGACTCTGAATTTGTTCACCGCCTGCATGGTGTGAAACAATTCTAGTTACTGTAGTTGTAATATTTTATTTTAAAGCTTTTTGTCACTAACTAGAGTAAGTACCTCTTAACTGTTGAAATCATAAAGCAAAAAAACCAATCATATTACGATCCATTTTCTTCTAGATTATAATCATTTCCTTACACCCTATAGTTTGTTTGGAAATCAATTTGTTTTTCCAGTGCATTTGAGCATCTCGAGCAGCTTTCACAACATTTTGTCATTCCCATGAAATGTCACTGCTTAGTAGATTCTTCTACAAGCGGCCTCCTGATGGATTACTGGAGTTTATTGACAGGATCTATGGTATGCATTTTGGGTTTAGTTCAGCAAAATTTCTTATTTCTGATTATTTATTTTATGACTGTTTCAACTGATCCGTCTTACGGCATTGTACCAGTTTTTGATTCATGCTTCAGCACTGAAGTTCTGCCTGATGGAATGTACCCAGTTTATATAAATGAGATTCTCACAGAGTTGCATGAAGAACGTGTGGAATCCTCATTTCTGGCTATTAACTTTAGGGATGGAGACAAGAGAAGCCACCTTGCTAATATTCTCCGAGGATACAATATTCCAGTCATTGATTACCCCCGCCATTTTGAAGGGTGTCCTGTTCTTCCTTTATCACTTATTCAACATTTCCTCCATGTCTGTGAACACTGGTTATCTACTGGGAACAATCAGAATATTATATTACTCCACTGTGAGAGAGGGGGCTGGCCATTGTTGGCTTTTCTGCTGTCTTGTATTCTCATCTACAAGAAATTGCATGGGGCTGAGCATAAAACTCTAGACATTATTTACCGTGAGGCCCCTAAAGGGTTCCTACAGCTCTTTTCTGCACTCAATCCAATGCCTTCCCAGCTCCGATACATGCAGTATGTTGCTAGAAGAAATATATCTCCGGAGTGGCCACCAATGGAAAGAACACTCTCTTTGGATTGCCTGATTCTTCGGGCCATTCCTAGTTTTGATTCTGATAATGGATGTAGGCCCTTAATCCGCATTTTCGGGCGAAATCTTCTAGGGCAGAATGCTAGCATGACTAACATGATCTTTTCCATGCATAAGAAGAAATCTTTGCGACACTACCGACAGGTAGGTGTATAAAAACTTCAACATGGCAATTCAATTACTTTGTTTCCTTTTGTTTTGGCCTGACATTAGTCGGCAATTTTACATGCAGGAGGATTGCGACGTGATAAAAATTGATATACAGTGCCTAGTCCAGGGAGATATTGTTCTGGAGTGTGTACATCTTGATCTTGATCCAGAAAAGGAAGTTATGATGTTTCGGATAATGTTCAATACTGCTTTTATACGTTCTAATGTATTGATGCTGAATAGCGATGATGTAGATATCCTCTGGGGTTCTAAAGAGCGGTATCCAAAGAATTTTAGAGCAGAGGTAAAATTTGATGCATATACTCTTTGAAACTGCCCTGTACTTGATCACTGAACCAAGTTTTAATATGTAGGTGCTATTTTGTGATATTGGAGTCCTATCTCCCCCAAGGGCTCCCACAGCAACCCTTAACGGTGATATGAAAGGTGGTTTACCGATTGAAGCCTTTTCTGCTGTTCAAGAACTCTTCAATGGTGCTGACTGGATCGAAAGCAGTGATGATGCTGCCTATTGGTTACTAAAAGAATTCTCAGCAAACTCGCTGCAAGAAAAATTTCAAAAGCTTATACTCAATGACATGAAAGAGCTCTCGAAGATGCAAGCTAAAGTTGGCCTGCAGATGCCATTAATGTCTCCACTCGATTCTGATGAAGAGAAGTATTCTGTGGCTTCTGATTCCATATCTTCAGTTGATCATGAGAAGGTCCAGCTTGGTGGAAACTCAACTGATTCAGAAAATATTGATCGTGATCTTACTACTGAAGATTCTGAATCCAATGGTATAACATCTCACACAAATCACTTTCTACATTACAGTTTCTTATCCATGTTTTACGTTAATGCAAGGTGATGAAACATTTCTTTCTGTTGCTGTCCATGGTTCCTGTACAACCCAAAGCTCCATCGCCATCCATGCCATTCTGTTAACTTTCTTGTTTGATAAATTCTGACAATGATCAATCACAATTTTTACAGCTAATCTTTCGATGAACAATTCACCTCCTCAGCCTGGACCACCACTGACTAAAACTCATGGGACATCTTCAAGCCTCTCTCTTTCATCTGAGTCCACAATCGAGCAAAGTGGACAGATAACAGAATCACTGGAAGAGCTGCCTAGTAACACTTTACCATCAACACGGCCTGCATATCCTCCTCCACCGCCACCACCGCTACCAAGTGGTAGGAAACCTATTTCCTCACCGCCATTTCCATCTCCACCGCCGCCACCTCCTCCATTGCCAAGTGGAAGTAAACCTGTTGCAATGTCACAACAACCACCACCTCCTATTGGCAGTGTAGGTCCTGTACAGCCTCCACCGCCACCACCACCGCCACCGCCGCCAAGCGCAAGCAAACAATGTCCAGTGCCACCGCCGCCACCACCTCCTCCTCCAAGTAGCGGTGTAGCTCCCCCACAGTCTCCACCACCACCACCATTGCAAAATTCTATAACCGAAACACCATTACCTTCATTGTTGCAGCAACAGAAAAATGTATGTGGACCACCACCGCCGCCACCGCCACCACCGCCTCCGGCTCATGCAGTATCTAATAAGTGCCCACCTCCTCCACCACCTCCACCACCTCCCTCTTCTGGTAAGGCACCTACAACTACTGGTGCTACTCCTTCAAGGGGACCGGCGCCTCCACCCCCACCTCCACCTCCAGCTAGTCGTGCTAATGGTAGTTCACGAACTGCTGGCCCTGGAGCTGCACCTCCTCCCCCGCCACCACCGCCAGGTGCTATTCAAAGAAAACCTCCAGCTCCACCACCACCTCCCGTAACAACAGGAAAGAAATCCCCTGCACCACCACCTCCACCAAAAGCTCCTGGAACTGCACCACCTCCACCGATCCCAAGCTCAAAGATCTCAAATGCTCCAGCACCACCTCCATTATTGGGAAGGGGAAGAGGCAACGCGGCTGGATCAGCTAAAGGCCGTGGCATTGGATTGGCGCAACAAAGTAATACTCCCAAAAAGGCTTCACTAAAGCCGTTGCACTGGGTGAAAGTTACTAGAGCAATGCAAGGAAGTCTCTGGGCGGATGCCCAAAAACAAGGAAATCAAGCTAGGTAGTTTATACAAACATTATAGCATGATTTCTATTCAGATATGCCATGAAATCACTTTGTGTCTATTGATTTACTAAGGTTGCATTTTTTATACTCTTAGTTTGTCACATGAAATCCGTTATTTGAGGATTACCTATAATTATCACATCTTTTCCTTGATCGATTGAATTGATATAGCAGATAATTGAAATTGAATCAATTGTAGTATGTGCTATTTTCATCACTAAATTTTTATCTTTGATTGTTGGCTTGGGTTGCCTTTTAATTCTATATTTTATGAACTTTTTTACTTTGATACTGTTTGTCAGGGCTCCTGATATTGATTTGTCCGAGTTGGAGAGCTTGTTCTCTACTGCATCTGTAACGAGTTCAAATGAAAAGGGAGCAACAAGGCGTGGTTCAGCTATTAATAAGCCTGAAATTGTTCACCTGGTATTGAAAAAAATGATTGTCTTAACGTCTCAATCTCCTCATAACTTCTGAAAGTTCATTTATTTCCCAGTCTGTTGAAACTTTGCTTAAGTACAACAGAATTTTGTTATTTTGTTTGCATTCCGAAGCACAGTATTTTCTGATCGAGACTAGCCTATTTATACGTGTTACATATATGGATTTATCTGGTTGAGGCTAGTCTATTTGAAGTTTATTAGTGGCATTTTAAAACAGGCGTGTCAAAGTACAGGATTGAGGTCCATTAATGATGTATGCACCGTAAAACCCTATTGCAATCCCTGTGCTCTTTGTGAATATTCTTTCGATTTGGCATCTGGTTACCATACGTCTCCTTCAGTTACACAAGAAATTGAACAACACTCCTTTAATGCAACATTTACAGCACATTGGCTTTGTGTTTTGTTTATAAAAGAACATGGTATAATTGCTGATGTATGTTCAAATTTAAATAATAATTATAGTTCTAGAGAATTTTTACACATCATTTATGCTTGTACTGATTTTTTTTTTGTTATTTCAGGTTGATATGCGACGAGCAAATAATTGCGAGATAATGCTTACTAAAATTAAAATGCCACTACCTGATATGATTGTGAGTTTATGTTTCAACCATATTAGATTTCTATATTCCTATATTTATTTCCTAGATAATTTGTCATGCCAATGACATTACACATCATTCTAAACTGGTACTTCCAATAAATCTGTCAGCCTGCTGCCTTATGTCGCACTCCCACATAATTTTCTTATGATTGACTGTCTGGCAGAATGCAATTTTAGCTTTGGATACTTCTGTTCTTGATAATGACCAAGTGGAGAATCTCATTAAGTTTTGCCCTACAAAGGAAGAGATTGAGATGTTGAAGGTTACTGTTCCTAATGCTCTCTTTTGCACCTTTGTCTATTTGGTACATAATGTTGTTTTTATCTTAAATATTTTTTTTGGGGGTATTGGAGCTCAGGGTTATAATGGCAACAGAGAAATGCTTGGAAAATGTGAACAGGCAAGTTTAGTGTTTTAGTTGCATATACATTGCCTGCTTTATTTTATTGATGGAAGTTGTAAACTTGCTGCAGTTCTTCCTGGAGCTAATGAAAGTTCCACGTGTGGAGGCCAAACTAAGAGTTTTTGCTTTTAGAATAACTTTCTCAACACAGGTTGAAACCCTTTCCCCTGGCAATCATATATTCTTCTTAGTTTTGCAGTTGAGATAACTGACTGTTTGCAGGTTGATGAGCTAAGAACTAACCTAACGACCATAAATGATGCAACAAAGGAGGTAAATGATATCCTTTTATCATTTAAGACATGCTATACCCATGACTTTACTTGTTTAATTGCTGAATTTATGCAGGTCAAAGAGTCCCTGAAATTACGGCAGATAATGCAGACCATTCTTACACTAGGGAATGCACTGAATCAAGGGACAGCACGAGGTACCTTAAAAATGTGCTTCTGTGATCCACCCCTTGAGTTGCACAAAAACTCAAAGCACAAAATCGAGTGAATTCGAATCATTCACCCTTTTGAGTGCTTCATGTGTGATTTGCACTGAAAGTGGGGAAGCATGGAAAGAAAGTTTCCATCAAATTACTGCAGAGAAGTCTTTTCTTTATTAGTTTTCCAAATTTGCTAAGCCCTGGTCTATTGATTGGTTGTACAGGATCTGCTGTTGGCTTCAGATTAGATAGCCTTCTTAAATTATCAGATACTCGAGCCAGAAACAATAAGATGACACTGATGCATTATTTGTGCAAGGTAAGCACTTGGAACTGAATCTGTTATAAATGTGCTGTATTCACATGCCAAATCCCTCAATGATCATCCCTTCTGGTAGTCTGAATGTGGAGGACTTGCTAGCAGCTTCCTGTCATATATGCTGTGCATGCCAAGTTCATTCAGCTGTGTTCTGCCTGTTAATATGTCACACTTTTACTTTGTTTACATGCAGCTTCTTGCCGAGAAAATGCCTGAGCTTCTTGATTTTGACAAAGACCTAATTCATTTGGAAGCGGCCTCTAAGGTAGTGTCACTGGATTAATAAGAGATTTGCTACTCATCAAGTATGTTGCAGAACAACTGAATTTTGAATCCCCACAGATCCAATTGAAGTTGCTTGCAGAAGAAATGCAAGCAATAAACAAAGGTCTTGAGAAGGTGGAGCAGGAACTAGCTGCTTCAGAAAACGATGGTGCAATTTCTATTGGCTTTCGTAAGGTTAGAAATCTCTTCTTTTTTGTGGCCAAATGACTCATCCCTAGACCATTGAATATGCTCTCACTTGAACATCCCAGCAGCTCAAAACATTATAGGTGGCTTCTGATTCCCACCCCTTCACCAGTGGTCAAATATGAATAGTTGTGTCCGTGTGTTGCATATATAATTCTGTTTGCCTAGCTGCAAAAGTGCATATGTGTAGTATAAGTATTCTTAATTAACTTGACAGAGAGCATAAATTATCAGCAACAGTATTTTTTAATAAAATTGAACTGAGATCGCATACTTTTACAGGCATTGAAAGGCTTTCTTGACGCAGCAGAAGCTGAGGTTAGGTCCCTCATTTCCTTGTATGCTGAAGTGGTGAGTCCCTGCTGTAACATATCCCCTTTTTTTTTTGTTTTTGTTATAGATCTTCATTTGTTTGATCTTGCAGGGAAGAAATGCTGATTCCCTAGCTCAGTATTTTGGTGAGGATCCTGCACGCTGCCCTTTCGAGCAGGGTATGTTGCAGACTTTGTTCTATTTTAATGGTTAACTATTTGTTGACTTATTTGTCTTTTTACACACATGTAGATGATTCATGTGATTCCATCTGAACATGTAGTAATGGTAGTTAAAACATCCGTGTCTAAACTGTAACTTTTATCAAAGTTGCTAACTTGGCAATTGCCTGGCAACTTGAAAATGATCGTAGCCTGTGCCTCAAGTTCTGTTGCTCATTTATCCATCATGATTCATCTGATTGACACATTTTCTTCACAGCTTTATGTACTGTAAATGTTCAGCTGACCCAGTTAATGCTATTTTATTTTCAGTGACATCAATTTTGGTTATTTTCGTGAACATGTTCAAAAAATCACGTGATGAGAATGCTCGAAATGCGGAAGCTGAGAAAAAGAAACTGGAAAAGGAGAAGGAAAAGGCAAGTGCAGCTGGCAAATGAGGCATCTGCTCGAGAGTAATGCTATGCAACTTCTTTCTTCGTGAAGCTAGACTTTGTTACATGAAGGTGCCGTTCTCCAAAACGTGCTTTCAGCTATCAGTATATGCAGAGATCTCAGGAGCTTTTCTGCCGCACATACATTAAATGGGTAGGACCTTAACTGATTTCTTATACTACTAGTAGGAGTATATCACTACATTCGTGATTGCTGTCTTTACAAATTTCCAGTTTGAACCACAGCACTAAAAACATATATGGAAATGCTACTGCTCTCTCCGAACTGAATTCAGATCTTAATGAATTAATTCGTGGCATTTTACACTCATGTTCTTTTTTGTATGTGCAGGTTGCCTTGTGAATTCCAAGGGTTTTTTGTTTTTGGAAGTTACCGTGCTTGCCTCTAGTAGTGATCTATCGGCAGACGATTGATATAGTAAGCCACGGCTCCTGCGGTTTGGATGTAAATATAGCAGTTTCTGGGATATAGCTATCTTACTTGTACATAGAATCAGCCCAAGCTGGAAAGAAGACAACCAAAACGGGTGTTCTTATTATTTTGGGGAAAGAAACACGAATGTTGTACACGGTAACTGCACTATCAAGAAACAATCAGAACAACTGCATACGCCAAAGTTCTTCACTTCATTTTTTTTTTATGCGGTGGTACAGATCGAGATCATTTTACATACTAATAAGAAGTGCAATCTGGTAATTGCTCTTCACAACTGCATACGGTTTGTTCACCAGTTCGTACATTCACAACAGTTTTATTGGATCAAGTCCGTTCGCTTGGATTGAAGCAGCCATGACTAATGTTGGAGCTCATCTCCTGAGCCCAAGGAAGCTGAGGACAAACCCGAAGTAGTCGAAGCGGTAGAGGTGCCGCATCAGCGCTATCTTGCTCTCGGTCCATGGTGGGTACCTCAGCGTCAGCTCGATGAGGTAGCCTCGCTTCATGACCGCCTTCTTGTGGCTGAACATCTCGAACGAGTACTTGCCGTGGTACTGCCCGAACCCGCTCTGCCCCACGCCACCGAAC
The DNA here is from genome assembly GCA_001602315.1 of Zoysia pacifica. Classification (NCBI taxonomy): domain Eukaryota; kingdom Viridiplantae; phylum Streptophyta; class Magnoliopsida; order Poales; family Poaceae; genus Zoysia; species Zoysia pacifica. Next base: position 130,338 of record BCLH01000281.1, read on the forward strand.
GGCAGCGCGTCGATGGCGTACTGCAACAAAGCATCATCGATCAGCCACAAAGGCGAAAGCGTCATGAAAATGAAGAAAACTGTGGTTGCAGCGTTCGTACTTGCACGAGTGCATCGTTGAAGACGACACTCCCCGACGATGTCTCCTCCACGATCCGGCGTCGCAGTGCAGCGTCGCCGGTGAAGGCGTAGATGGCGAGCGGCTTCGGCTTCGCTTGCACGAACGCGATGCTGTCCTCGATCTTCTTCAACTGTAAAGTCAGCCAGAAGCAGCGGCTGTTCAGTTCACCGTAGATGATGGATACGCACACAGCCTGCGACGATGCGTGTTTTCATGTACCGTGATGATCGGGAGAAGGGGGCCGAATATCTCCTCCGTCATGATCGCGGAGTCAAGCGGCGGGTTCAGCAGTATGGTGGGCTCAATGTACCTGACGACCCCTGTTTCGTCAGGATATATGGAGTACATAGGAAGCTAGCGCAGCTGATACTTCCTTCGATCTTTAATTGTTATCGTCGTTAATTTTAAATTTTTTTTCATTTTATTAAAAAATATAATAACTACTATATATTTTATTATAATTTGATTTATTATTAGAGCTATTTGAATTACAATTTAAAATTTTTTATATTTAAACTAATTTTCTAAATAAAATGAAAGATTAAAACTAGGGTTAAAAGTTAATGATGACATTAATTTAAGAATGGACTCACAGGTTTTTGGCGTCCATGGAGCCGCCGTGCAGGACGCACGGCGCCACCGCCTTGTCTTTCAGAAGGTTACTCAGCCTCTCGAAGTGGCGCGCGTTTACTATGCGTCCCATGTGGTCCGGTTCGGAGAAGAACCTCTTCAGCGTCGACTTGAGCATCATGAGCTTCAGGGAATTCAAAGCACTCGTCATATGCGATGATGGTGGACTTTCTTTAGGCCCGGACGCACCAGAAGAATAATAAAACAAGGGAAAGCAGGGGCATCCCTCACCAGGATGGGCAAGAAGCGCTCCTCGACGAGCACGTAGTCGATGGCGAGGCAAGCCTGGCCGGCGCAGGACGTCCACTTGGCCCCGATGATGCGGTTCACCGCGATCTGCAGCTCCCGCGCGCTGTCCATCATGTCGAAGATGCAGGGGCACTTGCCGCCGAGCTCCAGCGCGACGGGAGTCAAGTGCCTGGACGCCGCGGCCATCACGGCGCGCCCGATGCGCGGGCTGCCGGTGAAGAGGACCTTGTCCCAGCGGTGCTCCATGAGCTGCTCGCCGACGTCCGGGCCGCCCTGGACCACCTTCACGGCCGCGGCGTCCGTGTACCGCCCGACGTACTCGCCGAGGAACCTGGCGGCGCACGGCGAGAGCTCCGACGGCTTCAGCGCCACCGCGTTCCCGGCCGCGATCGCCCCGATCAGCGGCTCCAGCGACAGGCCTGCGTGTAGAGTCGATCAGTAAACGCACATGACCTCAGTACTACGACGTACGAGTACTACTCCACCGCGTGGTCCGCATCGGTGCAGCACTGGAAAGTCGCGCATCGATCCGATCATCCGAGAGCGAGGCGAATCAACAATGGACGTTTTGGTTTCGACAGGGGACCGCCGAGTTTACCCGGTCGGCAGGGTGGCACTGCTACCGTGCCTCTTCTGGCGAGTAAATTCGCCGCACACAGGTGCAGTGCAGTGCAGCTTGCCCGTTGGCCGCCGCGCCAGTCATAGAACCGGTACCTCAGCAAGCGCGCTGTTACGCCAGTCCAAGCTCGGCATTAAAGCTTAACGCTCAAACCGCGCTGTCGCTCGCCATGTGGGTGAACAGGCGTTTGATGCGTTCGCATTGAAAAGTGTCCCGGTTGACAGGAATGGACTCGCACATGGCGCCTTTGTCCTGTAGTACTCCGCACAAAACTAGTGACAACTCCGTGTCGGCGCTGGGATGGATAGCGCTTACGTTTCCATGCTACGTTCAATGTCCATCTAATGGCTTCGTCTCGTCGTCGTCGCAACATTTAATTTCGATGGTTTCTGGTTCTACCGCAAGGTAATACTAGTGGCGTGGAAGGATGTTGACATGTAACGAGCACCACACCATGAAAGCGAAGAGTATCAACAAAAGGCTTTATGCATGATCAGCTCTATGCACCGGTGAGGGAAGCGTGTGCCGTGGCTCCTCAACGTGTGTGAAGAAAGATGAGAGCACATCAGGGTTACGGTGGTCCACCGTCCAACCACTGAGAAGAAAGATTGGCCACGCTTTGTGCGCACACGCAATTCGAGGAAACAAGTCCAAAAATGAAAAAATCGAGGGCCATCTGTTTAGTCTCGATCAACACGACCGGTGAAAGTGACTGATCCTAGTTCTTGAGTCTCCATCCGATCGAGGTCTAGTACGTATACTTACTCCTACTCCCAACAGAAACACAGTAGACTTCGCATGCAGACACTACAGACGGAGCTGTGCCATATAAATACTCCATCCGCCCTGATTGTACGGTTTTTTTTTTGGACACAAGAATTACAGTGTTGATATAGACAAATTTGAGTATTATCGCATAGTAAAACGAGGAGGGATACTGATGTAGAAGCATTAAAAAAGAAAAAAAATAGTATATTACTAGAAAGTAAATTTGATTTATAATTTTATACTACGAGGTAAGAGCATCTCCAATAATTCTCTAAAAAATCACTCCAAAAAATACTTTTTGGGACAGAAAAAAATTTTGAGTGTATCTAAGCCACCTTCTCTAACAGCTCTTTTTAATATAGTTTAAATGCTGCCACTATTAGTTACATAAAAAATAGGATCCAGGACCTTAAAAAATTACTTTATTTCGAGAGACCTTTGAAAATAAAAAGGTGTTTGATGGAGTTTTTAGAGGAGGTTTTTATACTTTTTTCCTTATAATTTGATTAATAGAGAGTTAATAAGGAACTTTTGAAAATGCTGAGAGCTACTGTAATGTGTAATGTGTGCTAAGTTTGCTGTGGACAAAAATCCGAAAAAACAAGGGCCTGGGGGTGATGGTGTGGGGAGAGGTTGGTGTGGTACTGTACCCAGTGGGACGTTCCAGCAGGAGAAGACGAGGATGACCCCGAGCGGCTCCGGCACGATCTGTCCGCTCGCCGGGAACGCCACCAGCGGAACCCACACCTGCGCAGCAGCGAGCACCGAAAGGCGAGCAAAGCACGCAGGCGTCAGGAAAAGAAGTAAACAATTCCATGGCGTATGATCACTCCGTATTACCTTTTCCGGAGTCATCCATTTGCCGAGTTGCCGAAGCGCTTCATTGGCGGACTTCACGAGCATCCCGACCTGAGGAACCGAACCAACGACGCACCCAACGGAGATCAACCTCACATCCACACGTGTGCCAGGGGCCGTGCAGAAAATCAAACCGGAAAAAAGGTGACGACGCGCGCGACACGGACCTCGTCCCTGTACGCCTCGGCGCGGTGCTTGCCGAGGTCCTCGCGGAGCGCCTCGAACGCCTCCGCCTCCTTCTCCTTGAGCAGCCGGAGGAGGCCCCGGAGCTGGGCCTGCCGCCACGCCAGGCTCCGGGTGCGGCCGCTCGCGTACGCCTGCCTCAGCTCGTTCACCGTATCGTCCAGCCCGGTCACCACGGCCATTGCGCTGCGCCCCTGCTGTTCTCCCGCTCTGTAGCTCACTCTCTGAAGAAGGTTTGGCGGATACGATGGGATGGTGGTGGACGAGGAAGCTAGTGGGCTTTCTGGGTGCGCTATTTATTGCGATCGAGAGGCGCATCAATGTGAACATGTACCGGGGTCCGGGGCACAGAACAGAAGGACTGCTGCTTGCTGGCATGGGAGGAACGATCTGCAGGTCGTAGTATTCATTTCTTCGGTCCTCTAGTCCGTTGCGGAGCGGCTCTGGAATGGGTTGGGTTTCCTGTGCACCTAGCAGGAACTTCGTGCTCCACACGCGGGCTCGTGAACGCGCGCAAGCCCAAGCCCACAGGTGGAGCACAGAATCGCAACGGCAAGCGAGCGGGCTCGCGACGACTCCTCTTCAGCCCACTAAACGTTAGGTCTTGGGCCGGCAGGGCATACGTTCGGCGTCGTCACCAAGGCAGCTCAAAGGCCCAGGATGGCGCGAGCCGTGCTGCTGCTCTTGTGAGTTGGTGGTGATTCGGCAGACTTCGTTAGACTAAAAGATGCCGTTTGATTTTTTTTTTCAAAAAAGATGCCGTTATGCGCTAATCCCCCGAGCATACAGCAAACCGGCCTGTTGCGGGCCAAAATAGGGGCGCGTCCCTCTTCGTGTCCAGATCGAAAACTCGGATGATCTCTTCAGAGAAACCTTGACGAAAGGTAACAGACAACCAAGGCAACCAAGGTCCAAGGGTGAGGCGGTAACCAAGGCGGCGAGAGCAACACGGCGCCTGCGCCGATCGAGCGCGACTGGAGCGTCGGTGGCGCATTCAGAAACAGCACAGATGATCGGATAGAAAAGTACGAGCCAGTATCAAATCTACTTACTTCCTCCGTCTATAAATGTCTTTTTTCATTTTTAAAATTAATATTTATTTATTTATTTATTTTAAAAATTAAAAATACAAAAATAAACAAATCAAATTTAAAGTACTTTTAATAATAAATCGGTTCATAATAAAATAAATATTTTTTAAATAAAATGAATAGTAAAAAAATAAAAAATTTAAAATGACACGTATTTTGAGACAGAGAGGGTACTGCTGCTCAGGGATATATAAACGAAGAAAGCTCCATATTGAATCAGTCCCGGGCTTCATATTTTGATGCAAAACCGTATTCTAACATCGACCAAGGATTTCCACACATGGCGCGCGTGCTCTTCATCGTATCCGCGCTTCTGATGGGACGCGGCTGCTCAGTGGCATCACACGCAAGCATACACGCATCTTTCTTTCTCAAAAGGTAACAGTCCAGTCCGCTAGCGGAAGCATACTTGCTCGTCCGCGAAGCTTGCCCGGACGCGAGATCTGATTTCAACCGAGGATCTGGTGCCGCGGCACGCATCGATAAAGACGACGCCAACGATTCTGATTTACTAACGCGTCCATATGTAAACTAGAAACTAGATCTACCTTTTGCTCTGTACTCGGGCCATTAGAAAATTTCAGAGCCCACCAATGTGGAGTTCTTCCGTGTATTCTACAAGTGATCCAGGCGTGCGGCAGCATATGCAAGCCTGCTGGAACGACGACTCCACAAGGATTCGCTGGCGCCACATGACACAGCTCAGGTCATCACTGACCGGTGATGGAAGAGTGTGTCGCCATCGTCAGTGGCAACCACCTTCACGTAGGGCGATGGAGAAGATTACCGAGTTTGGGTACGGATTTCGTTCTCTCTCCATGGCGCTTGTTACTCAGGCTGTCAGAAGCACCAACCGCCGCCAATCTGAGATGGCAGTAGCAAGGCCAAGGGATTGAGTTGGGGAAATACAGGACGTTGATATTTTTACTCCTTGCAAGTGCGAATTTTTTCACGAGCACCGATGTATTTTGGTTGTTGGGATGTCAAACGGAACACCTAGTCTGCACCGTATCGTGCAATACTTTCTTATGGCCCGGTTTCATTTTTCGTGATTGAGTGATCGAGAAACATCGACTTTAGGCTCATCCAAATCGTCAGGGTTGACTAGTGCTTGTTATCAGCCGCTAGGTCTCCTTTTCTCGTGCTATGAAACTGAAATATGCAAACATAATCTGCAAAAGTACAAAAATGTTCAGTAAGGCAGCAACGAAGGTATGAATCTCATATCATAAATGGTAAGGCTACATGCTGATTACTGAAAATTTCAAGATCAGAGTATCTCTCATGTACAATTAGCAAGTTTGTTGACTGACAGAACACTCCTAAAAGCAGAGTTTCTTCTCTCATTATTTTTCGGCGCCTCTCTTTTGAGGAAAGCACAATTTATGAGATCAGTGATGGAACAGCTCACACGCTACGCTGTAAGTACCAGCGGGAGCATGTGGCTGATCTAGAATTAGAGCTGCAGACGCGAGCAACGTGAAAAAGGAATCTGGCTTTGATTGGCGAGAACGCTAGCTTTCTGGTGGTGGTACTCATGTTTTGGAGCCCGGTCTTCCTGGTGAAGCTAGCAGCTCAAAAGCTGCTCAACGGGTATAGTTCTAGACCAATTCCTTCCGCCAATAATTGGCCTTGTTATAATCCTCCTTGTTGCCGCTTCACATGGATGTGTATAATTAGCGTACTACCAGCGTACATCACCTATTGAACTGCTGTTTGTTGGACAGGATTAATGTTGACGGTGTCATCACGAGGCAAAGCAGCTGGATGCTAATTATCTTTTAGACTTTCACCAGAATTGACAACAATGCCTGTAGAAAATGCACTCCTGGTACCGGATGAACCTAGGAAACTTGCAGCTATACCACCTAAATACGCGACATCGACAAGATAAGTGATAATCAATGAGGACCTGATGTAACAGCACGCCATGGCTTGACAAAATTTTCTAACAGTTCTACTTGCTTTGATTTGTTTCCCTCTATACTACTGCCTCACCACACTACACAATCTTCTACTACTAACTACGCTATTATCACAATACTAGCACCAATGAGTATTTACAATCTGCACCATTAATTCGACTTAGGATATCTTCTTGCTCTCCGATTTTGATCCAACCGTGGAGGCCAGCGCGGCGGTCTTCTCCCGGAAGACGCTCACCACGTCCGCCATGGACGGTCTGAGTCCGGGGCTGTCGTTGATGCACTGCATGGCGAGTTGGGCCACGGCGGCCGCCTCCTCACCGTTGTATTTGTCTCCCAGCCTCTGGTCGAGCACGTCGGACACGTTACCCTCGCTGAGTTTCGGCCCCACCGCAGCCGCGAGCCGGTGCCCTGTCTCGCGGCAGACGGCCTCCTTCCCCGTCAAGAGCTCGAGCAGCAGCACGCCGAAGCTGTACACGTCGCTGTTCTTGGTGGCCACCCCGGACCGGAGCAGCTGGGGGTCCACGTAGCCGGGGGACCCCATGACCGCGCGCGCCGACGGGCGGCCACGCACCGTGGCGGAGAAGCCGACGTGCGCGAAGCCGAAGTCGCAGAGCTTGGCGTCCATGTTGGCGTCGAGGAGCACGTTCGATGCCTTGATGTCCCCGTGCACGACCGCCGGCTGCCGGCTCTCGTGGAGGTACTCGAGCGCCGTCGCGAGCTGGAACGCGACCGCCACGCGCCGCGACCACGGCAGCACCTCGCCGCCGCCTTGGACGTGGAGCCTCTGGTGGAGGTCGCCGTTGGGCGCGTACTCGAAGACCAGCGCGCCCTCGTCCTGCTCGTCGCAGTACCCGAGGAGGCGGACGATGTGCGGGTGGCGGAGAGAGATCAGCACGTCGAGCTCCTGGCGGAACGCGCGGTGCAGGCGCTCGCTGCTGCAGTGGACCTTGACGGCGCCGAGGCGGCCGGAGCTGGCGGGGAGCGAGGCGAGGTAGACCGTGCTGAACCCGCCGTGGCCGATCACGCGGGACGTGAACCCGTCCGTGGCGGTCTCCACCTCCGCCCACGTCAGCTGCCTCGCCGCGGCGGCGCTGTCGTCCTCCAGCTCCAACCCCACCGGCTCCGCCGGCGCGACGCGCGAGCTCGCCGCGCCCATCTCCCCGCGCTTCCTGAGGTCGCCGCCTCGGCGGGCGTAGGCGAACAGGCCGCACCCTGTGAACATTGTGCGCTGGGATCCGCTCAGAAAACCGTGGCTGCGACTGAGCACTCTCCTGGACTGGGGAGATCAACAAGGTCTCTTCTCCTTTAATCGTCTCCTCTGGAGCCTTGGTCGCTGGGTTTTTGGCTGTGCCTTCGAGGATAAGCTGTGTACAGGTTGGACAGAGGAGGAGGCGGCAGATGGAGAAGAACGGCTAATGGCTAGCTTCACTGGCTCCGTGGATGCTCCAAGTCAAATGCCCACCTGTGCCTTTATGTATCGTCACGGCCATGGCCTCTCGCTGCTATATTTGCATGCTTTTTTTTGTTATTGTTTTTGCAACTAATGGAGCAGGCCACCACGGCTAATCATTATGCGAAAAGAAAGCCCCATGGGAGAGGAATGATGTCATAGATCGGAGTTTTCTGTTATTTTTATTTAATCTATGCCGCGTGCGTCGATCATCAACGTGCTCTTGACCACCAGTGGCCGCGGGCCCGGTTATTAAACAACGACGATCATTCTAAAATCGTGCAGGTTTAGAATGTTGGGGAGCTGCAACTCGGCGTGTTTAGTTGCGATTTGGTGTTCCTTTCTCCGAGTGGAGAATTCTAAAACCTGCTAATTACGTGTACGACTACTTGCTCCACACTGCTACTGTTTGCAAGTTGCCCACTGGTAACATGGAACTCATGTTTCCTTGACGCATGTGTGTGCAAGAAACTGTGCGACTCTGTAGCTCACTCTGAATCAAGCAGGCTCGTGTTGAATCGTTTGCAGCTCTCTTTGAGTACTGATCTCGGCAGATGGGGGAGACCGACAGTTTGAGACAAACGCCAGCTGCAACCGTACTCCCATTCACGAGCCACTTCAAATCGACACGCTTGCAACAGAAGCAAACGGCGCGCTGTCCACAAGGCGGTACTGTAGTGAGATTCATCCCCCCAGGTCAGCAGCACAGTACTAGTACTTAACAGAAAAAAGGCAGAGTAATTAGCCGCCGTGCAGTACCGTCCACGACGACACCAACAGTTCCTTGGTTTGCTTCGTTACAGCTTCCCACCCACACCGGGACGCCCACCGTCGCCTCCTCGTTGCAATGTGCCGCACACGACGAGCATGGGAACCATGCGGCGCACAAGGCCAGAGACCACGGCCGGCCACGAGTGTGACCACGAATGCGGACACGGCGAGCACCCCGCACGCTCGCGCAGTCGAACGCACTACTACACCTAACGAACGGGGCATGGCAACGCCGACGCACCGGCGCCGCACGCGGTCCGGCGGTGATCGCGGTGGGTGAGGCAAGGGGGTCTGAAGCGAGAAGCTTCGTGCCGGGAGCCCGGAGTGCAGGCTCAGGCGGGAGTCGAGGTCGGGGTGAGCTGTACGCGGGAACAACTTTGGTTGGGACGCGACTTCTGTGGCTCATGGAGTACGGATCGATCGATCCTCCCTGCTGAAAGATCTTGCTGGTCAGAATCGACGTCTTTATTATACAATGTTGGTTTAGTTCCTGTGCTCGAACCCGCAAGCAAGGCACAGGTTCGTCGGGGGGAGATGCCTGTCGGTGTCGCGCGACGGTCGCGTGAAGCACAAGCTCGAACTCGACCCGATTTGATTCCGCTACTGGGTTCCGGATAAAGAGCGTCAGCGTTTGGTTTTTCCCCTTTTAAGACTGTTTTTTTTTTGAGACTAAGACTGTTGTTATTCAGTGGCGCTAGAACTAGAATGCACGTCCAGTGTTTCTCAGCACACAATTACTGAAAGTAGGACGGGCAGTGATAGTGCAGAAAGAAGGGCGAAATACGAAGACCAACAACATACAGGAGAACAGTTTCATCTGAAAAGGAAAGAGAAGAAAAACACTCGACAGAATGAGCCATGCATAAAGTGAATCAGTCACGGCGATGCAATCCACTTTCACATTTCATATACACTGTCGGCATCTGAATCGAGTATGTGTGCGGAATGGATGACACGGTCAGGTTGGTGCAATAGGAGGAAACTTCCGCTGCGATGCTGCGTGCCTGGTGCAAAGGACGGCCGCGGAGCTAGCGACTCGTTCGTCACCTAACAATGGGACCAGGTTTTACTATAAAAACCTTTGTTAATCTGAACCCTGATAACAAAATCAAAGGCTTATCAGTTGGCACGTCAGTGTCCGTACCGTTCGCACACGAATATCAGAGATGAAAGTCGTGGCCAAACACAATGGATGCGTGTTCTCCTTGTACTCACGAGACATATATAAGAATCACGCGAGCACTGGATAACGTCGGCATCGACAGGACGACAGGCAAACATACATGCATTCCATGCCGGATTATGTAGACCTGATTATCGACTGATCAGGGATTCGAATCCTTGAGGAAAAAGTGATTGCCGAGTTTATTCAAATGTATTGCTTGAGCTGATGGTTGGGACAATATTGGAAAAGACGTAGTACTGCTGTGTTTATACATTTGAATATCTACTAGTCATATGTACGTTTGTACAACCAGTTAATAAGGTAAATAGGTCAAATGACAAAAGTTGTTTTCGCCACTTTGCAGAATCACTGGTCTCTCAACCGACACCTACTGTTCTGAATTTTGACTTGTGTTGGTTCCTGCCTGAAGCTGCAAGAAAAGGACAAAATGGAGAGCTCACTGGTGATCGCTGGGTCACCCACTTTTGTTGGGGAAAATCCATGGGCCATAGCATGCACAAGCAAAGGCTCAATCCAACCCATGCTGGTTCAAAGTTTCTAATTTCTTCACCTGGCCCAACTAAGGTCGCCAGATGGGCATGAAGACACCAATTTGTTTCTGGCGACTGGCAGCTGGCCCAGACTGTAACATTCCATACTTCTAGAATCAAGAAATCAAGTTCTAGTGTGATTCAAAATTTTGGAGAAACCAAGTTCAAAGAGATGGAGGTCAAACCAAATAATCAAATATGTTTGAATTCAAATTTAAAAGTAAAGTTTCAAAACTCTACGAAAGGAAAGTGTTTGAAATATGAGAAGCAAGATCCCTACTTGAAAGCAACTAAAATACTTGAAGTCATAAAATTTAATTAAGTTTCATTCAAATTTTGAGAGGGTCCAAGTGAACTGCTACTCCTTAATGATTATCACTTTTCTAAAATCAATAGATCACAATTCAATTCGGATTTCAACCAGACCCAAAAAGACAAGTTGTTCATCTATAACTGTTATAGCTCCCTGAATGTTTTCAAATTTGTTGGGAGTTCGGAAAGTATTTCTTTTAGACCTCCCAAAATGGTAGAAGGCTCTGATTCTCAGCAGTTTCAGGAAATTTCTTATCAGTTAAGCATTTTCGAAATTCCATATCTTCTAATTCCCTTTGACTCATCCTATGCATGTCATTCCTGTGATATATCACACCTTGGTCTAGCTATGTGCCAAATTTGGAGCCATTTTACTCTGTCAATTATTTGCAAATTGATGCACAACACCTCTAATCGGTCATTTTTAGCCAGAAACTACAAATATCTCCAATTTTTAGTTTAAATTATGTAAGAAATTTGGACTAGACTTTTTAACAAAATTTGTTCCTTATGTTCCCTTCTACCTCCAGAAAAATGGGTAAAAATTTATGAGATTTCAACACGCCGATTTTTATTTTTATTTTTTCTTTCGAATTTCATCCTATGAGCCAGACTAGTCCGTCTATCCAGACAAGTCTAGACTTCGGGACGTGTCTTTTTCACCGGAGCACGCCACCGGCGCCACGCACCCTGCAACAATTCCCGTCCATCCCATGCAAAGAGACATGCGTCCCACGTCTCAAGACCGAGTTAGAGCGAGCTGTGAAGGCTCCCCACCGGTCTCCTCCTTCATTCTCTCTTCCTCTCACTTTCTTCTCCACACGAGCTCCCTCCATTGTCGCGCCCTTCGAGCTCTGAGCTTGCTCCCCCTCCACTGCTCATGTCCCAGCCCATTAGACCTCCAAGAACCGTTCCTCAAGAACTCCTCTAGCTCCTCCAAGGCTCCACTAGACCATCTGTAGAAGAAGCTTCGCAAAGCTAAAGGTTCTTCTAAGAATCGCTTAACCATCATCATCTTCGTCCCCTTCTCGATTTCTCTCTTCACGGTGAGCCATTCTTTGATTCCTTTCATACATGAGTTCTCCATGGTGTACAACACAAGATTGACAAGACGTTTTGATGTTTTCTTCACCGAGGTTCAAGCACCTTGCTTCTTCCCCAACGTCGGTCAAACTTTGGTGCCAATCTAACCATCGACTTGGTGCTTGGGAGCTCTCTTGTCCTCAATAACCTCGGTGCTGCTTCTCTACGATACTAGGTGAAGCTTCTAGGCTCGTTTCTTGAGGGTTTTGTGGGTCACATTGAGTGAGACACCTCGACGGACCTCAGTTGGGTTGCCGAAGGCCGGACATGTCCGTCGGGCCAGACAAGTCCGACCTCCCCCTTTGAGACAGCTCTCTGGAGTTAAAGGTGACCTCAGACAAGTCCGTGACTGGACTAGTCCGCCCTTATCCAGACTGGTCTGACCGGGTGGAGCCTCCAGCTCTCTGGAGTCTGCACGACACCCCAGACAAGTCCGCCTTATTCCGGACTAGTCCAAGCCCCTTTTTTTCAACAAAAGTTGTAAACTTGTAAAGTACATAATAAATTATAGATAATTCATAAAAATGTGAAATAAATTTTGTTGGAACCCTTTTGACTAGATCTATAGCCTGGTTCATTCAAATCTCTCAAAATCATGCTAAATTTATTTATGAAAATTTAGGGAACCAAATCAAAGATAAATTCATACCTTCTTTCCCATGCATGCAAAAATCATGAAATTTGGGATGCATATGCATCATTGCATGTACCAAGTGCTCACAAAGTTTCATCCTTAAATAATGAATGACCTGACCACAATTTTATTTTGTTGCATTTCTATTCTTCAATTTTAATAATTTCTTCATGCACGCTAAAATCTCAAGTCTTGGCTAGAAAATATGTTATATAGTAGTGCACCTTTAATAACTTTCATGTATTTTAAAGAGACCATCTTAAGTATGTTTAGTAATTTTAAAATGAGTTTGCCTTACTAAATGAGATTTAGTAAATTGTTCTCTCTCATTGCAATGTATTCAAACATATCATTTCATTCATCTAGGAAACAACGTTGAAAGCGAGCACGTCGGGTGAACTGGCTGAAGATTTCGCTGTTGTGACTAATCACTCTCTTGGTTGTGCTAACACTTCTCAAAACTAAGGCAGCTCCGATGCATTAACTCTATTTTAAGTTTTTATTTTATTACTATATATAATATGGTTAATATACTGTGCATTAGGTTTAAGAGTTGATTGAAACCTTAGACTGTATGATAGATACCTTACTTATGTTAAGAGTTTTTGGCACAGGTAACTCAATGTAGAGCTAGGCTATGAGTTATACTTTTAACGGTAGAAGTCGAGTGAATGAGAAACTTCACTCGCGAGCTCTAGGATGGTACGTTGGTTTTGGGAGGATTGACATGAAAAAATAAAGCTGGTTTTGTTTATCACATAAATGATAAATGTGAGATTAGACAGGGATGGATAGGTTGGCGACAGGAGAGGAGTTCTATGTGCGGTAGCCTGTCTGTGTCGGTTAAGAACTGATCGAGTGTAGTCCTGTTGAGTAAGTTTGAACAGTACCAATTACATAATATATGGAACCCAAAAAACTGATTTAGCTCAATATCTGTAGTGATTGGACGTACCCTTACCCCCTTTAGGCGGTGAGTGGAGGGGAGAGACTTAATCTAACCATAAATGCATCGAGAGTGGTGATCGCATGGAGGATCATGTTCTCAAGAGGAGTAGGCCTCGGACTATCACTATGGTATTGTTGTGAAAAGTTACCACATACGGCTTTTGTGAAGCGCGGACGTGTCATGTAATTCAGATTTTTCTAGCTGGGATTATAATCGTTGTCCCTCACAGTAACGAGTACCACTTGTCTCACTGAGTTACATTGCAGTAAGAACATAGAATGAATGATGAACTTTCTGATGTTGTTGAGTACTATAATTGTATTGCAACTATGATTGGAGTAGATCATAATGTCAACTAAATTTATATTTTTTGAAACTTAACTCACCGTTAAAAGTTAAAAGTAATGATTCACTCTTAGCGCTTTGCTTTTATAAAAATAACTCGTCTGTAAGTTAGCCTTCTCATGCTTAAGAGTCGGTTATAATTAGTTATTTTGATAGGTAAGTCTTGCTGAGTAATTAGTACTTATGATTTTTTTTGCTTGTAGCTTTCCCTGCAGACTATTGGTGTGATTGTTGCGGCTAGGTTGTGTGGGAAAGTGAACCTCTTTCGAATGGTCTATTGACTGAGTTCTTGTCTTATCTACCTTCGGTCACGAGAAATGAAACATAGCTTAGGGCAAGACAAGTTTTATACTAAAGAAATGGTTGCGTATCTCGTTGTTGCTTTGTATATCCTTTTTCGTTGTGTTTAAAACTTTGTTTTTATCTTTATCCTAAAAGCAACTTGAACTTTAATGTAACACTTTAAATCGATTTTTTATATTTTGTCTTATCGCTTATGTTGTAAAATTTAGATATTCTTGTCTAATATCGATCCGCAGGTGAGCCGCATCTGTCTTTGGTTGGTTCTGCCGCTCATACCTCTGGATTTCTTCTGATGGCTCCATTATACTGTTCAGGTTTCATCTTCAGACTTAATTGAAGAGATTGGACCTACGAAGCTTCGATCCTAAACAAAGGCAGAAAACTTTATCGTTAGACAACAGGCTAGACCGCTAGAGATCTATGAACAGGCAGAAAGCGTTATGCTGCTTTTCAATTTACACCTCGAGAGACAAGACTAACCCCTCGTGGGTGAATCTATCGCCAACAGATTCGTTGCTGGTTAGTGGCGTCCAGGTAACCTTCGTACACCAGTGCCAAACAAAAACAACGGAACCAGCTCACTCTCGTAGTCCTCTAGCACAGAATAACTGAAGAACAGTAATGCTGAATTAGAACACAGTCAAAGGCAGAGCATGTTGCAGTGTTACCACCAAGAACGAATATTCACGCGGTGCTATCACGAAGACGAGAAAAGAAACGCGAAAGACGGACCTGTCGACTTCAGAAGAAACCACGGACCGTCACCGATCGATCCCTTGACATCATCTGAATCAGTCAAGTGGCCTCTCAATCAGCAGCAACCCAAGAAAACGTATAATATAAATCCCTACTTTCCTCTCAAAAAAAGAAAGAAAAGAAAACCTCATCTCTTTCAGCAGCATCGGATCTGCGACTGACTGACGCTGAAAGTGAGTGACTCATTACTAAACATTTCCTCAGCGCTTCCCGAGTTGCCGCCGCCGCTGATGGGGATCACCGCACCGGCGCACGTCACGAACCCGCTGATCATGCGCTCTCCACCAAAAGGAGGGGAATAAAGCCGGAGGGAAGTGAGAAAAGAAGCCACCACCGCAGGCTCTTGCACTGGTATCTCTTCCGTTGTCACGGTGACAGCAACTCGCATCTCCGCTGCACTCCACACTTCCCACAGGGCCGCACGCATGTGATGGCGACTTCGGATCAAAGCGTTGTCACTCGTCACTCCCTCGCCCTCAGATGGCGAGAGCTCGAGCTCAGTTCAGTAGGCATTAGTTTATCAGGCGCTGCCACTAAGCAGAAGGCTATCTGCATCTGACGAGATGTATACTTCCTCTGTTTTAAAATATAAATATTTTTAAGTTTAATCAAAATTAAACTTTTATTATTTAAACCATTAATAATGTATAACTAATAATATTTTGTCATATAAAAATTATATTTTTTTTATTCATCATAAAATAAACTTTTATAAAAAATATATTTTTACAATAAAAATTATATAATTTGTTATATATTATTAAGTAAAAATTTAAAAAGTTTGATTTTATTTAAATTTAAAAATGTTTATATTTTAAAACGGAGGCAGTAGTAGATTGGTTATTAAACTGCGTTTGCCTGATAAGGAAGGCAAGGGCATGTGCGTGCTCCCTTGAATCCGAACTGTAAAATTCTATGGGTCTGTGGTGTCACCGCTCGTGAAAGCGTATAGTATGATGGTGTCGTGTACGTATGTTTAAAGCCGTCGTCTGCTTTAGGTTAAAGGGCGCTTTTGACGCTATAAACTAAGATGGAGCTGTCACCGTGGCTATCCGCTTGACCTGTCCTCATCGTCTGGCTGTTGGTGCAGCCTAGCAGAGTCGCGCGGCGCCATTATTTTTGCCAACTAAAAGTACTTGCCACGGAGGCGATTCCCTGTGTTCCCCCTAAAAGTAAACGGACATACCATTACCTTGTTGATAGGTGCCTGGTAGGGCGCTACACCTAGAGTATCATCATTGTCACAAGCCGAGAAGAGACGAGACCAGATCGAGTACAGTGATGACCCCAATTGGATTAGTATTACAGACAGGAGAATCACATTCCTATCTCGGTAGCAACTGCTGCATTATTAAGGCCCCGTAGAATACGCGAGCCAATTAATTGTAAAGGAGACATCTTTAGACGATCAGCACCTTCATACTTGGTCGTCACTTCCCATTTAGACACCCCTGTAACAAAATCCAAGTGAAACTACAGATTCTTAAAAATAGCTTTATTAGATAAATAGCTTCTCCAAAAGCAGCTTCTCTAGAAAAATAGATTCCTTACAGGCTGTTTGGTAAAGTAGATTTTATTGTGATCCTAATGTATTGTATAAATGAGTGAAGAACCCATAAAAAGCAATATTTTTAGTGCTTTTGGCTTATAATACAAATTAGAGAAATGCTTCTTCATAAGAGAATATTGAAGTACTTTTTCTATAACTGTTTGGTGGACCAGTTGCAGATCCGGAGCAGATTCACTTTTGAGAATCCATACAAAAGAGGCCAGAGCAACTCCAACAGTGACCTAAACAAAATACCTAAACACTAATTTAGGTATTAGAGAGAAAAACATCACTTCAACTGGTACATAAATAAGAGCATCTCCAACAAATACTTAAAAATTGACTACTTAAATTCATGTTTAGAGCAACTCTAATAGATAATTAAACATAGTACCTAAATACAAATATAGGTATCACTAGCAAAAATACATCTCTAAAACATGAATTTAGATAGTAAAATTTTAAGTATCTGTTGGAGATGCTCATAGGTTGTTGGTAAATTGGTATTGGTAGCTATAAAAGTTCTTGTTATCAACAAATATCGATAGTGTAGGTATTACCTATTGAGTACCCATATTTAGCTATCTTAAAAATATAGAATTGGTACTAGTGACACCTATATTTGTATTTAGGTACTGTGTTTAAATATCTATTAGAGTTGCTCTAAGGTACTTAAATTTAGCTATCTCCAATTCCACCCAATCAGGTAGCCACATTAGGACCTATTTGATTCAAGAAACTAATTGTTTGCTGACTAAAAATTAGTCCCTTTGTCCCCAAACAGATGGACTAACAGGGGGAACTAATTATTAGTCCATTTATAAACTAATTATTTTCCTATTAGTCCGTTCAAAGGGATTAATAGGGACTAACAATTCGTAATTAAAGAATAAAGTCTAAAATACCCTTACTTTTTATCCAGATTCCAATTCGAAATCAAATCTTTTTATTTGAATTCCAACTCGGAATCAACGCGTCTCAACAAGAAAACTTGGAAGCGTGCGTTGGAGTGAACGCTATACAACTCTGTTGATTAAGAGGAGCATAGCATGTGGGTATAGTGTACAACCTCTGCAGAGTGTATTAAACCATCCGAAATAGTCGTTGTCACGATATTGACACACTACAGCTTAGGCTCACTTTGATTAGTCTTGGATACCTCTTTGATGGCGTGAGTGGGTGTAGCTGACTGTGTTTTAGAAAGTGTCTGGTTAGGATAGTGAATGTCCTTCCAGCTAAAAATTGGGAACTGACGGAAAATGTGACTTCTTTCTAAGTTCAACCTTTAAAATATTGGTAGAATAAGGACACTTGTCTTCTATTTTAAAAACCTGTCTGTAGAAAAACCCGCATCAAAATTTGCCGTTGTATGCATGAATGCAGCCTTATTCGGGTTAAGACTTGCTGAGTATATTTTGTACTCACCTTTGCCGTTGACGTGAAGACAGTTTCGCGCTGGATAGTGATGAGTAAGACTCGTTCTTCACGCAAGTGTGCCTGTGAATTTTGCTTCATGTTTACCCTTTTTTATGTAATGACTGTACAAAGATGTCCTGTACTCCTTGCTGGTTTATAAGTTATGACTTGCATGTATGATGTATGACTCTGTCTAGGGCAATATATGTATTATTGAAGGCGTGAGATTCATACCCACAATGTATATGCGTGTCAACTACTGATTCAAGGATTGGTACGGTATTCAGGGGTTATCCTAGAAATGGGGTACGACATTGGTTGGTTGAACTCTACTCATAAATAATTCGTATTTCGAGAATTTTCTTTCTATCTGACTTTAGTTTTTGGTTATTGAGCCACACCTCCCACCTTGCCCCACTTCCCAGGCTAGTAGATTTTTACGTTAAACATCAAATCAATTTTTCTTAAACCGTAACATAATTTTTAAATCTATTTAAACAATCATATTTTTCAAATTAATGTAAAAATTGAGGCCCCACATGAATGTAATTTTTAAAAAATTTTAATATAATTTTCAAAACATTTTAATGTTCCGCCTTAGTGAAGAATGTTCCATTACTAAGATTTAACTATTCTAACACTGAAAATAAATTGTTGCATGAGTTAAAGTCAATTGTTCCAGTTGTAAAATTATTTCTCTATTAAAATTTGTTATAAATATTTCACTTGATGCAACGTAGTAAAAAGGGGAATATTATAAAAAAAATATTGCCACGGAGGTGATTCCCTGTGTTCCCTCTAAAAGTAAACGGACATACCATTACCTTTTTGATAGGTGCCCGGTAGGCGCAACACCTGATCGTCGCGGTTTACCAGCTCACCGTCTGTTCAAGGCGTATACACGTACACGGCCTAGCTGCTGTTCTTATACAATCTCGCCCGTGCTCCCTCGTTGCACCCCTCCTTTTGGACTGTAGATTTGTGAGTCCGATGCTCGAGGTTAATCCACAAAAAGAAAACAACAGCAATAACAATGACAGGCTTGTTGCGTACAGCGACGTGCAACGCTCCACCGCCGAGCGCCGTGACGACATACCGCCGTCCAGATGATGCCATTACGTACGGTGGCCACGTCCCACGGATCGCATTGGTTGCGCCCGAGCTGGTGGTGAGGTTAACCACGCCCCCGGCCGGAATTATGGTTGGGGCTGGGGCCGATACCATGACGGATGAGGATTGCAAGCAACCGAGGCACCGAGCGAGCGAGCGCTCGTGGTTGCTGAGCGATGGACGGATCATTCGCTGTAAGGCACTGTGCGTGTCCGCTCCCTCTCTCGGCTGGTCTGTTCGTGCGTGACGCCACTATCTAGTGACCGACCGACGACAGCGGATCATGTAGGATCATGCGACTCGCATTCACACGCATAGCGTGTCGACAGAGCTAAACCTCCCAGTTTTTCCCTCGATTCCCGTCGCATGCCTCATCTGTTGCTTACTCCAATCCTACAGGCGATTAGTTTTGCCCACGGAATCAACGGGTGATCACGTCGCGCAGCAGCAAATCGCGCATCGTCATGTGTGGCGTGAGCTGCCCCGGGTGAGGCGAGCGAGATGAGCCATAGGTAGCTACGGCGTGCATGTGACGACCTAGCTAGCGATCGAGTTATTTGTGGGGGGGCGCGTGTATGGTCCCTGTAAGAGAGCATGGAGACAAAGTGTACTGGTGCGCAACATAATTGGCGAGAATTGGAATCCTGCAGCTGCTATAGGGGAAAAATGAACTCGATCGACAGCAATAATCCTGGCTGACGATGCAGTGGTGTCGGTGTTACTCCTGTCCTCCCAAGTTTTACTACTGCTTCTGCCTTCTGTACGGAGTAGTACTGTAGTAGTGGCAGTAGACCAAACAAACCAAATTTTATTCCAGGCGTAAAAACAAACGGTGAAGAAGGTAAAACCCGTGCACTGATTGCTAAGTGGACACACTATTGCATACTACTGAGTACAAACATGGTTCGGTGTGAACGGTTGACGTCGCCTTGTTAGGCGGACGCGCAAGGGCGTCATTATCGTCCACTTACCACCAAATTTACCGTCACTTTCCGCGCGCTAATGATTCCCTCGCTTCCGATCCAATCGCGGCTCACGCCCAGTGATCCCATCTTCCCCTGTTCCCCGGTCGATCGATCCGTTCGCTTTCCCCCCCCATCGTGCTGCTACTGCTCCCGCGTCGCCACTTTTTAATCACCGATCCGTCATCTGTGTCCGCGACGTCGGCCGGCCGCTTTGTGGTTCGCGGTCTAATCCGGTGAAACCGCACCGGATGATTGGTTTGCCTGGTTATTACCGACCCATCTTCCTCTTTTGTGCTTTGCTGTTTAGATCCGTTTTCATTTCAGTTGGTTACAGAAGGCTGTGCACTAGGGTTGCTCTACCCTCTTTTGACTCTTCCACATTCTAACTGAAAGGACGGGATGCGTGCAGATCAGAGTTGAGGCTGATCTGATTTCTGTTTGGCCACTGCTAATCGATCTGACCCCAGTTTGATTTTGTTTCGCTTGGCTTTGGCTCCATGGACGTGTCGACAGGCTTGAGCGAGCTTTGCAGAAAGGCTCCTCCCATCTACCTGGTCCTTCCGCAAGCGCGCAAGATTCGTCGGGGCCGAGCTAATAAAACTACCAGAAGGGTAGAGGAGCGTGAGTCAGCTCGACACGTGCCGACATGCACGTCACTTCCTGCCTCGCTGTCCCGGTCGAGAGGAAGGTGTATGCGCATGTATAGGTATTGTTTGTATTACTACTCGTATGGAGTAGCAGGCTGTATTGGCGCTGTAATGCTGCGCTGGCGTAATTGGACCTGTTCAAGACGTACGATGAGGAATGACATAGTAATTCTGATCAGAAATATTTTTAATCAGAACACTATTATGTTCATAATAGATCCCCATAATAGTAGAAGACTCAAATAAGTACACAATGCACTCTACACAGTAAAATCGGTAACAACATTTTATACACACAGGAAGCCCCCACGGCAAAAACACCTCACATCAGCAAAGCTGCTCAAGTTGACTGAACTGTATGTAATTTTTGTATAATACCTGTATACAAACTTGTATACCTCCGCCGCGGAAAGGGAGAGAAAAACAAGAAAAAAAAAACAGAGACCTCAGGGACTGTTACATCGATGTACAATTCTTGTTTAACAGGATCATGGATGACCTATATATAAATAAGTTACTCAGGGAAGGAGGAGTGACTCTCTCGTTTGCTTCTACCACCGCGACCCCACGCAGCGTCGTCCGATCCAGGGCCGCGAGGAAGGGGCTCTTATTATACGAAAGAAATGAATAAATAATGGAATGGCATGGTGAGTTACAGGGTGAACGGGAAGAGGAATGGTGTTGGACTGATGGTGCATGGCGGGGGAGAGAGGAGGCGAAGGTGATGGTGACGGTTTGATGCTTGCAGGTTTTTGTTCTCTGAAACGCTTACGGATTATGGGACGTTGGCCTCTACTGAACCATGGCGGCGAAGGTGTTCGTCGTCGTCGGAGCCGAGGCTGGCCCCGGGGGTGTCGTCGTCGTTGACGGTGCCGGTGCCGGTGCGCTGTTGTTGCCGCCTGAGTTCGGGCTCTGGAACTGTATCCTGTACTGCATTTTGCCGTCATCCTCGCCTTCCTCGCCGTCGTCAGTGTACTCGTCGCCCATGTCGTCGCTGTCCGTCTCGTCAGTCATGACCCCCCGAGGCGGCCGCTCCGTCAGCTCCCTGACGATGTCTTCTGGCTTCACGGCAAGCACATATCCGGTTAGCTTTCCGCATTGATCGTGCTCGACAAACGACAAAGAGAAGAAAACAAAACGAGATCACACGGTGTCGATCGTTACCTTCTTGGTGCCGCTGTCGACGTCGAGCGCGGCCGTCAGCGGTGGCGCGGGGTCTCCGTTGCTGGGCGGCACCTGCGCCCCTCCGCCGCTTGATCCTCCGTTGTTCCTCTTGTCGTCATTGATGTTCTTCCCCTCTATCTCTTGCCTGCTCTGGTTCAGTTGACTGGTGAAGGCCGGAGTGGTGGCGGCGGCGACGACATTGGCCGAGGAGGCGGCCGTGCCACCGCTCTGTTGTTTCTTTAGGTAGATGGCCTCGAGCTGGTGGAAGTAGGGGCAGGTCTTGGAGTCCTCGGGCCGCTTCTTGTTGCTCTCCTTCACCTTCTTGTAGTACTTGTTGATGTTCTCCCACTTCTCCTTGCAGCGCTTCGAGCTCCGGTTGTATCCCAGCCGCCGCATCCCGGCCGAGATATCCTCCCAGAGAGGGCCCTTGGGACCTGTCTCCTGGTAGCGCATGTCCATGTCCATGCGCAGCTGGATGAGCGCGTGCACTTCGGCTTTGGGCCACCGTGACGACGACGCCGCACCGCCCTCTCCTCCGAGTGCCAGATCGACGTGCTGCTCCGAGGTGGGCACCAGCTCGAGTGACGCGGCGGACCCGGGCGTCGGCGGTGCACCGCGCGGCGTACTGATGTTTTGCGGGGAGGTTTCCTTGTACTGCTGCTGTGGTGGCTGCTGCTGGAGCGGCGAGGCCGAGATTGGCTTCGGCGGCGGTGTCGCCTGCGTCGGTTGCTGGCGAGGAGGTTGCTTTGGCGGCGGTGGCGGGGTCTGGACGGTCATATGCGCTGACATTGGAACGATGACGGCAGCAGGGGGTTGTACGGAGTGGCCGCCGATGCGCTGTAGGAAGGCGATGATTGTGGCGTCCCGGGAAGCCGCGGCGGCTCGCTCCTGGGCCAGCTGGTCCTGCTCGCGGTTCAGGCGGGCGACTTCCTGCCTGCGCCACGCCTCCTCCCGCGCCGTGCGCTCCGCCTCCCGCTTCTCCATGGTCTCCAGGAACCGCCGCTGCACCTCCTCCTGCCTCTCGACGACCTGCTGCATGAGCCCCTCGAAGAAAGACATCATCTTCTTGCCGCCGCCGCCGCGCTTCCGCTTGCCGAGCTGCTCCTGGCCACCGCCCGTCTCCGCCGTCATGTCATCGTCGTCTGACTCGCCGTCGGACTCCGAGTCCGACATCGACGAGAAGCTGAGGCCTTGCAGATTGAGGGGCTGCGGCGGGGGCAGCTCGAAGGGCGCCGGCGCCGCGGAAGATATGGGCGCCGGTTGCATCGGCCCACCAGCCGCTGGTGGCGGCAGTGGATTCATCGGCGGCGCCGCCGACACCGGCGCTGCGAAGGCGTGCATCTGCGGGGCGCTGCTTGCTGGCGGCTGCGGAGCGGCGGCATGCAACGCCTCCAGCTCGGAGAAGAAGCGGTAGCTCTTGCCGTCCTGCCTCCCGGCGCGGCCTTCCTTGGTGCGCTTGTAGTACTTGTGCACGTTCTCAAACTTCTCCTTGCACTTCTTGGCGCTCCTCTTGTAACCCAAATCCGCGAGCTTCCTGAATGACACGGCAGTGACAAGGACACAAGCTATCGGTCGGCTCTCACTTGCGTGAAACTGAGTGAAGGACGAGGGAGAAAAAGTAAATTAATCGGAGGTCGCATTGGGATGGGAGAGAAGGCTGCCATCGTTCTTTTCCCAAAAACTGGAACCATGAAAGCAAAAAACAGTGACAGACTGCAGCTGCCTGCCTGCGCTAGCACTCACACCGTGGTACTACGATCCCCAGGCGCCCAGATTCTCCTCATCATCCCACACACCTACTCCCTCTCACCCACAGAATTCGAGAAGCATTTGATTGATTAGAACATGGGGGCGAGCAAAAGCAACAAAAATCCGAGTGAATTGGGAGCAGCAAAGCAGGTTAATTTGACATCATTTCATGTGGGACGGCTGCTAAAATCCACGAAACCGTTAGGCGCTAGTACTACTCCATCAGCAGAGAGGAGAATTATGCCGGCGACAGGCTTCTTGAACCACGCTACAAATGAGTTTGGAATTTTCTCGCTCTCTCTCACTCCCCTTCCCTCGGATGCTTTGTTACCTGGAGACGTCCTCCCACAGCGGGCCCTTGAGCGTGGCGTCGCGGAAGGTGGCGTCCATCTCTGACCGGATCCTGATGAGCGCTAGCGTCTCCTCCCGAGGCCATCGGTTGCCGCCGGGCGTGCCCGACCCGCCGCCGCCGCCGCTCCCGCCACCCAGCATCTCGTCGTCCGGGAAGCTGGCGCCGGCGCCGGCCTCGGATACGGCGGTCAATTCTTCGTAGCTCGGCGTCAGCTGCTGCTGCTCCTGCGACGACGACGGAGGCCTGCTGCTTAGCGGCATGGCGGAAGAAGCAGCCGGCGGCGAGAACGGACCCATGCTCGGCGGCGCGGCCCCGTACGGGGACTCGCTTCCCTGATGCTGCGGCTGGTGCTGCATGGGAGCCGCCACCAGTTCTCCTTCTTCGCGGTTGAACTTCAATTTCTCCTTCCCCGCCGCGGCGACGCGGCGGTTCTTGGACGAGCTGGCCGCGTGCGGGTAGCAGCCACAGCCAAAGGCAAGACCTTGTATGGCCGGCCGGGTCGCTCCCTGGGTACCCGCGTACTTGTAGCTAGAACTGTACAGGGAAGGAAGGAAGGCAGCTAGTAGCAGCCGTAGTACTGAATTGTAGGAAAGGAGCGGCAGTTCTAGCCTTGCAGCCCGGTGGCCAGCTCCCTCCTCCTCTCCCTCCCACGGACACACCGAATGAGTGTGGTGTGGGCGAGGAGAGAGAGAGAAGGGGGATGAGTGGAAACTGGAGGGAGAGGATGAAATTGGAAAAGAAGGGCAGGTACAAGTAGGGGAAGGGAAGGGATCGGCCGGCCGGAGGGCACGGCGGGGAAGGGATGGGGTGGGATGGTAGAGAGAGAGAGATAGAGAGAGAGAGAGAGATGGTGAAAAAGATGGGAGGGAGCGTGGACAACTGGAAAGGGTCCAAAGCAAGGGAAGAAGGAAGAAAGAAGCAAGCAAAGACGCCCCGCGCCCCGCTGGTGACCTGGTGGTAGTGGGACGGAGCCTGTCCAAGCGAAAGAGTCAGGGACAGCGCCTACAAAAATAGGGGAGGCCTGGTGCCGCTTGTACTGCTGCTGTGGACTGTACTCGCCGTCGACGATCGATTATCTACCCTCTCTTGCTGACAACTCTCGCTGCTCGCTTCACTCTGGAAGAAACTGCAGTTCCGATCAACAATCCTGCAGTGTACATGTATTATACGCAAACTCTCGAACGGAACACCACTCGACGGTCGACCCCGCTGCTGTCAGTTACGGCGGAGGCGGCGCCCGTTTTATAGCCGGGAGAAGTGGTAGATAGATATGGGAAATTTATGAACCGGGGAGGCTGCGGATGGATGGATGGATCTTTAGGATGGATGGACTGCACGCGCCGTGAAACCGACACGTACCCTTGCGCGGCGCCGAGGTGGGGCGCCCGGGCGCGGACAACTGGGCCGCGCTGACATCGCCGTCGTCCGCGTTGGAGCCGGCTCACGCAGTCACGAGCTGCATGCATGGCATGGGGCGCGCCCGCCGTGCCACCACGCCCCGCGTGCCGCTGCCGCTGCCGCCCATCTATCCATCTATCTATCTCACCCATCGTCACGGCGTCCGCGGCCTGGAGGAGATAGAGCGACTGGCTGCTCCGGCAGTTGTGGTCTGATCCTCGCGTTGCGTCACTTTGGAGTCTTGGAGATACTGTAGAAAAATAATTTCTTTTTCCATCTCCTCCCCCGGCCGCCCGCGCTCGCGGATGCGTGAACGCCACGGCCACATAGCCCTTGTCTTTGCTCGCCGCGCGATGCACGCTCTACGTGTGGTCTTCGTTCGCGTGTACTCCCTGCGCGCGCCTGCCGCCGCTGGTAAAAGCCGGTTCACCATGTCACACGGGCGCGTGGATACCTGCGTCGTCAACGATCGTCACCTCACCTCGCGTGTCCATGCGTCGTCGCGCTGTGCGTGGTGAGTGATCGTGTACCACCGATTCACCGAGGTCGCCACGCTAGAATGACCGAGCAGCGGGCGCCTTGGCACTGTAGCGGCAGTCACCTGTCCATTAATCTGGCGGGATACGCGTATCGCGTTTCCTTTTTTCCGTCTATCTAGAACTGTACAGCATCTGCCAAGATCTAGCCGACTCCACAGGGCATCGCCGCATGGCTGAACGATCCGCCAGATGGACCAATAACTCTGCTGCCGCTGCTGTAAATTCGGTGCCGGGATATGGAGCGTATAATGTTGTGAAATAATAGTAGGCGCCGCGTCTCAAGAGGTTGGAGGGGCCAACGGTCTAGAACGGCTGAACGGGAGGATATGCACGCTCAAGCTCAACGCCACATGCAGGGGTTCCAGAGCGACGTGGACGGTGGCGACGATGAGGTGGACGCGGCGGTACAGCGTGGTAGGGTGGTGGGCCGGCTCGTAGCTGTAGGCCCATCCATGGATGGGAAAGAGGGTAAATTAGTCATTTCCCTATTTACTTGTTCTTGTACGCACCAGGCCGAACGAAATCTCATCCTTACCAAAAGGAGGGGCGTTGGAAACCGATGCCAAGGAACCGGTGGATGTACCTTTCTACGTACACGCTCCTGACCGGTACGAACCATCTGCAGTTGGGGAATCGTACATATACAGAAAGGGCGCGATCGACCGCGCCAGCGTCGTCACTGACGTATAGGAGTAGTACAACAATACGGTAAAATACCAGCTCACGTCGGCCCACCGCACCGCAAAGTCGCCATCCGTTTTCCAGATTCCATTAGGAACGTCAAGGTCACAGGGCTCACATGTCAAAACAATTAAATCAGTGTTTACAAATGCGTCACGTATCAGTTTGGCTTCGGTACTTTTGTATCTATCCGTTGTCAAAGCCTACTGCCATATCAACCAACCATTCAAACTGAGGGGAACGCGTCCGGATGAATAACAAACCTATACTACTCAGTAAACAGGAGTACTACGTGATGAGTTGATTAGATGCTTGTTTGATTGGAGATCTGGTCAGATTATGCATACTTTAACTGTCTGATAACAGCGACGGGTAGTTTACTGTAGTTACTGAGCGTGGCATCATAATGGGATAATTATTTGACCGAACAGATAGGTTTCAAACGGTGGATTGCGTGTGTTATCGATGCGCCTTATATGTACTCTTACCATTACTCTAGTTTTTTTTTCAAAAAAAAAATCACTATACTATTTTTTTTGGCTGATATGGACGGATCACACGCTCTAATCGACAATCGATTGATTGACTGACCACCTACCGAGCATATACCGATAGTATACACGATGAGTAGTTGAAAACTCCCACGCCGAAAATAATTATGGTGGTTTACTTATAGCAGAAATTTTTACAGTAAGAAGGAAATGAAGGGTAATAAGACGGACGCTGTTGCTTGTCCGCTTAGCTAAAACGACGACGATTTTAGTGCTCTGATTACTCAACCTTGCTGTACCATTGTCCATCTAACAATCATGCGTGTTCTGCTGTCGCTCGTTCTGAGTTATCCGCTGCCGATTTTCGGCGCGTGCACAAAAGCGCCTGCCAAACCGCCCTTCATTTCTTCATTTTTCATTCCAGCCAGAATACGTAATTTAACCCATGATTTTTGCGTGAACAAGTGATCGTCTGAAACATACTAGCTAGTGCACTGTACCCCTGCTGGTTACAAAATTAGGATCGTATTTGCCAAAAAGAAAAAAAAAAAGAAAAGAAAACAGGGTGGAGTACATAACTGCTGGGGAGCGTACACCCATAGACAGCCCACATGCGTCTTGCAACATACTCCCTCTGTTTTTTAATCCATATCGTCATTCACTTTTAAATTCAAATTTAATTATTCGTTTTATTAAAAAAATTTGCTCGAATGTGTAAAATTTTAAGTTGTGATTCAAATAACTCTAATAATAAATCAAATTATATCAAAATATATGAATTTAAATAAAACAAATGGTCAAAGTTAAATTTAAAAGTCAACGACGACATCAATTAAAAAATAGAGAGAGTACGCATATTTACTTTAATGGAGCCATGATCGAGAAGGTATACCTCAAGAAATCCACCTTAAACTAAAGTAACAAAAACATTGTGTTTCAAGGTTGGCATGGCATGGAGCAGCACGCACGCACGCACTTGCATCGGCAGCACGTTCTGGCTGCCACTGCCAGCCTGCCCGTCATCATTAACCCCGTGATCCTGCATTCGCCAGTGTCGAGTGAGTACTCTATTCTGTTACCAGTAGTGGTAGCTAGCTCTGTGACCTAATCAGCATCAGCCGTTGATCATCGCCAAGGCAAAGTTAACTATAGGCCGGTGTGGATCGAATCTAATTAATCATCCAGGCGGGCGCGCGATCGGTGTCCCCGTGATTGCGCAGTGTGATCTCTCCCTCCATGCCAATTCCACTCGAGGCGACCCTTCCGGCTCCGAGCGGGCAAAATTATCCACAAGTGCTCAACAGAGCTTGCTTCCCTGGCAACCCCTCCATGTGCTGCGTGAGAGCCGAGAGCATGCGGTTCGCATGAATGGCCCGCGCCGTGGGCTAGACGTGCACGCGACGTCCGTGTTTGTGCAAGCAGGCAGAACGTGATGACCCTCCTCTCGAGGCTTTGCCGCTGATCAGACGCATTTCTAAGTTGGCCACGGTTTCCCCTTTTTTCGTGGAGTACGTATCTGGATGCTAACGCGATCAGATCAGGTTTTG
Organism: Zoysia pacifica; assembly: GCA_001602315.1. Classification (NCBI taxonomy): domain Eukaryota; kingdom Viridiplantae; phylum Streptophyta; class Magnoliopsida; order Poales; family Poaceae; genus Zoysia; species Zoysia pacifica. The sequence continues at coordinate 158,711 of BCLH01000281.1, forward strand.
ACGGTTCAACTTGGTAGCTGAGTGTTTGTACTTGCAAATTAAGAAAGGCAATAAAATAGTTTCTGAAGAGAAAAAAGATCTGTCATACAGTTAGTACAGTGGGAGCCACCGAAAATATTTATCTTCTTCTTATGGTCGTAGAGATCCACATCATCCACTGATAAAACACGCAGCACCTCATCCGGTCTGTAAACAATTGGGTCAGCCCATTCGTTCCCATCCTATTACTCTGTACTAGTAGCAGCAATAAGAGCAAAGTTAAATGCTGGAACAAACATTTTTATTACTGGAAATAATAATATTTTTCCAAAAAAATTCTAAAATGTACAGCTAGCAGTAAAGTCAAATTGCTTAACAAAAAAAAATTAAGTACTTAAGTTTCAACAGATGCCGTATTACAACAAGCGAAAACAGTTAGCTAAAACGTAGCTGTCATTGCTTAGCTGAAACGGTGCTGAATGACGATTCGCTTAGCTTACCAGCTGTATAATTCTGTACAGTATGTGTAACAAAGATGCAGCCAATCAATCATAGACGAATGATGGGAAACTTCTAGCCGAAAGTGGTTTGTCTGAAACCTGTAAAATAATCACTTCGGTTTATTCAGCGGTTAGCTGACGAGTTAATCGTTCACGGGATATACCCAAGATAAAATAAACTCTCAGATCGAGAGCGCCATCAAATGCTTAGTTAGCATGAAGCCGATTATTCTCCAAACAATTATTACCTGGGATCCGATGGTTCGTTCACCAGCATACATGAATACCTTCTTTAGCAACAAAGTCAACGTACTGTTGATGTTGGCGTGGTCCATGTTCGGTTAGTCATAGAAATATGATGACGGCAGTTTCCCCGCTGCTGCACGGCTCTGTTGTTCATCCAGCAAGTTTTTTGGAATGGATATATGCATGATGGAGTATCTTTTTCTTCCGAGTAATTTGTTTTTCTCTTGATTTCACGTTTCGTGGATATTACGAAGTGGATAGTGTGAGTGTCAAATCAGTCATTTTTTCTTTCTGCAGTATTGATCAGGAACTCCTCGAGCCAAAGCATGACGTTCATCCAAATAGGATTCTTCGTCACTGTAGGCAGAGGTTAGGTAGGAGCCCCAGCGCGAGAATGCGGGGACCATGCACGAACGCAAAGTTTGCCGTGGAAGCTACAGCCTCCATTGCGTGCCAACGAGAGAGGACACACTGGGCCAGCCACCTCCGATTCCACTGCGTCGTGCGCGCGACGTCGCTCGGCTCGCTCTCACCCCATATTCCCACCTCCGCCTCGTTGGACGCGTTGCGCCATCTCCGATCACCGGCTCTCGGGACCACGTAACGTGGGGGTAGGGCACGCCAGCTGCTGCTGGTCTTTTTCTTTTCTCAGTTCCCCGATCGATCGATCGATCTCTTCTTTGTTTATGCGCGGACAGATGTCATCTGAATGTCTAGAAACTAATAACGTCGTGTCGATGAATTATTTAACCGTCAGTCATATTGTTCACGCCTAATCGATCCCTGTTGCATGCGCCACCATAGCGCGGTGGAGGTACCCGGAGCGGGCTGTAAGCCTGTAATACGTGCATGTATAGCCTGTGACGACGATGACCCTGTCCCAGCGGCACTTACCCAACTTGCGAAGCAAACGAGCGCCCGGCCAGCTCTCGTTTCGCCGCCTCCGCGGACCGCGGCCGGCGCGCGCGCATGCATCCCGCTTTTGTGTCTGTGCGGGATGCGTCGCGGAAAGCGCTTTGCGAAAGGCCCGGCACCCTCGGCGAAGGACGACGCACGAACCGCCAGCCGCGGGCGCACCACAGCTAGCTTCTAGGCTTCTAGCGCACAGGCACGGCCGCGCATGTTACCCCTATTCCCCGTCCTTGGCAGGCTGGCCGATTAGCTAGCCAGCCCTTGGTCCCTTTTTAGACTGAAAGTGGATCAATTCTCGCCTTAGATTGATTGGAGCCGAATCCGGCATATAAGCAGAGATACAAACGTATACAACAAAATTAAGAATGGAAAAATACATGCCGTGATTATAACTAATAAAATCAGAAAACTAATGCATGTCGTGACTATAGCTAACATAATTAGGAGGCTAATCCGGTCCGGAGTTTACGTGATAGACGTAGCTTGCATGTGACTGTAGCTCCACTGCATGCACCTGCTGTGCCTGGGATAATTCAACTGCTAACATAGACGAGCGGCGCTTACACGAACACGAACACGACCTCCGGGACAGTGCGGTTTCCGCTGGGATGCTAAGCTTTGTATGCATGGCGAATACGACGTTGATCTGACCGAAGCCTTTCGCGCGTTCGGGTTCAGCCGCGGCGAGAGAGCTATCTCGATCGGCGTGGACGGTCAAACAGCGGTAGCGCGGAATAAAGCCGCGGGGGCCTGCCCTTCCATCCCTAGAGCCCGACTCATTTGCGCCTCCGATGCTCACCGCCTCGCGTGCGGAGCTCCTACCTCAGCTTAGATAGCTGCCTTTTTCCCCTGCTCACATGTCCCTGCTCCCGGCCTGCTTTACGGCGCGCCCGTGACGAGTGGCGTCGAACGAACCGAAGTTACCGATACGGAAGTCACTTCATATGATCAACAATGATCGACCCTCCGTGCGTCTTGGCACCCCACAGCTCCATTGCAGCTGAGCTGGGGCGAACCGCGGGTACATGCCGGCACCGGTCCACGAGAGACGCGACCGCACAGGGGAGATTGCATGTAGCGCTGCGCATCTGGCCATATGGGGGAATAAATACCATGATCAACTGTCCCGTCCATCACAGGCGAATCTAGAAACAACGGCGATTAGCCCGTCCAGGAATATGGCCATGTGCCCGTCACCCACGGCGGGTTTGGTTGGCTGCTCGATCAAGCCATGTCACGCAGCAGGATCGAGCGTGTTATCCGAGTCATTTTCGTTGGCCTAACAACATGTGACCGCACCCTCCGCATGATTTCACGCACACAAAGTCGGGAACTGCGCTCATCCACTGACTCACTCCGTCGCCATGCATACGCGTAGATGCAGGATCACTCTATCTGAATGTACTTGTATAAATACCTGTCAAGTGAATATAAATCGGTGTGCATTTCCTTTGTTAGTTCTTTTCATTTTTATGATAATAAGAGCTCATCCGATTCACTTTGTTTAACCAAACACTCGCGATCTTTACACTTCCGCTGTCATAGAGAGAAACCCTCTCTTCGACTACGAGTCTTCTTCTTCCTCCTCCCTAACCTCCCCCTGCGTCAATGCCAGCGACACCAGCGACGGCCGCCGCCCACCAGACACCACCATTGTGCCACCTTCTACCATTCAGATGATTAACATCTGTGCTTATGTACCTGTGACGCTAGATATGACCACTGATTCCAACTACTCACAGTGGTGTCTCTTCTTCAATACTGTTTTCATCAAGTTCAGACTTCGCCATCACATCAACATTCGGACACCACGACGCCACCGTACTCCTGAATGGATCATGAACGACGTCACCGTCTTCAACTGGTTGTATACCACATATTCTCGCGCGCTTCAGAACATGGTGATGCAGCCGGATGAAACGGCCTACGACGTGTGGCGCGCCATCGAAGGACTGTTCCACGACAGCCAAGCCACACGAGCAGTGTACATCAGGCTGAGTTTCGGTCCATCCTTCAAGGCGATATGCCCATCACCGACTACTGCAGCTGTTTGAAGCTCCTCGGCGACAATGCTCTGTGGCCTCAACCCCAAATTCAATCACGCCATATCGTCCATTACTTCCAAAGACCCGCTGCCATCCAGGCACGTTCCATTGTCCTCCTTGAGGAATTCCGTGAGGATCAAAAGCAGAAAAACATTGCTGCACAGGCCCTCTATGCTGGTCGTGCTCCTGCACAGGGCAGTTTCTCGGCACCAGTCAGAACTGGTGCGCCCCCTACTTCTTCGACCGCTGGTCGCGGCAAGCAGAAGAAGGGGCCTGGTGGCAAACAAAAAAAGTTCAATAGTGGTCACAATGGTGGCCCTCTCGGCACCAATACTAGTAGTGGTGCCGGCCCTTCTACTTCTCGCTACAACGCTCCTTCCGGCACTGCATGGCCCATGGGTGTGAACCCTTGGACTAGCATGGTGCAAGCATGGGCCATGCCGTTCCGAGTGCCAGGCCGGCGTGCTTGATCCACGACCGAGCACTAATCCTCACCAGGCCTACCTGACATATGTTCCTTCAGCGCCAGTCAGCAACAACTTCATCGCACCACTGGCCCTCCCACCTCCGGTCGAGGCGCATCCTTGTAACCAGCTGCCGCGTTGAACAACGCCGCCACTTATCCAAGCAGCAGCAGTGACTAGTACGTCGACACTGGAGCCTTGACGCACATGTCTTCCAATGCTGATACACTCATACACTCTCAGCCCTCCTCTCATAATCATTCCATTATTGTCGGCAACGGGCATCATCTTTCTGTCTCACACACTAGACACTTATTATTCCTACTGCTTTTAGATCATTGCACCTTGATAATGTTTTTATCTCTGTTGCTTTGGTGAAAAATCTCATTTCTATTCGTAAACTAACCCGTGACAACTCCGTTTTAATTGATTTTGACTTTTTTGGTTTCTCTATCAAAGATCTTCACACACAGATCATCCTGCGGTGTGACAGTGACGGAGACTTGTGTCCGATGTGCTTTCCTGCTGCCGTCGGCAACGAGATGGAACGAACAGACCGAGGTGTACGGCGCCACGACGCGCCCATCAGATGGCCACGCCCACGAGCATCCGCGTACGAGCGCGGTTGGTTGGCTGCAACTGTCAACCGATCGGCCTCGGCAGAAATAAGCTCCATTACTCGCCGCCGCGCCTGCTTTTGCTCTCTGCCGCCGCAATGAAGCTACTACTCCAGCTGTGAGTGGCAGGCAACCGTCGTGGCCGTCCGTAGTAAACCCGAGCGCGTTATTGCCGTGGCGACAAGGTAGAGCTGACCTTTTTCCCAGGCGCCTGGCCGGCAGAGATAGGCAGGGAAGGCCGACGACGCGCGACGCGACGCCTTGTCGTCCGGGGTCCACGAGCGAGCACGTGAAATCTGTGGCGATCGGCGCGATCCGGCATGTCGTGGGCGGCTAGTTACGCCTCCGTCTGATCTACCCGTCGCTGGATGTACTGGCCGCCCAATCGCGACGCGGTCACGGACGTGCGCGCGAGCGTGAGTCTCATAGCGCGCGGTAAACAACAGTAGTACATCGTGCACCACGGCGGCATGATTGGATGAGAAAAGAAAGCCTTACCGCCACCGTTGTGCGGGGGAGGAGTTTCCCTGCCTCTGACACAAAGGACCCTCTGCGAAAGTAACGTCGGCGAGCGGCAAGCATCTTCTTTGGCCGTATCGACGGATAAAAGTGACACCGCACAACGGTTTAAGTCACAAAATCCGCTATAATGACTGGATCCAGTCCAGTCACCCGGCTGCAACTGCAAGGCGTCCGGACCTGACAGCCAGGATCCCGATAGAGCTTCACTGGCAGCGCCTGGCTGCGCTTCCCGCCCGGCGGATTTGACACCTCGTCCACGTTCGTGTTCGGCCTTAGTGAGATCGGAGGAAGTTCACGTTCCATCGTACGTACGCTGCCGGTTCGACCGGTAGCCATCGCTGGGCCCACCCCCGTGCACGGCGGCAACTTGGAGAGAGCATCAATTGCTTCCATCAAATTTGGAGATTTAGGAAACTATTAGAAAAATAATTCTCCAACAGTTACTTATATTAGATTTCTAAACATACCTAGTTTCTAAATAGAGCTTTTTATTCCTTAAGTTTGAGGACCCCGTTGGAGTTCCCGAAACAGTGAAATCGGCAGTTGTTCACGTCACCGTTCCATTGTTTGGTCGTTGTTCGCGTATACTCTGTAGGGAAAATCATGCCTGATGTATAGGTGAACCATAAAAAAAAATTGTGTCCAAGGCTCTATGGCGAAATGATAGAAGAAAATGCAAGGTTCGAGACAATACCTCCGCCTGTTGACGATTTCGATCTGGATAACCAGCGGCACACCAATCGTCAATGTAATTTTTTCAATGGACTTTGTTACTGTACGATGGGATTCGGAAATCAACCTATGATGACACCTGTTAACTTTTTCGATCTGGATAACCAGCGGCACACCAATCGTCAATGTAATTTCGTCAATGAACATTGTTACTGTACGATGGAATTCGGCAATCAACCGATGATGACATGGAAATATCATTTTAGAAACTATTACTGGGAGTTGTTGAAGGATGACACTTATTTTACTTTTAATATCTTTTTAGAACTTTTTAAATCTAGCTTTAAAGAACTGTTAGAGATGCTCTAAGAAACCACACGGCATAGAACGTTGCAGCTGCAGGTAACTTTTAAATCTACAGATACAACAACAACAATAAAGCCTTACAGATCTACGAATATCAAGAAAAAAAAAACTTGCAGATCTATAAAAGGGCCCTTGATCCGGCCACGACGACGACAACGAGAGTGGCGCGTGCAGCAGGGCAGTGCAGGCCTGTCTGAACAATCCCTGAAACCAACGACGTAGGAATACTTTGTTGAACAAGCGCTTTACGGGCGGGCGGCTGCCGCTCCGCGAGCGCGGGCAGGCCGGCAAGCCGCCGATCGTGCGGATATCATGTCCGTCGTCGCGCACCGCGCGCGTCACCTCGAGAATGTTTTGCGGCGGAAAAGGCGGCTTCCCCCCGTGCCGGCAGTGGCGTGGAAGGCCTCTTCCTTTTCGCCGATGGATCTTTCGGACGCATGCGAACGATGCCCGCCCAACGAAAGCGTGCCCGCTGATTGATCTCTCCGGCCGGGAATCTTTGCTTTCGCGGGTTCTATCTTCTCCTCCTATCTCAATTGGTGGGACGATCAAAGTAATGCGTTTCAGTGGGTTTAAAGTGACGAAACGCTTTGGCCCGAGGGACGAAAACGACCTGCTCTGTTTGTGATCGTGATTTATACGCCGCACCTACTGCAAAAACACGCTGTCGCGTTCGTGGGTACTGTTGCTGCGAGATACCGGGACCGAGGTTTTCAGGACCGTCCGTTCTGACGGGCCGCGGCGAGATGGAATGTGCCGACAGCTGGAGCTGACGGGGCTGGTCTATAGGCCCATTCCTGCTCCGTTTCATTGGCGGCGGCACGACTGATGTAGATCATGACTCATGCATGAATCATGATCCAGTATTTGCCATTACAGCCCAATCATCGTCCATGCCTAAATAGGCCGCTCATCTTTTGTTTTGAAGATTAAGATGGACGGAGATACTAGCGTTTGGGAAGCAAAACAACAATCATCATGAAGCCCATCTCCTGCACACCTGGTTTGTCCCGGGCTTTTACTACTATTCTAGGCCCAACGTTGTGGCTCGTAGCTTTTACCTCAGCCCGTTATGATACTTTCCATATCCCATTATTGAGGGCAATAGTAGCTCGTTTGAGTTCCTTTTTTCCTTTAAAAAGGTAATGAAAAATTAAGAAAAGAAACTCAAATGAGTGCTCCGCGTCATAGTTCCTCTGCCCAAAACGAGACTGCAAAATACCCATAAGAGGAGAAAGCAAAAGCGAGCACACGAGATTATTTGTTATACTATCCTATCGTAACAACCGCCAAAGCAAAACCATAGTGATAATTGGGATAATAGAAAACCCGGCCCCGTTGTCCGGTGGGCTCCGGTCTCTTCCTCTGCATTTGGGCCCCCTGCAAAAAAAACTCCGAGCACGACTGGCCGCACGCGCAGCGATCCAGTGGCCCGCGCACGCCACCGGATAACGGGGCGGGGAAAAAATCCGGACTAAGTGATCATTGCCACCGAAGGCAACAAATTGACACATTTTGTTAGCGAGAACTTAGGACGGCGTCTTTGGATGCAGAGATTTCATAGTACTCACATAGGAATTTTTAGAAATCAATTTAATTTCACAGGTAAGATTTATAAAAAATTCAAGTTTCAAAGGGCCTAATAATCACAGGAGCAGCGGTGTGCACTGATTCGGAACGTGCATCAGCAGGTTATCGCTTTTTCCGTAATGTAACGTCTTCTTGACAATCACCATCTCCCCTTGCTGAAAACATATCCTTAACTTGCAAGGGATCGTTCCCGCTCTCCAGCAAGTGCCGGCAACCTTTGTAGATTAAGTAGCTCCTTTTTTTTTTACAGCTCATATTATATCAGTATAATTGTAATATCTATTTGTATGCTGCACATATTCACACTATAACATCTAATCTCACCACCTCACACACACGATTAAGACTCACAACTATATATAATATTATAGACTGTCTTCTAAAAATCACTAAAATCATTGAATTAAATTTCAGTGTGAGACGAAAGCATCGCCTTCGAGGAGAGACCTACTGCAATTATTAAAAGGACTACAGTCCCCGATGCGAGACCGCAGGTCGATGCCAGGGATTGAACCTGCGCCGGTAGCCAGCTCGTTCGTGACTAAGGAGCCATTTGGTTACGTGCAAGGCAATGTCAACGGCAACGTGAATACATCACACAGTAATTAGCGGTGGAATGGCCAATTACTCATTTTGTTTGTTTGCTTTTCACACAGTGATTCGTTGAGGTGGGCCAGCTCTAGCATAGGCTGCAGCGCGCGCCGGGCACCTTCCCGTGTGCGAACAGGCACCATGAACGCCAGTGCCCTGAGTGCGATAGTTGGCATGGGCACGCCCAGTGGCCGCGATAGTTGGTGTGGGCAACGCGAGGCGGTCGGGGGTGGCGCGGCGGGGTTGAGGTGGCGCGGGGGCGGCGTGGCCAGGCCGAGGGGGTCGGGGCGGCGCGGCCAGACCGAGGCAGCGCGGGGCCA
>BCLH01000281.1:169111-181776 GCA_001602315.1 Zoysia pacifica
AGCCGAGACAGTGGCTCGGTCAATTCGTGTCACCTTTCACCCCTCGTCTCCCGTCCTCCATCCACCGGCCTCAATCTGCAGTGCAGCCTCGTGTCCGGCACGCCATTTCCCCCTCCCCCTTTCCTGGCTAAAACCCACCGAATTGACGCGAATCGTTGCTGACACCCCTTCCTCCTCCTCCTGCCCCCCCTGTCTCCACTCCACCCCTCTTGGCGCACCTCGTCGATAGCCCCAGGAGCTCCCACCGGCGGCCGCGGCGCTGCCACGAATCCAGAGGCCGTCCGATCGATCCGAGCCGCGGGCTCGATCTTCGGATCCGATCGGCCGCCGGGCGGGTCAAATCCGGTACGTTCCCTTTGCGATTTCGATCCGGCCGTTGGTCTGCCTTCACGCGGGAATCTACGCGTTAGGTGCGGTAGGTGATGATGGATGGACCGGGCGCCTCTGTGATTGTTAGCTTGTTGATGCGCTCCGCGTTACGGTGTGTCATTTTGAACCGTGCCTGGCGAGATCTGGTGACGGTAGCTCCTCGCAGACTCTACTGTCCTGTCCGTTCGTGTTTGAGTAGGGATTTGCACGTCCGGAGTCGTGCGTTGTTCCATTTGTCGTCCCGCCGAGATCTGCTACTGCTGTTAGCTGCGCTTGTATCTGCTGTGCGATGAGCTAGAATGGCAGTCTCATTTGTTCTGTTGTTCATCAACTTATCATATGATCGTCTTTTGAAGTGATCGAACTTAAAGTGTTGCTGACATGGCATTTGAATATAGAGTCTCATTTGCTCTTTACATTTCGCTACTATGTGTCAGTGATCAATGAATATATGTACCATTCCTGCATCTTATAACTGTCCTCTTTTTTTTTTTACAGCTTACATAATTATACTGATTTTTTCTATGGCCTTGGAGCTGTGATGCCTCATCGACCTCTGAATCGGTATAGAATTTATCACCACAACCGATGTCCTGAAGTGGTATCTCAAAGAAGAAATGGATGACCTTGAAAATCCAACTTCTAGAAGCTCATCCCAGAAATCTAGCCGCCGTTCTAGTAGTAGCAGGCGTGCTCAGAAGTCAGCTGGACAGCATTCTTCATCGACTGTTCAGGAGAAAAGAAGCAAATCAAAATCTTTGAGGCAAAAGCACTTGGTTATAGATAACAAAGATGTTAGGAAAGCGAAGGGCCATGAGCAGAAAATTGATGTGGCAGATGAGATGTCAAATTTTCTTGGATATGAAGTGTATGCTGGAAAGCTAATTTTTTATAAGAAGAAAAATAAATGTACAAGTGATACTAATCAGTTGCCAGCTGAAGGAAAAGCTGATGCAGTTGATGCCAGACTTACAAGTAAAGCCCTGATCTGGGGCTCCTCTATACTCATCCTGGATGATGTCATCTCTGTAAGTTTTGGGGAATTAAGTTGCGTCTATATTGTTGACTAATTGATCAGACCATTGATATTCTGTTCTCTGTTTGTATTTTGGCAGGTTTCATACAGTTCTGGCGTCAAACATTTTACTATTCATGCATACCCAACAAAGAAGTCTTTATTTGGAAAGATACGCAGAGTCCAGGAGGACTTCTGCTTTATAGCCTCTAACCTTGATGAGGCAATTTTGTGGGTAACATGCTTTGCTGAACAGAACATATATGTTAATTTACTACCTCACCCAGCAACTTCCAGTATCAAGAAAGACTCAGATGCCCCCCTCAGTGAGTCTTTATTTGACCAGCCACCAATTAAATGCAAATCTCCTCAAAGAGTACTTGTAATACTGAATCCTCGGTCTGGACATGGTAGATCAAGTAAAGTTTTCCATGAGAAAGCAGAACCTATATTTAAGGTATTTTTTATGTTTAAATTATGCAAACCCATAAGAATTTGTGGTTTGAGTATCTATGGTTCCAACTTTTTGCTGGTAGAACTCGTTGAACCCTCTTTTTTTTTTTACCACTTTGTTTTTATTTTCATGAAGACCCAAAGAGATGGTTGATTCTTGCAGAGTGTAGGACCAACTTGCTTCAAACAAAAAGGCTTAGTTGTTGTTGAGTGCAGGACCATGATTAAAATGGTGCTTTTTTTTGCTTTATTTTGATATGTGCATTTGGGAACAGGGCGACCACACACATTTTATTTTGTTGTTACTGATAATACAAGATTGCCACATTTGTGAAACTGATCATTGTAACTAGTTACAATTGGCAATGTGTGACACCTCTCTCTCTCTCTCTCTCTCTCTCTCTCTCTCTCTCTGCATTTTGTAATAAGATGAATTTCCAGTGCCATCTCTTTTTAGAGGTTGCAAGAAGGAATGCAAAATGTTGCATACATCTTTCTATCTTTGCTGCATATAATTACTAGCATGGATTATTTTATGAAAATTTTTCTTGTACTCGTAGATCTTAATTGCTTTATATGTTACACAGCTAGCAGGTTTTCAGATGGAAGTAGTTAAAACTACTCATGCTGGGCATGCAAAATCTCTTATATCTACATTTGATTTCAGTGCATGCCCTGATGGTATGAAAACTTTACATATAACTACTTATATTGTCCAGATTCAAGGCAGAGTTAACTGTTTGATCCAATCTTACTGGTGGTTCTTATTTTGCAGGAATTGTGTGTGTCGGTGGTGATGGAATTGTAAATGAGGTTTGTCCTTCCTATTCATGTTATTGTTAGTTAGGAATAATTAATAACTTATTCGCTAGCTGAGTATCTATAGTTCTGCAGGTGCTGAATGGTCTTCTCAGCAGAAGTGATAGAGGAGAGGCTGTGTCCATTCCAGTTGGAATAATTCCTGCAGGATCTGACAACTCACTTGTATGGACTGTTTTTGGTGTTAGAGATCCTATTTCTGCATCGTTATTAATTGTTAAGGTAATCTTGAAGCTTCCACCAGAGAAAATTCTTCTTATAGAGACAATGCAGCATTATTATTATAGTCACTTCCATTTTACTCAAAAGAAGATAATAACTAGTTATGTACTTACAAAGATAATTCCATGCTGGCAGGGTGGCTGTACAGCTCTAGATGTCTTGGCTGTTGAGTGGATTCAATCTGGGGAAATGCACTTTGGCTCAACTGTTTCATACTATGGATTTCTTAGTGATGGTATTCTTGTAGAGCCATTATATCTATTCCTTTACAGTCTCCTTTTGTTCTCTAACTCTGATGTGTGCTATATAACTAATTTACTGGACAAATGCCAAATTATTTTCTTTTTGAAAAACACCACAAAATCCCGTTTGCCTTCCATAAACGCTATGAGGCCTGCACCTCTTAATGTATTTCTATTGCTGTTTATTTATTCAGTGTGGGAGACATTTGCGGTTCAACTACTAAACAAAATATTTAGGTGAAACATTGTATCCAAATAGCTAAGCCCTCTAACTGAGAAGAAATATAATTGATCAGCTTTATTGTTTTTCAAAATATGCTTAGATTCTAGACTCCATTTCTCCTGATAATTCTTAGAAAATCTTCTGAATCATAGTATATGCATGTTTGCAGCATACAGATTATACTTGCTAAATACAACAACAACAACAAAGCCTTTAGTCCCAAGCAAGTTGGGGTAGGCTAAATCCGTGAATTTATTCTCTTTCATTTAATTGTATGATCTTGAGTTATGCTGCATTATTCTTATGACCGTATTACGGATGCCTCTCACAATATTATTCTTAATGAACTAGAATGACTTGTATTTCTGTATCTGTATTTAGTACCCATGTAGAAGAATACCTGATCAGTCTGCATTGGCACTTGCATAACATGGTATGTATAGAAAAATTTCTAAATCTTATTACTTTGTTGCAGTCCTGGAACTTTCTGAGAAATATCAGAAGAAATTTGGTCCTCTTCGATATTTCGTGGCTGGAATATTGAAATTTCTGTGTTTGCCAAGCTACTTCTATGAGTTGGAATATCTTCCGATGACCAAGATAACTGGGCATGGAAAAAATACACAAGATGACAAGACTGACTTGTCTTGTATATATACTGATATAATGCGCAGCAGATCAAAAAGAGAAGGGATTCCACGAGCTTCCAGTTTATCTAGTATTGATTCTATTATGACTCCAAGTCAGATGTCCCTTGGGGATGTTGATACATCAGGTAGTACAGTGGCAAGCACTGAACCGTCAGACTATGTTCGTGGTCTCGATCCAAAGGCAAAGCACTATTCTCTTGGAAGAAGTAACATTGTTTCAGAACCTGAAGAAGTGCTACATCCTCAACCACATCATGCATCATATTGGCCAAGAACCAGATCCAAAGCAAGAACCGAGAGAAATTCAGTTGGTGTCACCACTACTAACGATACAAGGTTATCATGGGCAGCTACATCAATGCATGACAAAGAAGACATCTCATCGACAATATCAGACCCAGGGCCTATTTGGGACTGTGAACCAAAGTGGGACATGGGGCCCAAATGGGATACTGAGCCTACTTGGGAGCCTGACCACCATATTGAACTTCCTGGACCACTAGATGATAGAGAAACAGGAGCTCCAGAGGAGCTTGTGCCAAACTTGGATGAAAAATGGGTAGTTAGGAAAGGACACTTTCTTGGTGTCCTAGTATGCAATCATTCGTGCAAGACAGTGCAAAGTTTGAGTTCACAGGTTATCGCTCCAAAAGCCACCCATGATGATAACAGTTTGGACTTGCTTCTGGTTGGTGGAAAGGGAAGATGGAAGTTGCTGAGATTTTTCATACTTCTGCAATTTGGCCGCCATCTTTCTTTACCCTATGTGGAATATGTAAAGGTATTTTAACTTCTTCCTTTGCTCTGGTTAATTTTGATTCCATTCTTGTCCCCCCTTCGTCCAGTTCATTTTCTAGTTTCTACAGCTCATTTCTTTTTACTTTTGGCTGAAAAAGTAGTTAAAATTATCAGTAGAGCTCAGCATTCCATTGTTGTCTTATCTACTTAGGGGTTCTTGAAAGTATCTTAACTGCATCATTGGCGAATATAATTCAGTGTTAACTTGTGATTTAAGGCATGTATTTGAAGAAAAGGCTTCATTTTGAGACTCTTAAGTTCCTATATAGAGTAACTGTGTGCAGTTTTCATCAATTGGAATCAAACAGAATGGTCAGGCGCTGGTACTGGTACCTATAAATAGCTTCTGATCTCTGCCTACTGTTGGGTCTGTCTTAGGAGTACTAGTACTAATTTAAAATAGCCTCTGGTCATGGACCACTGAAAGCTTCTGTAGACTATGAACATCCCTAGCGTTTTTGCACAACCTAAGTTTTTTTTTTCTTTTATAAGAATATTGACTTGGTCTTGACACGGGCCTTATATTGACACAGGTGAAGTTAGTCAAGCTTAAACCTGGTGCAAACACACACAATGGTTGTGGCATAGATGGTGAGCTTTGCCGTGTCAAGGGACAGGGCGTGCTCTGTTCCTTGCTTCCAGAGCAATGTAGACTTATTGGCCGGCAATGCAGACAATCTATTTAAGCGTTGTACTGTTGAGCTAGATGGATCTGGGCCTGGGGCTCACTTTTCACTTCTAACGGCTGATGTCTATATATGGTTACTTGCTGATCGGGGTCAAGTGTGGTTCGGACGTGCGAACTGGACAAGCAATGTTGTGAGAGTCTCTGTATATTTGAGTGGGTATAGGATTATGTCTTGATTCTTTTAGTTATCTAATTCGAATTGTTATATTTTACCGTATATACAATAACGCTCTTGACCTTACCAAGATGTGAGATTCTGTGGTTTTTTCCATCACCCTGAAAGTAAAGAAACAAAGAACATCCTGAAAACACATACAAAAAAAAAGAGAGAAAATAACTGTGCGCGCGAACTCCATACTTTACTCTTTCGTTGTTAAATTATTGTCATAAAACAAATTTAGTTAACAAATTATTTAGAGTTGTCTTAAAAACAATTTTAGAATGGATTAATACATGTGAGCACTATACTTTTAGAGTAGCTAGCACTGGCGAAGTCAGGTTCAAGCACCTGATGCACTTGCCTGCAGACTGAGATCGCACAGGCGTATGTGAGAGGTTCACGAATGAGAAACTGAAGTATTGGCACCGTAGTTATGTCTAAAACTCATGTGTTGTTAGTTTCTGCCTGAATCCTCTTCCATTCTGTGGACGCGCCTGCAGCTCATTCACGGTCATGTGGCTGAGATAACTTTCTTTAATGCGCAACGCCTCCTTGATTGGAAAAGCTTCGTCATCGTTGGAGGTCAAAGGCAGAAAATGGAATGAAATAGCATGCTGCAAACAATCTGGTAGGCCCAGCTAATCAACCATGATAATAAAAATTTATAATTCTGGTGATTAGTGCGGTATAGTGCAATAAGCTACTCTATCCTTTCTTTTAATTGATGTCGCTGTTAGACTTTTAAATTCAACTTTGACTATCCGTTTTTTTCAATTTTTTTTGATAAATTTCATATATTTTGATATAATTTGATTTATCATTAGAATTATTTAAATCACAACTTAAAATTTTATATATTCAAACAATGTTTTAATAAGACAAATGATCAAAATTTATTTAAAAAAGCAACGATAATATCAATTTAAGAATAAAGGGAGCGTAGACGTCCATTGCGACTCTTTTAACTTGTACTGTAGCAAGCAAAAGGCGCGTCTCTGAATTAGCAGAATTTTCTTACGGCTGAAGCAACTAAGAAAAGCTTGGACAACTACACCGATTTTGTTATGCGCACATCATGTCTTTTGTTTTCATCCGAGTCACTTGACGGGCAGTATAGCACATATGGGGCAGAAAATAAACATTTGAAACACAAAACGACAGTTAGTAAAACCGTCGAGGTGCGTCGTACATCATCTTTGCCAGAAGGGCCATCGCAACTCGCAAGAAGACGATAAGTTGGCGTTTGGCAAGGAGTTCATCCAGAAACTGACAGAACAGTGCCACCATCCGAGCAAAGAAATGAGAGAGCGCTGAATTTCTTCTCCCGCGCGTCCCGATCTCCGCCCGCTGATTCGTCTCTGTCTGGACCACCTGGGAGTTGGACCGGAACGCCTTGGCACCGGCGGTAGACCGACGTTCCCGAGCCGGCAAAGGCCGCAGCAGCAACGCGCCAATCAAGGTGTGGCCACGCGGCCGCGGCGCGAGCCCCCCGATCCTCCCCCGCCCACGCCCACGCCGACGCGCGAACCGGCCACGGCACGAAGACGCGCGCGCGAAGCTGACCCCGCCCCCCGCGCGCCGCGCCACTCGCGGGCCGCCATGTGTCCCTGCCTTCGCCTTCGGCTGGACCGTCGTATAGCTCATCCTTGGGATCATCATGGCCATCGTCGTCGCCGTGGTTTCTGGTCCTCGCTGGGGCCATCGAGTTGGCTTTGTACTGTTGCTCCAATAGAAATCGAACTCCGTGTTCATGGCTCGAATTGAAACGAACCACCAGCTAGCCAGCGCCTTTGCGGCGGGCGCGCCGGAATGGCTCCCACCCACGTCGCCGTTGCGTACGAAGCTGAATATCCTGGAGTCCCAAAGGGACTTGGTAGTTTATTGTGCCGGGTCACCGCTTTCTATCTACCTTGCCTGATCTGCTAGAACACGCGCGTGGAGGAACGAAGCCAGGAGCAACGAACGAACGAACCCCTTTTCTTGTTGGCGCAAAAAATTCTCCGCGGATCCATCGAGATAAGCCCTGCTGCCCTCCCCCTCCCCGCATGCTTATCAGGTAACCATCCGTTAGTTATCCTGTCATTTTTATCAGCACGACCTACACGAGCAGACGAGCTCATGCCAGTAAACGCAACGCGACGCGACGCGACGCGACGCCTGTCATTGGACGCGCCCCCGACATCGCCACCCGCCTAGGAGGTCGGCCGTGCGACCCGGGCCCCGGGCGTCGCAACGGGACAAGCGCGGCGCGCCACCTCGACAACCCTTTCGGGACAAGCTCCAGGCACACCTGGCTCCCTGACGGCGACCGCGCCGGGCACGAGCTGGGGTCTCACTGCACCTCCATTGGCCGACCCGTTCGCACACCTTTCCGCCTCTCATTGGCGCATCGGCGCCCATGTGTGATCCCGTTCCGTAGAGTAGTTGTTCGGATCCCCAGTCCTTGACTCGCGCACGAGGAGAAGCTAGCGATCGGGATCAGCAGACCACACGAAAGCAAGGAGAGGGAGCAGGCGAAGAATATCTGGGGGACCCGTGCTGGTCACCGGCGCCACCTGTCGGGTGAAAGGATCCCGAGGCGGCAGGATAGCCATTGGCGCGCCGGGCCAAGCTGGCTCTGTTCTCCGCCGGATTCCAGACACTTGGCGGGGAGCAAAAGCGGCTTTGCCTGCCTGGTGGTGTCATAATGCATGGGGCCGGCGCCCGGTTTTTCTTTATCCGCAATCGCAAAGGCCACATGTTCGCATCCCCGCCCCGAATGTGGCCACGTAAGCCCGGAGCGCGCGGCGACCGGTATAAAACCGGCGGACCGCCGGGAGCGAGGAGACGGGAGGAGAGGAAGCGGCTGTGTAGCGCGCGAATTGAAGGGGTAGCTGCCTAGCTCGCTAGCTAGAACCGATCAATCCGTCGCGTCGATCGATCGACATGGACCTGTCAGATCACCACCAGCACCAGTTCTTCGTGCCGCCGCAGCCGCAGCCGCAGCAGCTATGCGTGCAGACGATGATGGACGCAGAGCAGTCGTTCTTGGTGGGGAGAGGCGGCGGTGCAGGTGGAGGTGTCGCGGCGGGGATGAGAGGGGAGAGGAAGCGCCGGTTTACGGAGGAGCAGATACGGTCGCTGGAGTCCATGTTCCACGCGCACCACGCCAAGCTGGAGCCCCGCGAGAAGGCGGAGCTGGCTCGCGACCTCGGCCTGCAGCCGCGGCAGGTGGCCATCTGGTTCCAGAACAAGCGCGCCCGCTGGCGTTCCAAGCAGCTCGAGCACGACTACGCCGCGCTCAAGTCCAAGTACGACGCCCTCCACGCCTGCGTCGAGTCACTCAAGCAGGAGAAGCTCGCGCTCACTGCACAGGTAGTTGTACTTCTATATCCTCACCATGTTTAGCAACGATCCAACTGTCCCGTGAATGATCAACGCGCTCGAATTGCTAATTTTATTGTTACTCATGCGCAGTTGCATGAGCTGAACGAGAGGTTGAGGGAGCGGGAGGACCGAGCACGCAGCAGCGCCGGCGCGGCGGCGACGGCCAGCAGCAGCAGCTGCAACGGCGGTGGCGAGGAGGAAGTAGAGGACGACAAGAGGAACGTCCTTGCCGGGTGCGTCGACATGGAGCCGCCCGAAAGCTGCGTGCTCGGCGGGCCGTGCGCGACGCCGGCGGACGTCTCGGTGGGCTCCGAGTACGACGACCACCACGTCGACTACGACCACGGGTTCCCGGAGTCCTTCTGCGCCGCCACGCCGGAGCTGTGGGAGCCGTGGCCGCTCGTGGAGTGGAATGCGGTGGCCTGAAACGGAGGAAATAGTACATAGCTAGGCTTATTGTGTGTAACGTACGTGCATGGTGCCCATGGTGCTCGCTCTCAAATCCCAATGGATGAACGGAGGCGGACTGGCCAGGTTGTGTTAATGATGAGTGCGGCCGGCAGTATTCAGAAGGGATTCAAGTGAGAACCTTTGAGGCAATCAGCCAATAGGATTAGTCTTTTGGATGCTGGTAGTAAAAGATAATAGTATGCTATACTCCTACCTCATTGGAAGAGATGAACCGGTATGCAGCTTAGTGCTGCTGCCAGTGTGAATTCAATGTTCAATGTCTAATGGAAGAATGTTCGGTTGATCAGAGTATTGTATTTGAGCTTACGTTTATGCTTTCTCTGCATAGGATTAGGCTCTTTTAAAATGCAGGATATTTCTCTGTTTTGAAATTAAACTGATTCATATGAATTTTTTTTGTAAAATTCCGTGTATCAAACAGGACCTTATGTTTCTGTACGATCCTCCAAATGCAGCTAATGTTACAGGCATTGAAGATCTCAGTGGTTCAACTTGTCTCATTTCTTCTTTTAAAAAAAAGGCTAACCTAGTCATTAGGGGGTTAGCTTAAAAATAATTTCAAAATATCTTGAAAACAAAATTTAATTATGGATTTTCATTTTCATTTATTCTTTTATTGTTTATTCTTTCAGTTACGGAAGGAGTAGTCCACGTTCTCTTACCCAATCAAAATGCGCACGTCCTTTCATGTTCCAAACCTTCCGATCGATCAGTAGAGTCCACAGCGGATGAAAACGCCCCCGTGAATACGTGACGAAAAACAAGTGGAGGAGAAAAAAGCACAATACGTCGTGGACGGGTCGACGTCGCCTCGTCGCTATACATCCCGCAGGAGACGAATACGTGCCCAAAACCTTAGGCATTTGAAGCAAAACATTCCGGTCCTCGACTAGCAGTGCCGACGTCTCTTTCTGAAATGGCGTTCACTATGCAGGGCGCACAGAGATAAGCAGGGGGGGAAGATTAGCGAAACCTCTCCAAAAGGGACCGGAAGATCAGTGAAACCTCCAAACTGGCGATCAGGTAGGCAGGCAGGCAGCTGAAAGTTCTGGACTAATCGTGGCCATGGCCCGGTTGATCCAATGGGTGGTCGAAAGGAGTCGTCTCGG
Organism: Zoysia pacifica; assembly: GCA_001602315.1. Taxonomy (NCBI): domain Eukaryota; kingdom Viridiplantae; phylum Streptophyta; class Magnoliopsida; order Poales; family Poaceae; genus Zoysia; species Zoysia pacifica. The sequence continues at coordinate 179,697 of BCLH01000281.1, forward strand.
GCACTGTCATGACAGGAACCCAGAATTATTCAGAGAGGTAAAGAGAGAATACTGAGAGTTCTCGGCAATGATGTTTTGTCAAATATGGACCTTCAGTATCTGGCTGTGCTTGTTTAATTGTTTATGATGAAACACTGAAACCAGCTTCGATCGGGACTAGTTATTTTGGGGATTAATTCGGATGGGGACTAGTCAGGGGCATATTTGTTGGGAATAGTTTGTCTTCATTTTTGTCCTGTGGCTGGAAAGCTCTTCTCCTTCTTTTTGAACATGGACTCCTGCGATTACAAATGTAGTTCATAATTAAGTTGACAATGTATAATCAAATCTCTGATAGTAATTGGCATCACCACAATGCTAGCTAGCAGTCTATCGCCAGTGTCTATTCAAAGCTAAATGGTGAAAGATTTATCTTTTCACCACTGATGAATCACATTACTCTATTCATAACGTAGCACGAGCACATGGAGGATTGGTGGAAGGGTTATACCTTCACCTCTGATGGATCAGTGATCAAGGATCCTCCAAATCGAAAGCTCTTTTGCACCTGACAGCTACTCGCTCTCAAACAAAACAACAAAGCAGTCCAAGGGTAGACGACTAAAGTTGTGAGATGACCGCCGAGAAAAACTGAAGATGTTCTAGAACCGCTTGAAAGGCGTAACGGAAAGCTGGGCCACCCTTAACCGTCCAAACGCATCGTCGCCACTGACGCCGAGTGAGTGAGTCAGTGACTGGGTGGGTGATTGGATACCGCACATCGGCACTGCTTTACGGTCCGCGGCGGCATCCAGTCATAGTGCTTGATGTTTGCTTTCTGGTGCGTTACTGATAAGCTGCTGGCGCTGATACGAGCCGGCGGGCTGCCGCGTGGATGGTCGCCTCCGCTTGCTTCGCCGGAGAGGAACTGCATGGCGCCGGCGCCGTACGCGCGCGAGCCAGTCGGTAGCACTCGAAAAGCTCGGGGAATCTCTCGCGCGTGGACACCGGCCAGGCGCGCGCACCCCACGCGCGCACTGCTCATCAGGCGGTCCCGATCGCCGGCACGCTGGCCACCTGCCAACGTCTCAAAACTGCGACGAAGCGTATGCAGCGGCGTCCCGGCCCAAGGTCGGCGTGGCCTTGTTGCTTTTATGGAGCGTGCGAGCTTCATGACCCAGTTTGTGTCCCCGCCAGGCCACGGCCCGCGGCCACAACGGTCACCGCGATGTCCCCCTTTCCAAACTTTTCCTCTTCAATGTCTTCATCCCCATGCCGGCATGCCGGGTTCCGTCAGCTCAGCTGAGCTGAGCTGAGCAGAACAGTGCAACCGAAACTTCCACACGCGGCGGTTGACGTGTGCGTCCGGCCGCCAGGAAGCAAACAGAACGGAGGTGCTCAGGAGCAACGTAAAAATAATCTGCAAATAGTACTGTTGCAACGGCAAAATGCTTTGACTAGTCGCACGGGCCGAGGTTGAATCGAGCAGAGCACATAGCAGAGCTCGAGGCGGCAGCGAATGGGCTAGAGCTCCTGCACGTCACTATTCGTTCAGTGTGGCCCTGCTGCCTGCAGTCCCTGTCCGCCTCGAGACAAGCTGGGGAGTTCATTCAAACTCGCAAGCATCAAAACGAAGAAAGAGATCGGAGGCTGCCTGACCGGCTGTCAGCAAAAACTGTGACATTGTCCCCGCTCCCCAAAAATCGAAGGTAACAACACGCAGGCAGTGCTAGGCACCAAAGCCGCCGCTTCGCCGCACGTTACAATGACATGTGGTCCTGCGGACCGTGACCCCACGCGTCACAGGTAGGTAGAGGGCCGGTGCGCTCCACGCTGGTTTCCTTAAACCGCACGCTAATGCCAAACCCACCCCCTCGGAGAAACGAGAGGACAAAAAAGGTCAAAAGGAGCGGACCGGAGCCCGAGACGGACAGCTACCCCCCGCACGCACTCCGCAGCCAGCCGAGCGAAGCCGAAGCGGAGCCGATGCCCCTATGCTCCCGGGAGCAGCAGGCCACGACGACGACGACGACGGCAAGCGCCGCGTCGTCGTCGGCGGCGTCCCTGAACGACCTCTGCGCCACCGCCGCCGCGGGCGGCC
>BCLH01000281.1:199290-210148 GCA_001602315.1 Zoysia pacifica
CCGCATGCGGCGCGGCATGAGGCGCGTGCGGACCTCCGCCAGAACTCCCGAACGGCGCGGCACAAATGGCGGCTAGGGTTAGGGTTGAGTGGCCAGTCGGCCGACGCGCGCGTTGGGCCAATATGCCACATGGGCCGGCCCGAAAGAAAAGAAACAAAAAAAAAGGGGGCAGGCGGCTGGGCCTTTTCGGCCAGTGGGCCGTGCAGCGCCAATGGGCCGCGAGCGCGGCTGGGCCATCGCGGCCACTGTTCCAGTGGGCCGAATTTCAAGTTTTGACCTATTTCGAAGGAATTTCTCTTTTTATTTTTCAGAGCAATTTTAAATTGATTAATGCGGCTAATTTTTTGCTAAATTGAATCTGTCAAAATTTGAACCAACGAAATAATTTTGACAGAATAGAAAAATAAAGTAAATGCTTTTGAAAATTAACGAAATTTTATTTTCCGCTGCGTACTTAAAGAATATTATTTTCATTATTAAATTCGAACCAACGAGAAAATTTAATTTTGAAAAATTAGTAATAAATTTCAAAAAATTATGATATTGTTATTTTCTGACCAACGTTAATAATAACAGTATTATAATTTTTTAAATTAATATTTTATGTATTATTTCTATTTCTGTCCAACGGTGACATAGATTTAATGTATAAGACAAATTGTGTGTCATATTTTTTACCAACGTTGAAAATAAGACATATAATTTTATTGTTATCATGTTTTCGCTTTATTTGATTTAATTTCAGGTGTATACAACTTGATGAGTTGTATCAAAGAGATCCCCACTCTCAAAGGTGACAATTATGGAGAGTGAAAGAAAAAGGTAAACTTAGCGTTTATCTTGGTTGAGGTGGACTAGATTCTCACCACAGTACGCCCCACTGAGCCTGAAGCGCCAGTGAGGAAAGATGATGAGACTGATGCTGCTTAGCAGACTAGACATAGGGATTATACTCTCTTAAAGATGTCTTATGATCTTGACTATAGAAAATGGATCACAGCCAACAAGAAGTGTATGGCTGTGATAAAGAACACAATTAAGCCTATAATTGTGGGCTCAATCTCAGAGTGTGACACTGTCACAGAGTACCTTGAAAAAATAAAGAGTCAGTTTACTAGCTCTTCAAAGACATGCTACACAAGTAATTAAGCAGCTCGTGACAGAAAGGTACTCTGGTCATAACGGTGATATAAGAGAGCACATACTAAGAATGAGCAACATGGCATCCAAGCTCAAACTAATGGATTTGGTCTCAAAGATAAGTTTTTTATCCATCTGATTTTTGTTTTCTTGCCAAAAAAGTTTGACACCTTCGTTGTCAGCTACAACATGCAACTCAAGACATGGGATTTGGAAAAGTGCATAGCTATGTGTGTGCAAAAGAAAGACAAAATTAAAGCTTCACATGGTGGTTCTATCGACTATGTGAAGGACAACAAAAGAAAGAATTTCAACAGCAACTCCTCAAAGAACAAAAGAAAAGTCTATGTCCATCAGCCTCAACAGAACAAATTTACAGTAGACAAGGACCAGTGTCTTCACTACAAAAAGACGGGATACTGTAAGAAAACGGGACACTATAATAAGAATTGTCCCTCCTATTTAAAGATGATCATAGCAAAGAAAGATGAGAACATTATTACCTTTATAAACGAATCTCTGTATGTGCAATATTCAAAATCTACTTGGTGGATTGACTCAAGAGCAACTATTTATGTTGCTAATTCATTGCAGAGATTTCGTTCGACGAGGACTACGCAAAGAAGAGAAAGATGCATTAAAGTTACAAATAGAGTCCAAGCTGAAGTTGAAGTCGTTGACGATCTTTCATTAGAGCTAGCTGATAGCTTTATTCTTTTACTTAGAGATGTTCTTTATGTTTCCTCTCTATAGAGAAATTTGATTAGTATGTGTGTTTGGACAATGATGGTTATAATTGTCATTTTGGAAATGGCAAGTGTGAAATAATGTTTAATAAAGAATGTGTTAGTCTTGCTATCTTACAAAATGAGCTTTATTTGTTATCACTACGTGATAATGTGAATGTCGTATGCGATAATGGGAACGTTGCGTGCGAGAAAGTAAATGAATCCTCGTCTAACAATGTAAACAGAAAAAAAAAACTCTAGATGCGTCATCGAAATTATAGCACTGTTATTTAGACTATATTTCGAGGGGAAGAATAGAAAGACTAGTTAAGAATGATATTCTTCCTCCACTAGAGTTTTCAGACTTAGAACAATACAGAGAATGCATTAAAGAAAAATATGTAAAAAAAATTAAGAAAGATGCAAAAAGAAGCACAAGAGTTTTATAAATTATTCACACAGATATTTATGGTTTCTTTTCTGTGAAAAGTGTAGATGGTTATGACTCATTTATAACATTCACGGATGATTACTTTTGATATGGCTATATTTGTCCAATCAAAGAAAGAAATGAAGCTTTGGATAAATTTAAGATATTTAAGATTGAAGTTGAAAACTAACATGTTTAAAAGATAAAGATAGTCCGATCCAACGTGAAGGAGTACTACGGTCGGCATACCCAGACAAGTTTCTGGACCTTTTGCAAGGTTTTTACAGGAAAATAGAATAGTGGCCCAGTATTCTACACTGAACGAACCTCAGCAAAATAAAGTAGCTGAAAAACGTAACTGTACCCTAATGGATATGGTGCGAAGCATAATTAGCTATTCCACACTGCCATTAAGTTTGTGGATGGAGGCGTTAAAACCCGCTATTCATATTCTCAACAGAGTACCAAGTAAATCGGTGTCTAAAACACCGTATGAGTTGTGGACAGGAAGAGCTTCCTCATTAAACCACTTGCGAGTGTGGGGGAGCCCAGCTGAGGCTAAAGTATTTAACCTAAAAATCAGGAAGCTTGATCTCAAAACAGTGAGTTGCCATTTTATTGGCTATCTAAAAAATCAAAGGGTTTTCGTTTCTATTGTCCAGACAAATATACAAAGTTTGTAGAAACGAGACATGTTGTCTTCTTAGAGGATGAGATGATGAGGGGGAGCATGGTAGTTCGAGAGATTGATCTTAAAAAGAAGCTGGCGTATGCATCTACTCCGATGATTCAAGAGCCATTCTTTTCATTACTGGCTGTTGCTGAACCGACAGTGCAGGACACTGTAGTGCTAGCACCTGTTATTGTTCCTCATGTGGCAATAATAAATGAGAACGAGAAATCTGTTCCTCAGAATCCCATAGAACCCGTTGCCATAGATAAGAGGGAGCAACAATAGCCTCTAACAGAAAATATGCAAAATGAGTTGGCCCCAAAAAAGTCTTAAAGAGTAAGAAGATCAGTTATTTCTGATGATTATCAGATTTATCACACAAAAGAATTTTAAATAAAGGATGATATCACCTCATTTGAAGAAGCCATGAAAAGTGAAAACTCTTCAAAATAATTTGAGACCATGAAAGAAGAAGAAATAAAGTTCATGAAGGCTAATAAAGTCTGGGACTTAAAAGTAATTCTAAAAAAGCCAAAAACAGTAGGCTGCAAATGGGTCTATAAAACAAAACTCGACTCCAAAGGAATGTAGAAAGATATAAAGCACGACTCGTGGCAAAAAGATTTATGCAAAAAGAAAAGATTAATTACAATGAGACCTTTTCTTCAGTCTCATGTAAAGATTCTTTCAGAATCATAATAGCTTTAATAGCACATTATGACTTAGAGTTAGACTAGATGGATGTAAAGACAGTATTTCTTAATGAGGATTTGAAAAAAAATGTTTACATGACACAACCAAAAGGTTTTGTCATAGAAAGAACTGAAAAAATAGGATGCCGTCTAAAGAAATCAATTTATGTGTTAAAGCAAGCTTCAAGACAGTGGTACTTGAAGTTTGACAGTACAATAAAAAAGTTTGGATTTTAAAAAAAATTATAGAGAACAACTGTGTTTACTCAAAGTTTAAAGATGAGAAGTTTATTTTCCTAATCCTGTATGTGAATGATATTTAGTAGTGACGTCAGTTTGCTACTGGAGACAAAGAAGATTTTGTCCTCAAACTTTGATATGAAAGATCTTGGTGAAGCTTCATTCGTTTTAGGAATCGAAATTCACCGAAATAGAAACAACGAGGTATTGGGACTGTCACAAAAAAACATACATAAAAAAAATCTTAAAGAAATTTAGTATGCATAAATGTAGTTCTTTACCTGCACCTATAGTCAAGAACGACATATACGAGGATTTTCAATGCCTCAGAAAGCAGTATGAGATCGATCAAATGAAATCAGTTTCATATGCTTTAGCTGTCAGAAGCTTACAGTATACTCAAGTGTGTACACGCTCTGACTTGACATTTGTTATCGAGTTACTTGACAGATTCCAAAGCAATCCTGGAACAGAACATTAGAAATTAATAAAGAAAGTCTTACGTTATTTGCAAGAAACTAAAAGCCTCATGATGACATATAAAAGATTAGATTCACTTCATACAGTGGGGTATACAGATTTTGATTATGTAAAAAATGATAGAAAGTCAATATCCGGATATGTGTTTACTCTCGCTGGAGAAGCTATTTCGTAGAAAAGCTTAAAGCAAACTGCCACTATCAATGTATGCTTAGTTTGTAGCATGATATGAGGTTTAAAAGTGGTTGACGACATCATAGACTACTTAAGTTGTACTGCGATAATAAACCCGCAGTAACGTATGCACACAACAATAAGTCAAGTGATGTTGCCAAACACATTGACATAAAGTACTATATTATGAAAGATAAAGTTTAAATCCACTTACTAAAAGCTTACCATTCAAAGTATTCATCGAACATGTTATCGACATAAGTTTAAAGGAAATACTGTGATTCCTGAATTAAAAGATAGCTCAAAAGTGTTGTAACTATTTCAGAACAGAAAAGTGTATTGTAGCTGTTGAATCTATCGATGATTGACTGTGACGATGAGATAGTTCTATGCATTGATCTGTAATGGAATGAGTAAAATTAAAGTAATTAAAGTAAAAGTATAAGTTAAGATCAAAAAAGAGAATGTTAGAAATTGATCTTTACCATTTTGACCCAATAGCCTAATAGGCCATGATCTACACGCTCTAATCGAGGGCGCCCCGCCCAATATGCTGATGATCCTCTGTCGTCAGCGCCACAATAAATAGAGGTGGAGACCGGCTGGTATGAATACCGAGGTTAGTTCATACCGTCACAACCCACCGACAAACTCTAAACTCGATCTACGAGGGAGCGCTATGTCGATGAAAAGCTCCATCGCCATCACCGAAAGATCGACAACGTCACCGCAGCTTCCACGTCTCTGCCCTCGTCACCGACCGACGCTGCTCTAAAGCAGAAAAACTGCTTCAACAAAGAGCAGATGGCCACTTCATCATCTTTGACAAGGAATAAACTCCAAAACATGCACTAATCTTGCCCTCAACCTTAAGCTCTCAGATTTTGCTCGTAGAAGATCCACACAAAAGAAATCAACATGCTGCTGTAGCATCAGGCGGTCCCAGCCCAAGCTTCTCCGGCCGTGGCGGCAGCTTCCGATTGCTCTGGATATGCAGTACGACATGGATTGTACACCAGAGCAGCTCAATGAGGTCATCGTCTTCGCTGCAAGAAACAGTAGAATCTTGAGTCTCCCTCTCGCACGGAGATGATTAGCAACGAATGGATGGAATTCAAGTGCTGACCCGAGTGGCCTGGAGTTGTCCACCATGCCGCTGCTCCAATCAAGGACGAACTCCAATAAAAAAAAGAAAAAAAATCAAGGACGAACTGGTTTGACGGAGAAGATGGGGGAGAAAGAAGGTCGACCGAGATACAATGACTGGAGCTCCGGTGGCCGTGGGGGAGGAAGAAGAAGCAGCGAGGGGGCTCGAGATCTGGCTGCTGGAGCTCCGGCAGTCGCGGTCGTCGGCGAGATCCCCAGCGGCGGCGTTGCTCAAGCTCCAGCGGGACTCGAGCTCTTACCAGCAGCACGGATCGAGCTTGGACGGCTCGGGCTCTCCAATCTGCCGACGGTGACAGACCTGCAGCGGCGGCGCGGCTCAAACATGGATGGCGGAGACGACACAGCTCTAAGGTGGGCGTCTAAAAAAAGCAGGTACAGAGCCGCTTGTTTTCTCAGCCTGTTCGCAGTACAATTCGAAGAAGCGCGGAGAAAAGAAGCGAGAAAGAAGTTTTTCGTTTGGCAAGAGAAGCGGCTTTTTTTTTGCAAGAAGCGGCAAAAAAGAGTGCCAAACAGGGCCAATGGATCATATGGATGTTTAAAATACCAAAGCTCAAGCTGAAAATTAGAAACAAGTCACTGGGTAAGAGCATCTCTAACGATCTCCAAAAAATTCCTCTCAGAACACACTTTTTGGGAGCAGCCCAAAAATAATAGGGATCTATTTAAATTCTCTTCTCCAGCAATTCTCTTAAAAATATTTCAATAGTTATTTGAATTTTGAGCCAGCCCAAATAATCAGCCCAATAGTAGACCTAAGATCGTTTACAGTCACCATTCTTCCTTGTTCGTTCTTCCCTGACCGGCCGCCAGGCACGAGATAGCAACGATAGTTGGCCGCCATCAACAGGAGATCGCCAGGAGCTCCACTGCCCTGCCGTGCGCATCGTCAATCACGTCGGGGCGGTGAGCTTTGGCGGAGAAAAGGAAAAAGGCAGGTGGGGCGCGCTGGACAAAAAGGAAGAAAAAGGCGGGGGGCGCTCTTTTCATCGGCGCGAAACATTTTTGCAGCGCAGGAGCGAGGATATGCGTCCCCGAAAACTCCCATGTTTCTGCCTGCGTTTTGGGAGAGTTTGGGAGAATAGATTTAAAAATGTGTTTAAGAGAATTGTTGGCAGGAGCGAAGCTAAAGCTTACCGTTGGGGTCAGCTGACCCCAACGATTTTCATGCAAATTGATATATTTACCTTATAAATTGAGCCCTGACCCCATTAGAAATCCATTAGAAATCCACTGCTCCAACGTCACTGACCTCAACGATCAATCTTTGTAGCTTTGCCTCAGTTTGTTCGAGGAGGAATTTTACACATTTTTTCAAAAATTTGATTTAAGGAAAATTAATGAGGACTTGTTGGAGATGCTTTAACTCCAGTAATGCAAGCGCTCTGAAATGGTCCAGTAATGCAAGGAACACAACACAGGCAGAGACACCGGATGCCAGGTTGAAGCGCAAAGCTCTTAGCAACTGCACTGAAATCTATCCAGTAACGGCAAGTCGCCCACTCCTGCTGTGCTGATGGAGATGCCGCGCCGCCTGCCCCGCTTCGCTTGTTTTGTTTCGCCTCCCCGCGTCGCGTCGCCATGTTGCTTTCGCGGGTGTGTGGGCTGCTAGTTGTAAAGATAGAAACCTCCTCAGTTTAAAAAATACCTCATCCATCTTAAAGTAAGTGTTTTTTAAAAAATTATTTATTTTATTGTAAAATAATTCATTATTAGAAGTACTTTAAGCTTAATCTTGATTTGTTTAAAACTGAGGGAGCATATCTTTAACCATTACTATTTATTAGTGAATTTTGTTTCTAGAATTTGGTAAAAAAAATAACAATTTGAATGCAACTTTCATCCCCACCTGCTGATATAATTTTCACGTGACATACTTATTTAAGTACATTCATTGGTCAAAGTTTATAGTGTGCCAACACATATTACTAAAAGACATCTACTTGAAAATGGGCATTCAATTTTTTTTTAAAAAAAAAACTGTTAAGGTATGGTGACTGCCATTACTTAAATTCTAACTGCGGATCCGGACTCAAAAGAGGTACTACTACCAGTAAAAGATAGTATGATGGTGTGGTTTTGCATCAACTCACACCAAACTAGCATATGCACTGACTCCAGACTTAACTAAGCATTTGTTTTAAGGTTTACAATTCGCAATGTGACAAATGACATATGTCCATTCAGCAGCATCCGTATCCATATAGAATACTAATGTTGCTTTTGGGAAACAATGGTTACCGTCTTTCTCCTACTAACTACTGCCACTTAGGAGTACTCCCTATGCCACAACGTGCTTTCTCTCGAATTCATCCTCCTTTCCTTTGTTTGGAGTAGCAGCTAGCTGGGTTGGGCCTTTTCTTGCCTATGCACTCCTGCTCCCCCATCTTATTTTTTTTATTATTTACCTGGCACTGTTTTGGGTGGCGTTAGGTGGTCGATCAGGAAGGTCTTCGCTTTCGGTTCAGCACGCCGCACTTTGTTTGCGTCCCCTGTGTTCCTGTGAAGTCGTAACGTAATTGCAGTACAAATGCACTACGCGCACTTCAGCTCAGGATGGGCTAAAACGCATTAGCTCGTGCTTTCTGATGTGATTGTGGAAAAATAAACAGAAGACTACCTAAAGTGAAGAGCAGCAAAAGAAAGGGACTTGTTAAGCGTGACCAACTTGAAAGTAAACATGGGCCTGGCCCAACGTCGCACCATGAAAAGTGCACACAGCCCACTACAAAACAACAAGGCAACAAAAGAGATGAACGAGCAAATATTAACTGCTGTGGATTAACAATGAAAGAGGAAAGAGATGGAAGAAATGATGGTCCCTGATACGAAACCAAAGAACAATGTCACATGGTTCCACACAGAATTGACGGCCGAAACGGGGCCTCTAGCTTGACAGAACGTGCTCGGACTGTTCGTGTCAGCAGTACTAGCCGCAAAGGAAACTGGAGCACGAGTTATGGTCAAGAACCTACAGTGTTCCTTATCATGATCGCGCAATGATCCGCACGTACCGTCCAGCTTTCTTTCCCATCCGTCCAACGACGGCGAGGAGGTCCATCCATCCAACTGTCGCGTAACGCCTATCCGGGCGGCCGCTCGTGGTGGTAGTAGCACTCCTCCTCAAGATGGCTACTACCACGAACAAGAACCTCGACAGGAAAAGCCGATGCGGACCTCGCGTTGAAACGCCGCCGAGCGCACTTTGACAGATGGCCCAGCCTAGTTCGGGAGCTAGGACACGCACTGAGTCAGTGGGAGCGGAGAAATGCAGTCGGATAACAACTCACGGCGGCCAGGCAAAAGGCAATAGCTTCACCGAGCAAAGCATTGATCCGATGTGTCAGCTGGCCAGTGATTTCCCTTCCTCTCGGTGGTGACGGGTGCGGGGAGAACAACGGGGAAAAGGAAGGCGGAGGTGCGGGCCGAACCCCAAAACCTGCGGTGCCGGATGAGGTATCTGTGGACAAGTTGGACGAGCTGTGGCGGGGCACGGGAGGATCGCTGATGACGACGGGTCGGGCGGGCCACGACCGCGGTGGTGCGGAGGATGGTGTAGAATCTGGCGACAAGGAAGCCAAATTGTGACATGTATTCAGTCCGTTAGAGAGTACAGTATTTAATATTTAAGATATAGACATATTGCAGAATAACATATGTATTCTTTTTTTTTTTGCCACCGACTGACATGTATTCAGAATTACCTGCCTTTCAATTCTCTTGTACTCCTACAATATATACCAGCTGAGTCAAAATGTAATACAACAAAGGGAACCATTTTCCCAATCTCGAGTATTCTCTCACATAGTCACTCCACCGAGAGTAGTGACGTTGCTGATTAACCACGATCGCTCTTACTGGTGGTACCAGCGCGAGCAGCTCTCGTTGTCATTCAGTTAATTTTTTGTGCGCGCGCATCTGTACCTGAGATTAGAATGGATCTACTCTAGCTCCCCGGCGTGAACTTCATGCAGATGGGCGGCTTGACCTTGGCCAGCGCGAGCAGCGACGACGGGAACGTCCATATCCCGTCGCCGCAGATAAGCCCGGACGCGACGGCGGGGATGAGCAGCGCGGCTTTCTTGCTGTTGAGCTTGTGCCACACGAACACCACCAGGCTGCCCACGCACATGTCGATGACGAAGCTGGCGCCGACGAGGAACGGCACGGCCATGGCCATCGGCAGCGGCACGAACCGGCCGAGCCGGCGCGGCAGGAAGTCCCTGGCCACGTTGGCCAGCACCGCGAACGCAAAGAACCCCGCGCACAGTTCCAGGCAGTGCTTGGGCAGCGCCGAGAAGCCCTCGACGCCGAGGATGGCCATGTTGCGGTAGATGAGCGCGTACGGCGCCTTCCAGTACCCGTCCGGGTTGCCCACGTCGAACGCCTTGTAGAATAGGAAGAAGGTGAGCGGCGAGATGACGCAGCCCATCAGCGTGCCGATCACCTGCCCCACCAGCATCGATCGCGGCGACGTCAGCGTCAGGTGCCCCGTCTTGAAGTCGTGCATCAGGTCGGCGGAGACGAGCACCAGCTGCTTCACCAGCCCGCACCCCACCAGCCCGGCGATCACGCCGTTGTCCTTGCCCGCCCACGCCGCGAACACGAACAGCCCGATCTTGCCGTAGTTGTACCCCATGTTCATGTCCGTCAGCCCCGTGCCGTACGCGTTGCAGAACCCCAGCGCCGGCGCCAGCACGTACGCCACGATCACGTAGTACCACTTCACCTCCCGGAACATGAGAGGGATAGTGATCACCGCGATCACGCTGAGCGCGGCGTACCCGGCGTAGGCCATCCAGGTGGGGATGTTGTCCCTGTTGAACACCTCGTCGCGCTGCATCTCGTCGAGCGCCATGGTGTCCGCGTCGGCCACTGCAGCGTAGTCCAGCTAAAGGTCAGCGATTATCCCAGGGAAGAAAATGTGAAAAAGGCTTTTTTTTTTTACAGTTTCTTTACCTCTGTTCTGGCTCCTACGGCGGTTTGATCGTTCGCGCACGTTCTTGACACTGATAAAGATGACTTTGACAAAGTTGTAGAGGCCATCTCCCATAAGCAGAGCGATGCAAAGGAAGGCCTGAGCAGGGAACAAATCGTGGATATGGATACAAGGTCAAACTAGGAAATGCCAACATAG
>BCLH01000282.1:0-14130 GCA_001602315.1 Zoysia pacifica
GGGAGCGGGGCCGGTGGCGGCTGGCGCTGCACGCGGGGATGGGAGCAAGAGGCCGCAGCCGGGGGTCGTACGTGAATGGCAGGAGGCCAGGGTCACACCAGCATGGCGGCGTCCTCGCGCTCTACTGCATCCGGCGTACTTGCTAGCGGATGACGAGCGCGAGCAAAGTTTCCTTTAGATCGGAGTGGATATTTCCTTTCCCGTGAAATACAGCTGGAGCGGATTCCTGTGTTCCATGCGCCTTGCTTTGTTCCTTTCCTGTGGAATGATTTCCTCCAAAAATTCCCACGCCAATCCATGGTTCCAAACTGGTGCACATAATTTTCAGAATCTGTATGGGTATATTCTGCAAATATAATACTACGTTTTTGGGTAGGATAATACATTTTCAGACTGGCTCACATAACTATAAGAAATGGGGTATTCCCTTCGGTTTTCTTGTTTTCAGACAATCAAAATGATCTAGATTTAATTATACTTTACTGTATCAAACAACATCAAAACAAGAACAGAGGGAGTATGTATTACATGCATCGTGTACTTAATGCAAACATAATGATTAGCATATGAACAATGATCAAACCTGAGTGGGTGTGTGTCCTAGGAGCTCTCGCAGTGGTCTTGTTTCAGCCAGTGGATGCTCTGAAGGGAGCTCGTACACAATTTGATTCAAGACCTGGCATCTTAAAATAGTTAGGACTGAGAAAATGCAAGTATCTCCAGCAGGCAAGAACAAATTAAGAATACACTCAACAGAAATAAATGAACGTAGCACTTTTCATGATACAAATTTTTCTTTCATGTACAGAGTCACAAACAAGGTCTATATAAACTTTGAGCAATGAGTCAAGCACAGGCATCTGCAAAATATTTTCCTTGTTGGCTGTTATGAAACATAGAATCATGAAGGCTTCTGGTCATACCTCTGCTTGCTTCCCAGCATGTAGCCTAACACCAAAAGCATCATACATCACCTGCAAAGTCCAAATAGAGAAAACATGTAGCCATGCCGAGTCAGTAGATGGTGGGGCACATCAGGAACACAGCATATTGTAATTCTGGAAGTGTGTGTAAATCTTAGGAAATCGATTAGGTGTTTCAAGGATGCCGACATGCAACATGTGGAGCAACTGAGTGGGGGTTAAATATCATGATACAAGCCTCAGTTGTACTGTACTACTGTAATGCCATCATTCTGCATAACACGTTTCAGTATTAGTAGATTCAGCAGTACACAAGTGTACCTACGCTTGTTAAAACACTAGCTTTTCATTAACTTCACAGAGATGAGCTCTGAAGAAATGTACAAGTCACGCACAATAAATAAATCTTATCAGAATATTAATCTGATTATGAGCCAAGGTGGTATGTACAAAACATTATTGATGGCTTGACTAATATAATCCCCATCCCATATAAAGTCTCCCACATCAGGTCAAAATTAAGCTGCAAAATTCATACGCGTTCCTAGTTCCTAACTCATGTACTTCCTGTCAAAAAGAAATCATATGTACTTTGCATATGATGGTGTAACTCTATAACCTTCTAGTCTCCTACAAACTCAGTTGAGTAAGGGAACTACTGAAAAGATCATGCATTTACTCGGTCCAGACCATCGACAGATCGGAACTTATCAGATCGGGGATCAATACCGAAACCATGAACATTTGCAACTCGCAACGGATCGAGGACAGGGAGACGGATAGGGGGGATAACGTACCACGGAGGCGAAGACGGCGGCGGTGGCGAAGAGCGAGCTGCCGAAGCCCTCCCGCAGCCCGACGGCGACGGTGAGGGCGGTGACGGTGGCCGAGTGCGACGACGGCATCCCGCCCGACCCCACCAGCTGCTTCGCGTCCCAACGGTTCTCCTTATACCTGCGAGCGCGAGGCAGATCCCGTCACGGAGAGCTCAGATCTACTACCAACGACCAACGGGCCGGCCAGACAAGCGAGGGGGACAAGTCAACGAACGTACCATGTGGTGAGGACTTTGATGAACTGCGCGATGGCGAAGGCAAGCACCGCGGCGACGAGCGGCCAGTTGGAGAACACGGCCAGGTACGAGAACGAGGGCGGACCGGAGGCAGGCGACGGCGGTGGCTGGGCGGCGGCATCTGCCATGACCGACCACGGCTCTGGAAGGTTCGGTCGGGTCGGGGTCGCCGCGGGCCTCGCCTGGAGGCTGGACCACCACCGAGTCACCGATGACGACGGGGCTCTGCCTGCGCCTCGGCTCTCCCACCCGCCGTTTCGGTTGGTCTCGTTTGTTGTGCAGGTCGGCAGGAGCAAGTTTTTGCGGTTCCAGTTGACGCGCAATTGGTGGACCGGCAGTCGGCTGGGATGCGGTGATGGCCACAAGCTGGCGAGTGGGACCAGATGGGTTTTTAAATAAACTCCAGCAAAAATCAGTACTACTACCCTGCTCAATAATACAGTCATCATTTTGATTTAGACAAACATTCATATTTCTTCCTCAATTAGGGCAATTACAATTGTTATTTCAATTTGCTACATAAGTGTAGGGTCCACTATAAAATAGGAGTAGTATTTTGTTGTTGCCTTTTCTAACAATGTTGAAATTAGTTTTTAAATTAAAATATTTATTTCAGATTTGTTTTTTTCTTCTCATGGCTACTCTCTTTCATAGTAAAATTATATTTTAATAGCTTATGCCTTGACAATAGCACCATGGATAGCTTTTGTTGTTTTTTTTATTACCTACTTCCATTATTTTGTATAGTTGATTTTAAGAAATATATTATTGCTTATAGCTCACTTTAGGATCACATTGTGGATAACCTTATATTAATATAGTTTGCAAAAATATTGCTCCCTCCAGTTTAAAAATATTGACACAGTTGCTTCTAACATCAACTTTAATCTTATCTTTTTTTCAAAAAAAATTGATAAATATAATATATTTTGTTACAATTTGCTTTATTATTACTGATGTTTGAAACATGATTAATAAATGTACATATTTAAATAATATTTTTAAATAAAGACGATGGTAAAAATTAATGTTAGAAGTAAACGAGTGTCGATATTTTAAAACCAGAGTAAATGGTACTCGCTCCGTCCCATAGTATAGGGCGTTCTGGCCAAAAGCGTAGAAACTAAGACGAAATAGTTGTGACCTTGCTGCCCCTCCCGTGGCCAAAAGCGTAGAAACCCAGACGAAATAGTTGTGACCTTGCTGCCCCTCCCGCCAGACATACTCCATTGCCGCAGGTTCAACCGAGGTATACAGCACACCAACATGCATGCATAGAACATTAATTGCATTCACACATATTCACACATATTCACACGCATTCACACAGCCACATCATTCACGTTCACATAGGATAGTTAAATTTCCGTGCATTCATACCACTGGCGCCATTACATTTCGCGTTCACACCTATTGACGCCATTACATTTTCCACTCGGCGCCAATTACAGGGATTGGAGTAGGACTAGTACTCCTAACACGAGCTAGCAAAATGAAAATTTTAAAATACCGCCAAAACCAGACACTATAAATAGGCTCACTTCAGTTTCATCGTCCATTTCTCTCACACACCATTTCTACTCATTTCTTCATCTCAGTTCTTACCTTTACACATGCCACCTCAACTAAATCACGCACCTGGAGATGCTGATGGAGATGGTGAAGGTGTGGATGAAGAAGGCCTTTCTGATCTGAATGTCCAACCCGTGGAAGATGGTTCAGTGGACCTAGAAGGTGTTGCTGCTGTGACAGGGATAGCTGCTAGCCCTGTGGACTTGAACATGGACCTTGAGCTGCAACATAAAGACAACTTGGGATCAGGTTCACATGTTTGTAGGAGTACTGCTGATATGTCTATTTTGGTACCCCTACTAGTGCAAAATTACTTAACAAATCTGCAGTAGTAATATTGTTGCAATAGAGTTGAGTACTCTCTTTTTGTCATTGTTGCAAAATCTAGTGCACTGACTGTACATTTTGTTTTACATTGCTGTAACTCATTTGTTTTGCTAAATTACATGATGGCAAAATGATCATTAAAAGTAAACTTATTAAATTTGTTTCTTGTTTCACTAAAGGAAGAAGACATTTTACAAGCAATAATCAGAGAGAAGCAGTTTACAATGCATTAAAAGTAATTGCATCTAACAATAATGGTAAACTAAGAAAGGATAGCACCCATATTGTTGCTGCGGCACTTGGAGTGAATTTGCGCTGTGTTCAACGCATTTGGCAGGATGCCAAAAAACAGTTTGTAGAAGGGATGGAAGTGGATGTTTCCCCACAAAAAAACAAACTGAGTTGATCGCAAAAAAGTTGAAAGCCCATATTCAGAAATACCTACCATTCCTTTGCGTAGGAGGACTATTATAAGGTCACTAGTAGGGTCTCTCCATGTCAGTATAAGGTCACTGCATAGAAGGTTTAAGTTGGGCATGTTAAGGCGCCATTCAAACACACTGAAGCCTCTTTTGAAGGAGGACAATAAAAAGGCACGTCTCCGTTTCTGCTTGTCCATGCTACAGCAAAATTTAATTGAGACAGAACCCAAGTTCAAGGATATGCAAAATATAGTGCATATTGATGAGAAATGGTTCAACATGACAAGGAAATCACATAAATTTTATTTGCTTCCAAAGGAAGATGATCCATATCGTACAATTGAAAACAAGAATTGCATTGGAAAGTTGATGTTCTTAGCAGTTTTGGGGAATCCTATGCATGATGAGCATGGAAATGAACTATTTTCTGGCAAATTTGGCATTTTTCCATTTGTTAAAGAGGTACATATGGTTGAAAATGTGTGTTACTCCTATACATGTGTTCAATATCTTAGATGTGTATCTGAAAACTATTGTTTTGTTTATAGGAATGTGCTGTAAGGAGCAGCAAGAATAGGCCAAAAGGGGCCTTGGTTAAAAAATCAGTCATTGTGACAAGAGATATCATGAGGAACTATATGATTACTAAGGTCCTGCCAACCATTGCAGCAAATTGGCCACAACAACATGCAAGGAGTACTATATTCATTCAACAAGACAATGCCAAGACCCATGTGTTTCCAACAGACTTAGATTTCTTAGCAGCTGTGAAAAAAACTGGGCTTGACATTCATTTGATGCAGCAGCCAGCCAATTCACTAGACATGAATATACTTGACTTAGGGTTTTTTTTAGTTCCCTTCAATTTTTGACTGACAAGACAAGTCCAAGGACCTTAGAAGACTTGATTCATGATGTGAAGGAGTATAATGACTATGAGGTGTCTAAGGTGAAAAGAGTGTACCTGTCCTTGCAAGCTTGCATGATTGAAACTATGAAGTGTGGTGGTGCTAATAAATATAAGCAACCCCATATGAACAAAGATAGACTTCAAAGACTTGGTTTGCTTCCCTCATGTGTTTCATGTGATCTCAGCTTGGTTCATAGTGCTAAAGAGATTCTAGGTGCTGATGGTTGATGGATTATGCAAGCAGATGACAAAGTTTAGCTTTTGGAGTTGGACATTTTGTAAATTAGATGACAAAGTTCAGCTTTTCGGGTCAAACATTTTGTAAATTGGATGACAAAGTTAGCTTTTGGCAGCACCCACATTTTATAAATTGGGTGGCAAAGTTTATTGTTTCCTATTTTAGAAGGTAGTCTAGTAAGTATGATCTGCTCAACCTTACGTAATTAGACATCAGCACTTGTATTATAATTAAGCATTACTCACCATACTATTGGCTCCGAGTCATCATCCTTAATTGGCTCTGAGTCATCAACTATAATTGCCATCGAGTCATCATCCAGCATTGCCTCTGAATCATCAACTATAATTGCCTCCAAGTCATCAACTATAATTGCCTCCGAGCCATCATCCTATCAAAGGAAACGAGATATTTTAGGTCAATAATATAACATTGTCGCAAAGTTCAGATCATCTATGCAATTTACTTCGTGCCTGGATTCGGTTTGAGATGTGCTGATCCCACAAAGTTGTAATAACTCGTCATCTTTTCGACCTCTTGAGTACATATAGTTTCTAGCACGAATTTGAAAATGAAGGCATTAAACAGAATCTAGGTAGTAATACTCTAGTAATGTAAGAAAAACAAATGCTTTGTATGAAAAAATATACTGTAGGGTTTTTGTCAATGATGGTAATGACGAAAATTGTTCCCGAAGCAGTCTCACACGCTCCTGTGCTCTCTCGGTCGGCCCAGATGTAAGAATGGCCGTGAACTCATTCCCACCAAATTTCTGGATGTCCGAAACAAAATCAACGCGAACTTCAACTGCACTACTCAGATCTGCAGTGCACCACTTCCCACTCTTTGACCATCCTTTATCAACTGGATGAAGAGTGGAGCTCATCTTGGAAATGGCTCGTTCCCATGGATCTAGGTCATCGTTGTCCTTTCCTGCCATATCTAACTGGATCCAGGCGAGCTAGCGGTGGGGTTGGCCGACAGACTGGAGGTGAGGTGGAGGCAGGGTGCACACAGGCACAGGTTGGCCGACGGATTAGAGTTGTGGCGGATTTGAGTTGGCCGAGGAGGTACAGGCTATGTAGAGGCGGCCAGAGCGAAGACTAGTGGAACGACGGGGTAGAGGCGAGGTCGACGGTGGGGTTCGGCGGCGTTGGGAGGCGGATGAGATGGGGGTGGCAGTGGGGTTTGATGGCGACGCCCCCAACCTGCTAGAGGAACACGGGGATGAGCCGGCGGCGGTGACCCCAGCCTGCTTCAGAAAGACGGCGGCGGCGCCCCAGCCGACTTGAGGAAGATGTGGATGGGCCGGCGGCGTCGCCCCAGCGAGGGGAGGCGGATGAGATGGCAGGCGGCGGTGGGGTTGGGCGGCGGCGGTGGTGGGGTTGGGTGTCGACGGCGGTGGGGATGGGCGGCGGTGCCACCAGCGGTCTTGAGGAGGAAGGGGCAGGGGCCGGCGGCGGCCTTCCCAGGGAGGGGTGGCGTCGAGATGGGCGGCCTCACACCTATAGGACGGATAGTTCAAGTCTTTCAGTAGGCTATGTCATGGAGGAGAGAGAGAGATTGGAAAAGAAAGGTGGGGCCCGCTAGCGCGGAGGGAGTCCAACGCGCGAACTGTATGAGGGTAGTGTTGGAAGTTTGGGGTTAAGAATTTTTGAGGAAGCGATAATGACTTATAATTTGAGAAACTCTAGAATAACTTATAATTTGAAACGGAGAGAGTAGTATATTTTTGTGATCTCTTTGTGTCATCTTACATGATCTAGTGAAAAAAGATGACTAGAGTTCACCCATCAAAATTATTTGGTCAACTTGTAATCCTATATCTTGATCACCATACACTGACTTGGTTCTAAAATTATTATTTTACTTTAAGGTGAACATCAGTAAACTGTTACCGGATGGTTCATTAATGTTTATACAGTCTAATAGTTGCAAAACAACATATGAGAAACATAAAAAAAATGTCATTCTATAATTTAAATTTACTTTAAAAATATCATTCTCACTTTTCATTACAATACCCTCTCTATTTCTTAAATTTTTTATTTTTATCATTTTAAATGCGCTCTATACTTTTTCCTCACTATTAATCTTTGTTTCTAAATCTTAAAATGGCACTCTTTTTCAAAACGGGTGCAGTAGTAATTATTGTTAATTATCTAATATAAAAAAGACCCAGTTCAAGATGAACAAAAAAACTTTCCTTTTATCTTCAAGTTATCCTCTCCCGATAGCGTAAGAACAAACACGTGCGTCAATCCCTCCCAAAAAAACACGTGCGTCAAAAGTCCTAGCCTGTGTGGACACGCAACCGACGTTTGCTACCATCCGTTCCAAACCCAACGGCCTCGATCTCGCCTCGCCGCGGCTGTGTCGGACGACCACGTCACGTCTCGGCCGCTGCCAGTAGGACCACGTAGTACGGGAACCCACCCGTCCGCACCGCGAGAAACCCTAGACCGCCGCTGACAAAAGGGCCCCCGCCGGCCGATTCGAGCCTGCAGACAACAGCGACGAAAGAAGCGGAGGAGAGAGAAGCAGAGGAGGCGGCGGAGAGAGAAACCCCTAGCTCTGTAGCCGCCTCTCCGCCGACCTCGAGGAAGGAGAAGGGAGACCTAGGGTTCGCGTTGCGGGGCGGTGCCGGCGCCTGCTGAAGGCCTCGAGATCTCGCGGCGCGCCGCCGGTTGGTGTGGCGGCGGTGGCGGTGGTGGTGCTCGGTAGGTCGCTGGATCACCCCCGCCCCGGCGGAAGCGTCCTATCGAGCTGTTCCGCCCCTCGATTCGAGGGTTTTGGCGGTCGCTTCCTGCTCCCGTCGACTGCGGAATAAAGCTTGGCCTCTATCTGCTGAAGGCTAGGGTTAGGTTTTGCGGAATTGCCGTGGAATTTTGCTGCTGCAAGGCGGCACATTGTGGTTGTGCACGCCATCAATGATGGGGAAGACGCATAGGTTCTCGAAGGGGCACCCGCTCGGCTTTGTGCCGGATTATCGGCATGGGGTGGAGACAGTGGGTGAGTCAAAAGGGCTTGGAAGCCCGTCGCGGATTGACTCGGGGAGCTCTTGTGCGCCTTCTAAGAGGAAACGCGCCAGCATGGAATTGGAAGACGGGAGAGATTCTTCTGGATTCAATGTGCGCCGTGAGATCTTCAAGTTGCCGAGGATGACCGCCCGGGATAGGAAGGGTCTGGAGACGAGGCTCCGTAATGAGCTTTCGCAGGTGAGGGCCCTCCAGAATAGGATTTCAAGAGGGGCTGTGGCAAGCATGAATGGTGGGGCAGCGTCGGCTCCTGAAGGTGATGTGCATCTTCTCAAGAAAAAAGGTAATAAGCTCAAGCAGAGCAACTCGGTGCAGTCTGGTAGGGGAGTGCCTCCATTACAGGACACACCTGTGACCAGCTCTGTCAACTACACAGCGTCATTTAGACAATGCGCCAATCTTCTGAAGAACATCATGAAACATGGTTGGGCACACCCCTTTCTTGTCCCAGTCGATATCGTAAAACATAACGTCCCTGATTATTTTGATTACGTTAAGCATCCTATGGATCTGGGCACAATCAAGAAAAAAATGAATGCGGGCATGTACTCTACGCCTTGGGATTTTGCTGCTGATGTCAGACTTACATTTAACAATGCCATGATTTATAACCCAATCGACAATGATGTTCATATAATGGCCAAAACATTGAGCAAGGACTTTGAAACTCGATGGAAACTTATTGAGAAGAAGCTACCACAACCAGATGAGAAATCTCCTGTGATTGAGCCTGCAAGGAAAAATGTGACTAAGAGTGATAAAATTCAGAATGAAGAGCTCACTAAGAACAAACCCTCAAAGAAAGGTGCTTCTAAGAAAGACATCTTTCAGAAAGAAGGTGTGGTGGACGATCCAGTTTTGCTATCAAAGAAGAGAAAACCCTCTCCTATACAGGATACTCCATCAGTGGTGTCTACTGTTCCAATCGAGAAGGAAATAATGACAGATGAACAAAAAATAGATTTGAGTACAAGACTGGAATCATATGGTGGATTGCTTCCAGAACCTATTCTTCAGTTCATCAGGAATCACGCTCCTGATTGTGATGGCAGTGATGAGGAGTATGAGCTTGATATGGATGCTCTCAGTGATGATGTACTATTTGAATTACAGAAGCTTGTTCATGACTATGATAGTGCTAATCAGTCAAGAAATGATACGAAAGAGGACCCTCATGAGGCTGAGGTGGGAGCTGTTGTATTGGATCTTAATGTATTTTGTTTAGTTACTTTGATTACATTTTTATGTGTTTTATATAACAGTCTCGAAGTCAACATGAACAAAATTCATCGGTGCTCCATGTCCATGAAGGTATATCTGTCATCTTATTTCATTATTAGTAACCAATGCTGTTTATATTATTTTAATATGGAATATGTGCATGTTTGCAGAAAATGAGCTCATTGATGAAGACATTGATATTGGGGAGAATGACCTCCCAGTTTCAACTTATCCTCCTGTGGTGTTTGAAGATGAAATTGCAGACAGAAGTAGCTCATCTAGCAGTTCTAGTAGTGGCTCCGAATCATGCTCCAGTGGTATGTATTGCACCTGCTCAAAATTATTTTTCACAAGTTACACCCTAATTTGCTGTTCTCACTGCTATGGTGCTAGATTCCGAAAGGTATTTTGGTAATATGCTGTTAGCTTTTACTCCATTTTTTTATGCTTGCTTGATGTTAATTTACGATGTCTTATCCATAAGGGTGCCTGACCCCATGGTAGCTTTTAGGCTCCGTTGAGATTACAATGAAAGAAGCCCGCTTATCTGTGCTATGAGTGGTAGATTGTAGGTTAGGGTCTGCAGCATAAGAATTTACATTAATCTCACAAGTAAAAAACATGCTTCATTTTTCTTATTTAAGCCTGCACTTTTGTCAGTTTTGATTAGCCTGATCTTGATATCTCAACAGTGTACACAAATATTGTTTTAAAAAAAATTGCATATAATGCTAGCTTCAGTTGTGCGTTGTGATATCAGGTTTTTTTTTAAAACTTTTTCTTGGGAATGTTTGTGCCTGTTAATCTGAACTACATAGGGGCTGGTACCCATTTTAGCAGTATATGGAAACTGACGCAATACCTGTGCTGTGCCATGGTTATAATAATATGCTATGGATCATATTCCTTCAATCTTAACTTTGTTGCTTAAACAATATATTCGCAATATTTTTTCTCTTTCATATTGCAACGCTATAGATATGAGATGAATGCTAAACATAACTGCATCTGTAATACCAACTTTTGTCACAAAATTGCATAAATGACGAATTAATATAAACATCTGGAAGATAAGCTGGATATCTGTCAATTATTCATAGAATTTGAATCAGATTGAAGACTCCAGCGATAGAATCACAAGATTACAAAGTAGTTTTTTGTAGTAGATGCAGTCACTCATAATACGAAAGTGTATCTATCTTCTTTGAATCACATGCATGTGGAATCCGTAGTCCATGAACTGAAACCAGCCATGGTTCAGCACAAACTTTACTTATCACCTGATTGCTGGTCCACCACCATTAGGTTGTGGGGCCCATCTTTTGTACAAAAAGCAGATTGGTTCTTATCTCTTTCCTGTCTTCCTGGGTGGTTTCTCCCAACCAGCCGCAACTCCCCAGCCATTGACTCAAAAACAGTGTAGGCCATGGCCCAAGTCGAAGTCCTAGTTGTAATGAGAAATTTACTGAATTTTTATGGGCCACATCACTTCCATGGGCCTGCCCAATGCTATGGCCCAGGTCTGGCTTGGGATGGGCCTCCCCTTACTGTAGCACCTTGTGGTGTCAGTTTGACATGGGGCCTACCTGCTGTGCCGGAGTAAGGGGTAGGGTGGATGAGGATGGTGGACCACGACTGGTCGCCATCAACTGGAACTTTTTATGTAAAATAAAAAGATGGGAACTGAAACTGTGATGTTGCAACTGTTGTTTGTAATTGTCTTCCTTCACCCTTGTATATGCTTGTGCCTCTGACAGCTCTAATTTCATAGGGGACCCACGGACCACAATGTTTTAGCTAGACGTAGCAATATGTATACTAGCAGCATTCTCAATTGTGTCAACTCTATGAAGAAACTAATCGACTGCACGATAGATATAGCTTAAGCTATCGATTAGTGTCCGTAAGTCTTTTTGGTATCAGTAGGATCAGTTGATTAATCAACAACATTTGATTATCCTTCTGTATTTGCGGACTGTTCTATGCATACAATAATACTTCATTAAGATGAAAGCCAGCCATTAAATATCACTCTTTAGGTGCATGGATCCGTAATGCACATTTGAATGTTATAATTTGTTTTGTGTGATGATGAAGGTATATTAGAAGTCAATGATGCTGCTCTAATCAAATTACAAATGTACCAATGTGCAAGATTTTTTTTTCTTCACTTGGGCCTCTTCGTCAACCAATAGCAACTTGAACCTCTAACATAATTAAGATCTTACATTAAACATCTCCTGCTACATACTGTTTCTCTCTTCTTTTTTTCTCTTGGCTCGTGGGAATGTCTTGTCCGACATTCTGATGATATTTCTATTTTAATCTCTCAAGGTTCAGATTCAAGTAGCTCTTCTGGTAGTGATCTGGATGTCAAAGATCTTCAGCAAAACAGCTGTTCCAAGGTTCATCTATGTGCCTCTTGTTATCTGAAATGTTCCAGCAATTCATAGAAACCCAATCAAATCATTTTAATGTTAAGTATTTAATATTAGAATGCAGTTTATCAATGGTGATGTCCCCATTTTTCTTTATATGCAGGAAAATGCACTACTTATGGCTGTGGATAGCTTTAATCATGAAAAGGGTAAGAAGCTTGAATATTTTGGATCTCATCAGATCTTTGCACATCTACAAACATAACCTCATGGAGCTGAGTCCAAATATAATTCAGGCCTCATGATGCACACATATGCATCATACTTGATTCAAGATAATGCAAAGTCATTTCTGTGGGATCAGTTTTTAGGCATCAATGTATAGTTAAAAAGTTGGACATGACTTCTAAGGGTCAGCCTGTGGCTGCTTTGCTGTTGAATTTGCTTCACGAATTCTAAGAATATGCTTCTAACTAACTGCACTATCCAAATCTAGAAATTTAACTTGTATTCTGGTTGTTCCCTATGATTTGCTACATAAAGCATCAAGTTTTTTTCTTTGAAAATACAGGACAATCACCCTGCATCTCTCAAAATACCTTGTAGACAGTATTTGCTGGACTTCTCAATCCAATGATACTAAACACTTTTAACTCTTTTATGTGCAGATTCGTTGAACACATTGAATCCACCAGAGCGAAGTACAGATCCTATACCTGCTGATGCCGAGGGTAAGCATGAATGAATATTCATGGTGGCCTGTGAATACCCAAAACTACTGTGGTAGGAAAAAATTGGGTTGCCTTACAGGTATATCTATGGATGTTTTAGGGGGAAATGCGTCTGAGAAGCAGGTCTCCCCTGAAAAGCAAATCCGGAGAGCCCTTTTGACAAGGCGCTTTGCTGATACAATTCTTAAGGCTCGTGAAAAGACTCTTGATCAGGTGTGTATGCCGAAATGATTCAAGGGCATTATTGCCTGGTCTGTGCTGGTGTTCCAGTAAGCTTCACATATTTGTTAATATCAGGTAACACAAAATGATCCTGAGAAGCTTCGACGTGAGAGGGAGGAGCTTGAGAGGTTACAAAGAAAAGGTGAGAGACAATATAATCTTTTGGTTATATGCCTACTGCAGCTATGTGACATCATGATAATTACAGAAAGAGCTCGTTTGCAAGCTGAAGCTAAAGTTGCAGAAGATGCTCGTAAGAAGGCTGAAGCAGCAGCTGCTGCTGAAGCTAAGCGGCAAAGAGAACTCGAGAGAGAAGCAGCTCGTAAAGCCCTTCAAGAGGTAATATTTTTGATAAGCTTTCCACCAGCATTCACATGCTCTGATGTGTTCGTCCTGTGAAGTATAAATGTCATTGGCTTGCAGATGGAGAAAACTGTAGACATCAATGAAGGCAGCCTTTTCTTGAAAGACCTTGAAGTGCTTGGAAGTGTCACGGGTGAACAGTTACCAAGCTCAGTTGATGAAACGAGTCCATATCATATGGCTGATGCCCTTGGATTTGAATTGGGAGGCAATGCCTTAGAAAAGCTTGGACTCTTTATGAAAAATGATGAAGAGGAGAATGTGGAAGGTGATTCTACAGATGGTTCAACCGCTGATGTTGAGGAGGGTGAAATAGGTTAATCGCTTCTGGATCATTTTTGATACTTCACAGGGGCCCTGTTGGCATGGCTTTTCTACATAGCTGGGGTTTTTTTTATATCTTTGATTATAGGAAGTGCCCTGATGAGAGATCATGTCGCATCAAACCTAGCGGTTGCTGTCCTGTACCACTTGTGAACTTCCTATGCCAAAGTTTTGGATCCAAGTGATTTTTTGGCAAGAGATGAAGCTAGCCTTGAAAATGTCTGATATCTGTCATTGTGCATATGTGGGACAGGATGGAGGATATGCTCCTTTTAGAATGAGTTTCATGGTGAGACATGGAGTCAAGTGATGATTATTTATGTAATTTCCATAACCATGCATGGTTATTTGGACCTGGATGGTGGCGACGTTCACTGAAAACAGGGAGT
>BCLH01000282.1:14140-46431 GCA_001602315.1 Zoysia pacifica
TGGCAAGAGATGAAGCTAGCCTTGAAAATGTCTGATATCTGTCATTGTGCATATGTGGGACAGGATGGAGGATATGCTCCTTTTAGAATGAGTTTCATGGTGAGACATGGAGTCAAGTGATGATTATTTATGTAATTTCCATAACCATGCATGGTTATTTGGACCTGGATGGTGGCGACGTTCACTGAAAACAGGGAGTATGGGGGAAGGGGGATATGTCATAAGAAGTGCTGGTTCTTGGCTCTTGAACACCTTATGTGTGAGCCGTTTTGAGGGGGTATCTTAGAGGCATTTTTTGTTGTGAATTTTACACGAGATACTGTACAAAGGTAGCGTGATAGATGAAAACAGTTATTTATATTTTTGTTAATTAAAATCTTTTTCTGGGCATTGGAGTGGCTGCTGCCTGCTGTGTATCCCATATTGCCCATGTGTTATTTCTTCCCCTTTCCACGTGTCTGTAAGGTCTTTTTAAATTGATATTGTCGTTGACTTTTAATATTAACTTTGATTATTTGTTTTATTTAATTTTTTTAAGATAAAATCATATATTGATAGTAGTTGTTAACTAGTAGTAATAGATAATAGATAATTATTAGTTAAGTGATAATTAGCTTGGGGCGTTTAAAACCCTAGGATAACTGTTTACTCCCTTCGTTTCAAAATATAAGCATTTTTAAGTTTAGTCAAAGTTAAATTTTTATCATTTTGACCACTAATAATATATAATTAATAATATTTTATCATATAAAAATTATATTTTTTGAATTTATTGTTAAATAAACTTTCATTAAAATTATATTTTTATATTAAAAGTTATGTAATTTTTTAGATATTATTGATAAAAGTTAAAAGATTTTGACTTTATTCAAATTTAAAAATGCTTATATTTTGAGACGAAAATAGTATCATAATTGCCGTCTATTATTAATTTGGCCATTAGCTGGCTCTATTTTAAACTACTAAGGATAATTTTAGCTGCTAAACTGTTCCTAATGGTTTGCAGTAGGGCCGAAATCTTTATGCCATTGTTTTTAAATTATTGGCATTGGTGTAGAAATTTGTAAGACATGTGGATAGGCATTTTCATAACGTTCCTGTGCGGGTAGTGGAGCTCCATTCTCTCGAGAATTTCTACTTGGCTTATACACTTTCGTGGTTATCGTTGCTATGTACTCCCTGCTTTTGATCGATGTCGTCGTTAACTTTTAAATTTAATTTTAATTATTTATCTTATTTAAAAAAATTCTCGAATATGTAAAATTTTATGTTGTGATTCCAATAACTTTAATAATTAATCAAATCATATCAAAATATAAAAAATTTATCAAAAAATTTTAAATAAAACAAAAAATCAAAATTAAATTTAAAAATTAACAGTGACATCAATTAAAAAATAGAAGTAGCAGATGCTAGAAGCACTTAATTAAGCTACCGAGTATCGGATCATCCATTCTAGAAAACCGCGTGGGGTACTGAGCACATTCATAATATCGATCACAGACTCGCAGCAAAGAAATCCTGTTCTGTAACGTTAAAAATGAAGAAGCCAAACTCCCAAGTTTGTGAACGGCATACTGTAGCTTCTCATTCAAACACGCAGCTTCAAAAATCGAAACACAGCAAATTGTCGATGAAAGAGATACAAACCATCATCATCCATCCTTACACACAAACAAAATGATTTGCAGTAAAATATCGAGATACAACATGATTTGCTCAGAAGTGAGCTTTTTGCCGGGCCATTGATGTTCTGAACCATGTTTAGGTTCGTTGATTATGGCCAACCGATATGCTGGTAACTTATATATATTTACTGATAGAACTTGTATGTCTTGGCTTTCAGGATGATGTTCCGGAGTCCCCCAATCGGCGACACCACCATCAGCAGCACTCCTAGAACAATGCAGATCTGAAGAACACGTAGGAAATAAAATCAGAGGGCAGCTGAACTTCAGTAGGAGACATTTTACTGAGGCAAGAAAAGGAGCCTGCTTCTTTACCCAGTTGATGAACCATGTCAGGCTGAACCGCCTGGGCTTTTTAAGTATCAGCCATATAATGCAAGGAAGCTGGGAGCAACAAGCAAGATTCAGTCAGTTCCCTGACGGGTGATGGATATGACTTGAAACAGTCACAAAAAAAAATTGATTTGAAACAAAAGGAGCAGCTTATACATAATAACTTGTCGGCGCAAAGGCGAATCCACCGAAGAAACTGAGCAATCCATCAAAGAAGGGGAAGGTGATGCCGACGAACATCGTGAACACTGCACGGATCGATTTCATCTCATCAGTCTTGTACAGAGTACTCTAATTTGTTCAGAGGACTGAAGCTTTCAGTTCAGACTTCAGAGCGAGAGGCATTACCAACGTAGACAGTCCGGGAAACCAGGCGGAGACGCAGGCCCGGACGGAACCGCAGCTTCTTCACCAGAACCGTCTCCATCATGTCGAACACCGGCATCGCGTAAACCTGCACCGCCGCCGGCCGGCAAAATTGAGTTCGATTATCGGAGATGCAGTGCTTATGTACGGGATTTGTTTGGAAAGACCTGTTTCTATTACTACCTGGTAGCTACCAATGACATGGATGACCACCATCATGTTGGCCGCGGCGATGAGCCACTTGGGTCTGTTGAGCGTGATGAGGATGTTCTCGTCGACGGCGTTGCCGAAGGCCCAGTACCCGACGAACGTGACGGGGAAGTAGCAGAGGGCGACGATGATGTAGGCGACGAGGGCGCCCTTCCACATGGGCTTCTTGGACGGCGTCTCGGGCGTGGACGGGATGGTGGCCTGGATCTCCAGCACCACGTTGTGCCCGGAGTAGGCGAACGCGACGGTCCCGAGCGCGCCCAGCACGCCGAACACCTTGCCCGGCGGCGTCGTCGCGCGCAGGCTGTAGTCCACGTCGGGCAGCTTCCCCTTGTCCACCGACGCGCCCCACGCGATCGTCGAGTAGCTGAGCGACATGACGGCGGCCGCGAGGGAGACTCCCGAGATGGAGTTGAAGTCCGGGAGCTGGGACAGGACGAAGTGGACGGACGCGAAGATCATGATGAAGTAGGTGAGCTTGATGTCCTTGCACCTGCCATCGCAGATCACGTCGTGGAACTTGCGGAGCGACGTGCCGCCGGTCACCATGTAGACGATGTTCAGGCTGACCTCCACCAGCAGCTGCTGCGGGACGATGATCCACAGCCCCAGCTTCTCGCCGAACGCCTGCTGCCCGAGTTCGTGGTACCGGTCCAACCGCTTCCCCGGGATCATCTCGTGCATCTCCACCATCTGCCACAGCGTGTACAGCGTGAGGATCCATGACGCCACCATCACCGTGATGCCAGGGCCCCTGCACATCAAGAGTCGTGACTTCGTGAGCGACTGATCGATGAAAAGGTAGATTCGTGAGATGACCACGCACGTACCAGCCGAGCTCGGACATGGCGTAGGGAAGGCCGAGCACGCCGGCGCCGACCATGGCCGTGACATTGTGGAAGGCGGAGTACCACCACTTGGCGTTCCTCGACCCGCTGATCGGAGGAACCCACTCGTCGACCGACGTCTTCTGCTCCCTCTTGTGACCCTGTCAAACAAAGTAATAAAGTAAGAATCAATCAAACACCCGATCGAACACATCAGATAAGGCCGCGAGTGGTACGGTCGGACTTACGTTGGCCGGCTGGCCGTCCTCGTGCAATTGCGTCACCATGGCCGCCGGCGGGGAGCGGCCTAGCTAATCAACTACGGCGGTTGGCGCCACAGAGCCTTCGCCTTCGCCTTCACCAACGGAGAAGAAAGCAGCAAACAGAGACGCGGGTGAGACGAGGCGAGGAAGCAGAGGCCTTGCTGGTGTTCTTGATTTATAGAGCCGAGCCGATGCGACGACGAGATCGACGACAAGCGTCTGTCCATGATTCGGCCACGAAGGTCCTGCGCCCTCTCAGAAAATTCGCAAGTCTAACTTGCAACCTCCAATCACCTCGCAGCAGCTGACAGCGACGGATCTGTGCATTTTTCTCCTCGTTCTGCTTATCATCAAGCTTTGAATCTCCCGGCAGGTGATGAATAACGCGAACAGGACGACATGAACACGGCTTTCGAGTTAGATTATCAAACGCAGCGCGAGGAAATCGTGGCCTCTGTGTTGACTCGCGGTGCTGTCTGTCAGTGCCTGCGAATCTGCGGCGAGACTTCCACCTGCATTGCGCGGCAGACAATTCGTCGGCTTGACTCTTGACCGCTGCTCCGGCCGGCCGGCCGTCCTCGTTCAAGCGAAGTGGCGTGTGTTCTTGCTGCTCTTCTTCTTGTCTGGGGAGCTCGAGGCGGCACGTAGGTGCGGCGGATGGTAAACATGGCTGACTGACTGACCCATGGCGAATTTTTTAAGGCGGGTGTTTTTCGCTACCAATCGTTTTCTGTTGACCACACGCATGGATCTTCTTGGCACAGCGTGTGGATTGGTGTCACGGTTTCGCACTGACCACACGCGTGGTGTTCAGATCCTTCAGAGTTCATGCTTCAGTCAACAGAAGCGAAGCACTGCCGAGTGCCGGCACCCGGCAGTCGGTCATCCAACTGTTCGCAAGATCAGAAAAGATCGAATTGCAGAACGATCTGAACTTCAGATCTTTCAAATTTCTACTTTTCGAAACAGAGTAAACTGTGTACTTAAAGCAATAGAAACCACCAACATTCATTCTCGCCTTATGCACACACAAAAGCCAAGAACTCCTACAGACAACCCATGCATTATAGCTGTACACAAACGATCAACAAACACTGACTCCTGCCCAATTAACGGACAGGAGACATGTCTTGGACCATCAACATTTGGCAGTTTACGAGTAGAAACTGTACGTCTTAGCGTCCATGATTATCTGCCGAAGTCCTCCGATCGGGGACAGGACCATCAGCAGCACCCCGAGAACGATGCATATCTGAACAACACGAGGAAACAGAGTTACTGAATGAGAACTACTGGAGACATTCTATTTGCAGAAAGAAAAGGGAAGTCCCTTCGTACCCAGTTAGTGAACCATGAAAGGCTGAACCTTCTGGGCTTGTAGATTGCGAGCCACATGATGCAGGGAAGCTGCCAAGCGAAAGAGAGATTGTATGTATCAGCTCTGAACTTATTGTTGAGCAAGGGTGCGCTGACCAAACTGAAATGGTTGAATGGAGCTTACGAAGTATGTCGTCGGCGCGAAGGCGAATCCGCCGAAGAATCCGAGCAGTCCACTGAAGAAGGGGAAGGTGATGGCTACGAACATCGTGAAAGCTGCACGTGTGGTTGATCAGCATTCAGTTTGATGCACTCATTTTGTGAGCAGGGTACTATTAGACTGAAGAGTTCAGTTCAGTTCAGACAGAGAGAGAGGCGTTACCAACATAGACAGTCCGAGAAATCAGACGGAGCATTAGGCCAGGAGGGAACTGGAGTTTCTTCACCAGCACCGTCTCGATCATGTCGAACACAGGCATCGCATAAATCTGCACCGAAAACATTTAATCCTCAGTCCACATTATTTGTAACATGTACTGAAACTGAAGACAATTGAAGTGTCATGTTGAAAATGTTCAGAGATGTAAATTTCATATATCTAAACTTGGGTGATCTCTTTCGCGTCTTACATGAATAAAGTTCAAATTTACATAATATGAACGGAATGAATGAGTGTGCAGTTTTACATGGACCTGGTAGCTTCCAACAACATGGATGACAACCGTCATGTTAGCCGCGGCGATGAGCCACTTGGGCCTGTCGAGTGTGATGAGGATGTTGTCGTCCACCCTGTTGCCGAAGGCCCAGTACCCGACGAGCGAGACGGGGAAGTAGCAGAGCGCGACGACGATGTAGGCGACGACCACGCCCTTCCACATGGGCTTCTTGGACGGCTTCTCCGGCGTCGACGGGATGGTGGCCTGGATCTCGAGCACCACGTTGTGCCCGGCGTACCCGAACGCCACGTCTCCCAGCGCGCCGAAGAAGCCGAACACCTTGCCCGGCGTCGTCGTCGCGCGGATGCTGTAGTCCACGTCCGGCAGCTTCCCCTTGTCCACGGATGCTCCCCACGCGATCGTCGAGTAACTAAGCGACATGACGGCGGCGGCGAGGGAGACGCCGGAGATGGAGTTGAAGCTGGGGAGCTGGGAGAGGACCAAGTGCACGGACGCGAAGATCATGATGAAGTAGGTGGTCTTGATGTCCTTGCACTTGCCGTCGCAGACCACGTCGTGGAACTTCTTCAGCGACTTGCCGCCGGTGACCATGTACACGATGTTCACACCCACCTCGACCACGAGCTGCTGCGGCACCACGATCCACAGCCCCAGCTTCTCCCCGAACGCGTGCTGCCCGAGCTCGTGGTACCGGTCGAACCGCTTCCCCGGCACCATCTCGTGCATCTCGACCATCTGCCACAGCGTGTAGAGCGTGATGATCCATGACAGGACCAGCACCGCGATGCCAGGACCCCTGCACATTGTCGTCATTCCATCGCACTATCGTCAGGAAAACAATCTTCTACTACGAAAATGTGGCTGTGCAATCAAGAAAAGCTGGTGGTTGGCGATGCAGAAAGACGATGTGTTCATTATTCACACGGACCAACCGAGCTCGGACATGGCGTACGGCAGGCTGAGCACGCCGGCGCCGACCATGGCCGTGACATTGTGGAAGGCGGAGTACCACCATTTGGCGTTCCTCGACGACGTGATCGGGAGCCAGTCGTCGATCGCCTTCGCCTTTGCGGTCCTCTCATCTCCCTGCAATGTTTTCCATGGTTGTTAAGCAGCAGACTTGAAGCATCACATCCAACAAATCATGCTCACATGCAAAGAACAACGAGAAGCTTAGTGGTGACAGGCACGCAAGAGGTTCCTAGCAAGTTTTTATTGACAGAGATATTTCCTTGCTCACGTAAGGATTATCTAGATTTTTCATACATGCGCAACGAAATGCAAGCGACTCCTATATAGGAAACAAATTTCCATTTAAAATTTTTCACAATGTTTTTTTGTAAAACATGACATCTTAATTGTACCATAAAACCAACCCCGCAGATCTTGATAGCTAAGAGACATATCAGTGGCGCGAATTTTCAACTCAGCTAACGTGCATCATTGAAATTTGAATACTCAGTGAGATCAACCACTACGGAATTGTTTTCTTCTCGGCAGTTGACTAGTCACACGTCCCATCTGCCGTAGTCAAGAGCATCTGATGCTTATCAAGGGCACCTCAAAAACAAAAGTTTTTATTTTAATTTATCCAGCATGTCACCTAACAACTAAAAAACTAATATTAAAAAAGGATGCATGAATATCTGCTGTAGAAGACAGAAGTCCACGCTGAGGTTACCAAGCTGTTAGGGTTTTTAACAAGACAACAATAAAGCTAAGGATATGGCTGAGGATACCAAGTTG
The DNA here is from genome assembly GCA_001602315.1 of Zoysia pacifica. Lineage (NCBI taxonomy): Eukaryota > Viridiplantae > Streptophyta > Magnoliopsida > Poales > Poaceae > Zoysia > Zoysia pacifica. The sequence continues at coordinate 21,568 of BCLH01000282.1, forward strand.
TTTCTAAATTGCAAGTAGCAGAATATCCTATTTCAAATCAGTACCTGACATCTGTTTTTGTTGGAGCCTGGGATGATCACCTAATCTATTCCTCGTTAACTACGATCACCTCATGGTTGCGGCTGGCTAACACCGCGCATATTCCAATGCAAGGAAGAGTTTAGTTCTCTCTTTATTTACAATTTTTTATCCTTAGTTCAACAATTCCAATTAAATAAATTTGTCGTCTTCACGATAACAATTTATGAACGAAGAAAGGAACAGTCAAGGATCCTATTGGTTGAACTGTAGTCCCAGCCAGTGAAAGAGACCTTGCGTCGGCAGACCCAATGGAAAGGAAGGATCATCGGACAAGTAGCGGTTGGATTCTTGAAAGTGAGAGTGAAAGGTATTGCTGGTCATAATTGGACGGTACAGCGAATGAAAGAGAGGAGCATCAATCTGCTGTAAGTAATACAGATACGGTCGAGGGCCGGCGTCTGGGCCATGCGACAACGACAGGGAAAGACTTTTTGGGACTACTATGGATAACTGTTTATCCAGCTCAAAAATGGAAGAGTAGTAAATTTCTGCAGTTTATCCATAGAAAAAAGAAGATTAAATGAAAACAAAGTGCAGTGAGTGAGTAAAACACAGCATGGGCTGCAAGTTAGAACAGAGGAGCGGCAGCAAATGAATCCTAATATTTATGCATTCTTTTCAAGTCATACGAATCTGGTACTCCTATTTAGCAGATACTCCATCGAAGCGTATACTTTAAACATTTTTTCAAGGTTTCAAAAAAAAAACATTTTCTGAAGAAAATAAAAGGGGAGCCGAAAGGGAGTTCTGAATCACAGGCATCAGATGAGATGAGCAAGCGCCAAGCGGCATGGGCGGATGCTACGCGCAGAGTAGGGTGGGGTGGTGGGGGCCGCTGATTGGCGCCGGGAGAAGAATCCTCCACGCGAAAGGCGCCCAAAAATCCACTTTTTCCGATCGATCTCCTCTCCCGCAAAGGCTACCTGAGTCTGGGGCGCGTGTCCCCTAGCTCCCGCCTTTCCATGAACTGATGATCGAAAGATGGGTAAAGGATGGAGCTTTCAGTCTCCATGCTCCTCGGCGCCCTCGCAGCTCCCGGCATCGTCTCCTTCTCATTGTATTGGAGATTTGCAGCTCTAAACATCACCTGACTCTTCTCAAAATCTCTACGTATTGTGAGCTCACTTGCGCTCATGGTCTGGGACGCATGAACAAGACCGGACGGGGCGGGGATTAAACGCCATAGCCGCTGGTCGCCGCGAAATTGATCGAAGGATTTGAGTAAACGAGGCTGCACAGGGGCGAAGCCAGGTACACCGTAGGGGATGCGGGTGCACCCGCTGAAAAAGTGATTAAATCAGTGGTTTTGATCAAATTTTTATCATATTCGTATCTATATAATAAAATTCAATGCGCCCACAAGTATGCACCCTCTCAAATTTTCTCTTGCTTCCTCACGGAGCCTGCATGTGGAGAACAGCGTGTTATATATCGAGGAGACTGGACGCAGGGGCGGGTCTAGAATCCCACTTCGAGGGGTGCTAATCTCATACTAAACATTTTAATAAGCTTTTTTCATATAATTTATATAGCCTAATAGTTAAGATTAAGAGGTAATCTAAGCCTAAGGGGGCAGCCCCCCCCCCCCCCCCCGGCGGGGATCCGCCCGAGTCTGGACGTACCTTGGTGGCAGGAGGGTAGTTCTCCGACGCTTGCATCCCCATGGCTGGATGGATGGAGGCTTGACAATGGAGGTCGGCTCGAGCAGGACGACAAGGGGGGGGGAGTGAGGAGGGATATCGGGGCTCCTCTGCTTTAGTACACGGAGTCGCCGAAGACTGAAGTCGCCGCTCTGTTTGTGTCACTCTCCGCGCTGTGATGAGTGGGACGAACGCAAGAGTAGTTGACCGTTGAGTCCAGCGCAGCGATTCCGCTAGTGGTTCAGCGAGACGTCCGATAGTGATCGGATGGTCTGGATGAGGTCCAACAAATACTAGAGTGTTTATATCCCCCCCCCCCCTTTTACTTTTAAAAAAATCTCCTGGAACACAAATAATATTGCTCACACAACTCACACTTGTAATGACAAGAAAAAGCAAGTGGCAGCATGGTGCTCCGTTTACGTATAATTCTAAACGCCGCTGAAAGTGACTCCCTCTGTATTGTACGTACACGGCGTTGGATTTTAGTTTGTACGTGGACGGCCACTTCGACGGAGAGAATTTGAGGTCGTGAGACAGACGGATTTTAACTTGAATTCGGCCCCAAATAATCTATCTAGTTGCTGAACGCTGTGCTGGTGATTGTTGCGTAGATTCCGGTGATCAGTTCGATCGCCAGCATCACCCACCATTAATCAATGCCGGGCGATGGAATCTAGTAAAACCCATTATCTGTTGGTCTTGTGCAAGCGCAGTTTCTTTTATTCTGCTGCACATTATACTTTCTCGAATAATTCAACTTCCACCAGCTTTAGGCAACATTTTAAACGGTAATGCTCCTGAGTTGTACTAATCCTTGATAGGCAGTGCTTATCCGATAACTAGCTCAAGGCAAACAGAAGCACCACTCACTCTACCTCTAGGTTCCACATGCACGCTCTCCAGCTCATCACAAGTTGTGAAACTTAGAAGCGAAGAACATGCAAATATCATCCATAATTCCCCATCACTATTTCTGCACTGCACGACCTTCTGCTGCTGCCAGGTACTCTCTTCTCTTCGTTCTTAAAATAATATCGTCGTTGACTTTTACAATTAACTTTGACTATTTATTTTATTTAAAAAATTTAATCGAATATATAAAATTTTAAATTATGATTCAAATAACTCTAATAGTAAATTAAATTATATCAAAATATATAAATTTATTAAAAAAATTAAATAAAACAAATGATTAAAATTAAATTTAAAAACAACACGACTAAATAACGGAGAGAGACTGTTGAAGTACGGGTAAACCGCATGTGGCCACCGTTTCATCGATGCCTAGAATCACCCTACCGCGATACTGCTGCTAACTCTGATTGATCCTCCTGTACGTAGATGCTGGTTGGTCCTGGGGGTTGAGTTATTATTCCAGCAGTCAAAATCAACTCGAGAGCTACTGGTAGTACCAGTATATAATATTCTGTTTGGATCGTATGAATTTTGTAAGTTAGTTAAACTCTCCTTAAGAAAATAAAAACTGATTTGAAAGTTGAATGGGTGAGTAGAATATTTTGTTGCTTTTCATTTTTCCCTCCTCTGCATGGTGTTGTGGCCAGCAGCTTTCCAAGGCCATGGGAGTCCTTTCTGCGACGATGGACGGGGTAGCTTTTAGTCCATTTTGCTTGTCTGCGTCGACCAAGCGAAAAGGCGCGTGTGGACTGGGAGCCTAGATTCCTAGTGGAGGTTCCCTTCACTGATGGAGACCATCCACCGGCTCTGATTCCATCCACAACCACCGGAACTGACAAGATTCTTTGGCACCCTGTAGCCAATGTCAAAAGGAGTTAGCACCAGTTGTTGTCCTTTGTGATCTTCGTTTCTGTGTGTTTGTGGCCACAGCCCACAGGTTAAATACGTCAATCCAATGTCCTGTGCCAGTCCATACGAGTTAGTATCCAGCATTTTCTGCGTGTTGTAGAAGTGCCTTATTGTATGGTTTCTGATCGATTTCTGACCATGTCATATTAGATTAATCGTTTTGCAACTATGTCAGAGTACACGTATTGTGTCCTAGAAGTTTCAGTTGCTTCAAAACTTAAAAGATAAACGGGGCGGAACTTTCGTTGTAATTCAGGCACGCGAGCAAACCTAACATATCATCATTTCTTTGAAAACCCGGCCCTAATTAGCGCCTGACTACAAAAAACCCAACTCATTCCTCTGTTCTATATAAATTTGCAGATCCAGCTCATTCATTTACCCGCAGAAATAACGAGTCCTATAAAAAATATTTGACTCTCCTATACAAAAATATGATTCTTTGTGAATACAACACACACTTCTCCGTTGAGGAGTCATTGGAAGTGGATCGTGGAAACAATTTGTGCAGAAGAAACAGCGTTGAAAATTTCACTGGAATTTTGTCTGAAAGCTATGGCCATTATATATGGGCAGGAGGAGTAGCTGGCAGCTGTTCATTATCCTCGTTAGGTTGGCCATTTGCTCAGTCATACAATCGTGCAAGCAAGTAATTACTCGTTATTCTATGCAAAATCAAGAATCACTTGTCAAAACCCATTGTTGTTCCTGCATCATATGAGTTGCGCTGTGGGATTAGCCCATGGTAGACGTGGTTGTGGTGTCGTCGGCACTCTGCATGTTGCAGCATCCAACGCGTTACCTTGATTAATCAAGGGGAAACCATGGTGTCAAGGTCCGATCAAGCTACTGATTATATATGCTTGATCAAAGTCGACATCTCAACTCAACAGAGCAAGTAAAAATTCAGAAAACAAATCCATCTCAGCGACTTTTCTTTTATGAATTTTCTTAACTAATTCTCGTACGCGAAGGGCCTGGTCCCAAGCAAAATCCCATCAACTCCCACGAAGTGGACGCATGTGGATCCATGCTCTCGTTTCGTTTCAGCGCGTGGCAACTAACAGCTCGCAGCATGGAATGGACTGTCAGTGTTGCGGTGCGGGCGACCGCAGCTCCATCATCAGTCGGCAGCATAGCGTACCACGCCGTTGCTAGTGCAATAACGCAGTGCTGCTTTAGGACAAGATAACAGTGTCAGGACCTGTTTGAATTGTTCAACGGAAGATCGCGTTCAATCCTCTTCTTCACTCAGCTCGCAACATGTCATCAGCAACGTTCTGGTAAGCTCCTGCAACTGTTTTCTATGTGTATGGATGAACGCGGCATCTGGCCAGCTGCAAATGCGGCGGGTGCAAGGATGCCAGGTTGCGAGGAATCCCGCCGTTGCCATGGTGTCTCTGACGAGACCTCGTGGCTGTTCACCGGCCGAGAAGAAGGACGACCCCAAGAAGAACGATGGTTCCAGCGGCTCAGGCGTCAAGACGCCGCAACGCACGCCTTCGCCGATCCGTTCCCCTACTCGCCGTTCTTCACGCACGCGCGATCGCACGCCGTCCGCGGGAAGTCGTCGTCGAGCGAATCATCCGGGAAGGCAGCTCCGGCAACTGGCCGCAGTTGACAAAGACAAACTACCATGAGTGGTCGCTTCGCATGCAGCTGAAAATGCAGGCGCGACACCTGTGGGACACCGTCGAGTATGACGACGTGGACTACTACGACGATCGCAGCGCACTCGACGCGATCTGCAGCGGCGTTCCCGCGGAGATGGTCCCCATCCTGGTGGCCAAGGCGTCTGCGAAGGAGGCCTGGGAGGCACCTTCCACATCGGTGATGATCGGGTGCGGAAGGCGACTGCACAAAACTACCGGGCGGAGTACGAGTCCATCGCCCTCCGCGACGGAGAACCCATCGAGGATTTCGCTCTGCGCATGACGGGCATCGTGCAGCGCCTGGCGACACTGGGTGACTCGGAACCCGACGAGAAGGTGGTGGCCAAGTACCTGCGCGTCGTCCGCCCATGCTACAAGCAGTTGGTAATCTCCATTGAGACCCTTCTCGACATTTCTCAACGTTCAATTGAGGTCACAGGGAGATTGAAGGCGGCCGATGATGTCGAGCCGCCTCCGCCGCAAACCGCTGCCGGCAAACTGCTACTCACCGAAGAGCAGTGGGCCGAGCGGTACAAGCAAAAGGGCCAAGAGCCCAGCCGCGGCGGCTCCAGCTCCGGCGATCGCGGCCGGCGCCACGGGAGAGGCCAGGGACGTGGCAATGGCGGCAACGGCGAAGGGAGGTCCGGCTCCAACTCGAACCGGCCCGTTCTAGACGAGCCCTGCAAACACTGCAGGAAGAAAGGCCATTAGGCCCGTGACTGCCGCAAGAAAAAGAGGGAGGAGCAGGCCCATATGGCCCAAGAGGAGGAGGCCACACTCATGATGGCCGTCGCCTCGTTCCCCTCCGATGCGCCGTCACTAGTTCTGCCGCGGACGCCGCACTCAACTTCTACACCGGCGACGCTCCCTGCCCTCCACCTCATCGAGCGCAGGGTGTTCGCCGCCCTCAACTCCGACGCAAATCCGGATCCGAGGCGATGGATCTTGGACACCGGCGCCTCCAATCATATGTCCGGGTCCAAGGCTGCTTTCGCCAATCTCGACACCGGCATCAACGGCTCCGTCAGTTTCGACGACGGCTCCATCGCGCAGATCGTAGGGAGCGGCACCGTGCTCTTCACCCGTAAGAACAGGGAGCACCGGTCGCTTCCCAGCGTCTACTACCTGCCGCGCCTCACCGCCAACATCATCTCCGTCGGGCAGCTCGACGAAGGCGGCTTCCAGGTGCTCGTGGAGGAAGGCGTGATGCGTGTACAGGATAAGGAACGTCGCCTGCTCGTGAGGATACCACGGAGTCCAGGCCGACTGTACATGCTTGACATCACCATAGCACGGCCAGTCTGCCTGGCCGCGCGCCACGACGACGCAGCCTGGACGTGGCATGCGCGGTTCGGCCACATCAACTTCGCCGCGCTCCGGAAGATGGCGCGCGAAGGGCTGGTCCGCGGCCTGCCCCTGCTCAGACAGGTAGAGCAGGTCTGCGAGGCGTGTCTCGCCGGCAAGCAGCGCCGGGCGCCGTTCTCACAGAAGGCGCTCAGACGTTCGACCGAGGCGTTGCAGCTTCTTCACGGTGACATCTGCGGCCCCATCACGCCTCCAACACCGAGCGGCAACCGGTACTTTCTTTTGCTTGTCGATGATTACTCACGCTACATGTGGATCGCCCTGTTGCCAAGCAAGGATGCTGCCGCCGCCGCCATCAAGAACATCCAAGCCGCAGCTGAACGCAAGTCCGGGAAGAAACTGATCGCCCTGCGTACCGATCGCAGGGGCGAGTTCACCTCGGTAGACTTCACCAGCTACTGCGCTCATCTAGGGGTCCGGCGCGAGCTCACGGCGCCATACTCTCCCCAACAGAACGGCGTCGTGGAGCGTCGTAACCAGACCGTCGTAGGCACGGCGCGCAGCATGTTGAAGGCCAAGGCTCTCCCTGGCATGTTCTGGGGGGAGGCCGTGGCGACAGCTGTGTATCTCCTGAACCAGTCCTCTGCAAGGCCATCGGAGGAAAGACGCCGTACGAGCTATGGACGGGGAGAGCGCCGGCGGTGCACCACCTCCGCACGTTCGGGTGTGTCGCCCATGTCAAGGTGACCACACCGAACCAGAAGAAATTGGATGATCGCAGCCGGCGCATGATCTTCGTCGGCTAGGAACCCGGCTCCAAGGCGTACCGGGTCTACGATCCATTGACCCGGCGTGTCCACATCAGCCGCGACATCATCTTTGACGAAGCGACGCAGTGGGCATGGACCGCTGACCATGACGTCGATCCCAGTGGCTTTGTCATCGAGGAATCCGAGCCCCTGGAGCCTGCGGTGATCACCACTACTACAACAGCAGCAGCTGCGCCCTCGACGTCAGGAACTGCTTCGCCTGCACCCTCAGCATCGACGCCGTCATCAGCCATGGACATGTCCACGGCGACTCCCACGACCAGTGCTAGCCCGGTGCCACATCAGGACATCGAGTTTGCGTCGCCGCCTGGAACTGGAGCCAACGAACTGCTGGACGCTGACCATGACGACGACGCGCCCCACCGGTTTCGCCACATCGACAACCTCATCGGGCATGCAACTCCGCTCGGGTTCGCAACACGGGACCTGGAGGAGCACTTGATGCTGGCAAGCGACGCCGAGCCGTCATCGTTCCACGAGGCGCTGCGTCACGAACATTGGCGCCACACGATGTTGGATGAGATGACATCCATCGAGGCAAGCGGTACATGGGAACTGGTCCAAGCTCCCCCAGGTGTGATGCCGATCGGGTTGAAATGGGTCTACAAGACCAAGAAGGACGCGACGGGCGTGATCACCAAGCACAAGGCTCGTCTCGTCGCCAAAGGGTACGTGCAGCAGCAAGGAATTGACTTCGAAGAGGTTTTCGCTCCGGTGGCGCGGCTTGAGTCCGTACGGTTGCTGCTTGCTCACGCCGCCTCACAAGGCTGGGCAGTGCACCATATGGACATCAAGTTCGCGTTCTTGAATGGCGTACTCCAGGAGCAGGTCTATGTCGAGCAGCCGTCGGGGTTCGTACTGCGCGGCCATGACCACAAGGTCCTGCGCCTGGTGAAGGCACTCTACGGCCTGCGTCAAGCCCCTCGTGCCTGGTATGCTAAGCTTGATTCATCACTGATCGAGCTGGGGTTCCAGAGGAGCACCTCCGAGCACGTTGTGTACTTACGCGGAACGGGCGACTGTCGACTGGTCGTCGGCGTCTGTGTTGATGATCTGGTGATCACTAGCGCAAACACCACCGACATCAACAAGTTTAAGGAGGAGATGAAGGCAACATTCATGATGAGTGATCTCGGCCTGCTTCATTACTACCTGGGTCTGGAGGTGTCCCAGACCTAGGTCGGTATCACCATCAGCCAGAGCACGTATGCAGCGAAGATACTGGAGAATGCTGGTTTGGCTGGATGCAATCCAAGCCACACCCCCATGGAGCCACGACTGAAGCTTAGTAAGTCAAGTTCTGCTCCATCTGTTGATCCAACCATGTATCGCAGCATCGTCGGCTCCCTCCGCTACCTGGTGAACTCGAGGCCAGACCTCGCGTACTCGGTGGGATACATCAGCCGGTTCATGAAGAAACCCACCACCGAGCACATGGTTGCAGTCAAAAGGGTGCTCAGGTACATTGCCGACACTCTGCATTTTGGCTGTCATTACAAGAGGAAGAAGGAGGCATAGCTCGTCGGCTAGCGACAGTGACTTGGCCGGCGACATTGATACTCGCAAGAGCACAACAGGAGTCGTCTACTTCCTCAGCGACAACGTGATAACCTGGCAATCACAGAAGCAGCGCGTTGTGGCTTTGTCCTCATGTGAGGCAGAATACATAGCTGCAGCTACTGCCTCTTGCCAGGGAGTATGGCTCGCACGCCTTCTTGCAGAGCTCAAAGGCGAGGAGGCGGGCACCGTCTCACTGAAGATCGACAATCAGTCTGCCATCGCACTCAGCAGGAATCCAGTGTTCTACGACCGAAGTAAACACATCGACATCAGATTTTATTATATTCCTGAATGTGTCGAGGAGAACAGGGTTCAGCTTCAGTCCATTGAGACGGTGGAGCAGCTGCCGGACATCCTCACCAAAGCTCTGGGGCATGAACGTTTCTGTGAACTACGTTCCAAGCTTGGTGTTTACAATGTACAGCATGCACATTAGGAGTAGGAGGAGAATTGTTAGGTACTCCTATGTATTAAATATAGTTAGTTTGCATGTTTCCCTTATCCAGCAGCATGCGCGCAGGATCCGGCTTGTGGACTCCGCGCGCTTAGGACGTCGTGGCCTGGGACTCGCTCAGCCACGAACTGGAGCATGCAGCAATGGCCGGCGATGCAGTGCGTGTGGATGGACGCGCCCACTCCTTGCGTCGTGCGCGCTTTGCTCGGCATGATCTTCTTTTGCTTCCAATAAATAGAATACAATGCATCAGAAATCGCTGTGCTTTCAGGCAGCACCAAAATCGTTGTGTTCTTGCTCGCTCATTCTCTCGCCGCCGCTCGTGTTCATCTCGCCGGTGTTCTCCGCCGTTCTGTTTCTAACACTGACTTCTCCTCCAATTAATCGAGATTAGCTAACTTTTGTTGAGTGGTGACCTCGGGGAGTTGATCCTGAAGCGCCGCGAGAACGAATCCTGCTTTTGCGTAGTGGAACCGAAGTGGACGCCGGCGATGATGTCGCCGGCGTGGACTCCGGGGAAAGAGCAGAGCAGGCTAGCCAATCGCATGCAGACATTGCTCGAGTCAATGAACCGGTAGAGGTGACGAATTCTTGCCCTTGATAACGCGGTTCCAATCCATTTGTCCGAAACGTGTGTGTCCCTCTTTTCAACGCCCTTGGAGAGAGAGTAATAAGTCGTGGGCGAAGACAGCGACTTGCGTGTGTGACGGACGGTGGCGAGTCACCGGAGTTACCTGCCCGGTGCACCGGACACGCGGAGGAGCTCGGCGCCCGGTCAAGGCCTCCGTCGATTGAATCCTCCATCTTGTCATTTACTATAGCCCGTCGCCACCGCCGTGCAGCTGTCCAAGCGCCAAAGTATGGACGGAGCTAGGCGACGCTGCCCTGCGGCCCACGCGGAAGATGGTGACAGGCCGCGCAGCTGGGGGACTGGCGTATGGCGTCGATTCCCCGGGTCGTCGCCCGTTGATTTGACTATTTTTTTCCCGTCAGTGGTCTCCAGGAAACTCCTGCGCTCGTGATCTTCGCGCCATTGGTGATTGATTGGTTGATTGATGGTTCCCTTTTCGTTCCTGGAAGCTGATGAGACCAGAGAATGTGGGCTGGGACTTCGAATGTGGAGACCCCGGTCTTGGGCCTGCTTGTCAAACCATCGGATCCGGGTTACAAGCAACAACACTGTTTATTTTTCTTATAAACTGCTTACCAGTTAAAATAAGTGATAATCTCATCAAATATCCCGCTAATTCTCAACCGCTGTTTTAGGTATTTGAACTACAAGAAGCGAAAATTGAGAATTGCTTATAAGCCAAGCGAAGTGGAAAAAATCATTTCCAAACAGGCCAACAACCAGAGGAATTTTGCAACTTGCGTGTAGGATTCGCTTAAGGCCAGGAATCGCCGAGGAATTTCACGCGGCTTGTTAACATTAGGCGTGGATAGCCCCTCACGAGGGGTGGAAGCCCAAGCCCAACACGGCGACAGATAGATGGTGCTAAGTTTCGGATGAACTCTGAAAAACTATCCTAAATCATATGTTACAAAACAGAATGAGCACTTAATAAGACACTCTTAGCTGCAGTAGCATCTTGGATGATACGCAGCCTTGCCATTGAAATATCAGAAGAAGAAGAAAAAAAACCTTTGAGGACTTAGTTTTATTTTTCGCATAGTAATCTTGATATTTTTAGCTGCTTTTTCCAAACGCTCTGACTCTCTGAGCTAACGCTCGCTAACCATATGAAACTATGTATGTGATGGCATATCCAAGCAAAAAGACTAACAAGACCAATCCATATTTCGAGGGCTGATAGACTGTACAGTTTAAGCGCCCATGAGAGGGCGTCAAAACGTTTCTGAATGTCAGGCGCAGTTCAATAATTGAAGATAATTTATTTCTGAAAACAGATGTATAACTAAAGTTTTGATATTTCAAGCAAGTAATTTTTATTTTATTTTTTTGAACTGGGGATCCCCATTTCCATTACTTTGGCATAACGGAAAAAGCGTTTCACAGAAAAGTTATTACAGATCAGGAGGTGCAGAGAGACTAAGAAAAGTTAGCAACGACTACAGATCTCCAAGATCAACATAAAGACCATACAGGTGTGAACCATCGATACCTAGTTCCACCACAGAAGACCCAAAAGCACATACTAAAAAACACAGAGCTACCCAACTAAAGACTGAAGAGGTAGAACAGCATCGACTACATCGTATCCAGCATCTGGAAACTTACATGGCTCAACAACAGACAGTTCAGTCGAAATCTGCAGAGTTTTACACTACCATGCCCAAATGCAAATAAAATAAAAGTCAGAAGGATCACAACGGCCAGGATACCAACAGAACATTGCATAGATCGATGGTATACCAACAGAACATTCCAGTAAAAAAGTCATAATGCCCAAATGTATACTGACAGAACATTGCATAGATCGATGGTATTCCAACAGAATATTCCACGGACGGCATAGGGAAAATCGAAGGTTATAAACATGCAACGACACCTGGACGAGATGATGAGCTGTAGCGACATCTGTACAAGCTGACGACTGTCAGTGTCATGTGCCTGCTCATAAACACATGCGAGGTATGCACAGCTTATCTGATACTAAAAACGGGCGGTTTTGCCACAGCTCCGTCGGGTCGCTGTTGCTCTCCAAGGATTGACACAGGTTGCAGGAGAAAGATGGCGATGCCAATGACATAGCTAAAGGCGTGAAGCATGTCCAGACTGAAACATGAGTCAGCGCTGAACAGAACCTGGGCGGTCGAAAGACTATTGCTCATGCAATCTTATACCGATGATTCGTTTAATTCTCCGGTTTCTTCATGATCACTGAATATTGCAACCGGGTGCGACCCTGAACCGCAGAAATTGCAGTGACAGGTCTCATTGGGACGGCTCAGTCCGATGCCAACAGGTACTCGCAACTTTCTCCCTGGTTTTTCAGTCTCGAGCATCGTTCAAACAGGGCTATAGAAACCACACTCCAATAGAAGTATTTCATAGCTATCGACGTAGTCCCTTCGTACTCACAAGTCACCACACCTTGAAAAGGCAGCGATGAACCTTAGAAAAATAAAAGATCAAGACAAAGAAACGAGCCCTCGAAAGGTGCAGAAAAGACGAGTCCTCTACTGCTCACAAAGTCACCAGGCACCACCAACTTTCTAGCAACACGGAAAGCCAACGTATCCCCAAAATCCCAAAAAAAAAAAAATGAAGGACAGCTGAGGATTGGAGCAAGACTCAGTTACTATTACATCAAAAGACAAAAGATGCACCACCAAATCCATAATCACAAAGGGTTCGAATTTCTTCACAAGCAAAAACTCAGGTTCACATCAGCAGCTTCCTTACATGCACTATTACATAGGCGAAACAAAAGGAAAATTCAAGTCCAGCTAGCATGAACCGGGTGTCTCGAGGCACCATTCACATTTATTCTCAGTAGACAAATTGAACGGTCAGGACCTGACCGAACCGAACCGAACCAGAGACAAACACGGAGCAGAACGCTCTACTGGATCTTGGCCATGTGGCGGATCAGGTCAACGACACGGTTGCTGTAACCCCACTCATTGTCGTACCAAGAGACAAGCTTGACAAAGTTGTCGTTGAGAGCAATCCCAGCCTTGGCGTCGAAGATGCTCGACCTAAGCAGAAAAAGATGAAGGGTCAGTGAATAAATAACACAATGCAATAGAACGAAATTCTAGGCATTCTTTGGTTGATGTAATAACTAACAGTTTCATATAGCAATTCACAAAATAGCATACCTGCTGTCACCAACGAAGTCAGTGGAGACCAAATCCTCATCAGTGTAACCCATGATTCCCTTGAGCTTGCCCTCAGAAGCAGCCCTGTAAAATAGCACATTCAAAGTCAATGACATTCTGCAACTACTATGGTATGCAGCCCCATATGGATTACATCACTAGATATAAGTATATAGGTTGCAATCTTTACAACTTTTAACCCTTGCCAGTACAAACAGATCCATCAAAACATGAATTGCTATCATATTCATAGAGATTGTTTTTTGATTGTCATAAACTTACTTGATAGCATTCTTGATGTCCTCGTATGAGGCAGCCTTCTCAGTCCTCACAGTGAGGTCAACAACAGACACATCGACTGTTGGGACACGGAAAGACATACCAGTGAGCTTGCCATTCAAATCAGGAAGAACCTTGCCAACAGCCTGCACATAATATATCAACATGTCAGGATGCAGCAAACTAACTAGGCCTGTAAATATAGTTTTGTCACCGCAATTACACCAAACAATGCTGTTATAGATCTTTCAACAGGGCCTTCAAAATTTTGGCTCTTGACGCCTAAGAGTTTATACATAAAAGCATCAAAATCTATCACAAAGCTGTGTTACGAAAACAATACATACAAATGAAAACATCATTTGTGGCAAGAGTTTCAACATGCTCAATTATCATACGCTGCATTGAGATCAAATGCATAATGCCATAAAATCATCACAAAGCTCTGCTGTAAAAGCAGTACAGGAGGGACCAAACTATAGCAGGATATATCAATCCAAGCCAAGAAATAAACAACATAGCATGCGCAACATTATGAGCTTGTAACATACCTTGGCAGCACCAGTGCTGCTTGGAATGATGTTAAAGCTGGCAGCCCTTCCACCTCTCCAGTCCTTGGCTGAGGGCCCATCCACAGTCTTCTGGGTTGCTGAAAAAGACATCATATATTCAATTCGCAGTGCATTAAAGATAACTGATTATCAAAAGAGGTCAAAATCCATAGAGAACTCACCAGTGATGGAATGGACAGTGGTCATCAGACCCTCGACAATACCGAAGTTGTCATGAATGACCTGCTTAATGGCATCAGAAAACACTAGTGTAAATGGAGAAAGAGTTTCCAAGAGTTAAAATAACCGAACAATTACAATGAAATAAACAAAACACACCTTGGCAAGGGGAGCAAGGCAGTTTGTGGTGCAGCTAGCATTGGAGACAATGTTGAGATCAGAGGTGTACTTTTCCTCATTGACACCAACAACAAACATTGGGGCATCTTTGCTAGGTGCAGAGATAACAACCTTCTTTGCACCACCCTGTATATTCAAGTGTAAAATGCATGCATTAGAAAGCTCTCCAGCTGTACCAACAGAGATTACAACCACCATTTCTCATGATAAAAAATAATCTACTTCATAACCCACTGCAGAAAAATCAGTTAACTGTGCCGATACAAGCGAAGCATGAAAAATCTACCTCAAAATCCCAAGTACCAAAGCCATCCTTGCATATCATAAACAGGTTGTTAAGTGAAGAAATTGACGCCATACAGCTCTACCTTATGGATTTAACAGCTTTTATGCTACAAAGATTTTTCAAGTTTAAAAACTAGTGGTAATCATTTAAGTAAGCTTTGCACAATGTACACGAACCCCATAGGCTACATAGTTAGGAATATGATACAGTGGCAACACATCTGATGTGATTAAACGAAGATACAAAAAACATCACAAGGCAGCGACTATACCTTCAAGTGAGCAGCTGCCTTCTCCTTGTCGGTGAAGACACCAGTAGATTCCACAACGTACTCAGCACCAACCTCGCCCCATGGGATCTCCTCCGGGTTCCTTTGGCACCACCGAGGACAAACATTAGTTCCACGATGATTCAATAGCATGAAATTTAACGCATCTTTTCACAAGCTGTGACGGATTACACTACCTGACACCGAAGACGGTGACTGGCTTCTCACCGAAGAGAAGGGTCTTGGTGTCCTTCACCTTGATGTCGCTGTGCTTCCAGTGGCCGTGCACTGTGTCGTACTTGAACATGTAGGTCTACATAGCACACAGCCACCGTAAGAATCACGGTCATAGAACACAAAAGTAACATAACTAATCATACCATCACAATTTAGTGCCAAGAGGGACGCTGGTCCATGACCCCTTACTCTGTCTAAACTAACTAATTTGGTACAGTATTCATGTAGAATTTCATGTGCAGTTAAGCTGATGAGACAATTAACAAGCCAGATCTAAACACGGCAATCAGCAAAGCAATTATTAAGACGTACTTCAACCGACCGCTTTGAACACTGTAGCGGACTAATCGAGCATAGAACCGCTGTTAAACCCTACTGAGCAACAGATCTAAGCGTCATCGAAAAAAAGCAAAAGCACAGGTCGAGATCGCAGGGCGCACCATGTACTCGGTGGTGATGAATGGATCGTTGACGGCGACGAGCTCGACATCCGGGCTCTGGAGCGCGACCCTGGCGACGAGCCTGCCGATCCTTCCGAACCCTGCGCCACAACACGCACACACGGAAAACATCCAATCGAAGTCAAGCGAAAGTCCAACCGAGCCGCCGCAGAAACGGTACTACGAAACGGTGGGGTGGGGTTTGGGAGGGGACTCACCGTTGATTCCGATCTTAATCTTGCCTGCGCACGAAACCGAGCCGGAAACGAACGGGAAACAGTCAGCGAAACGGGTTCCATCAGATCCAAACACGAAGAAGAGAGACAGGAGTTAGGAGGAGGGATATGGCGCGGGAAGGAACAGGAGATTACCCATGGCGATTGGAGCTCGCGACGACGACGAGGAGAGACTGGAGGCGGGTGAGGCTGGGAAGAGTCTAGAAACGGATATGCTGTGGTGGTGAGCGCTCCTCCACCTTAAAAAGCCGCGTTGCAGCTTGGGTGACGGTGACCCGTCCTGTCCCTACGCCTTTCTCCAGAAGCGCTCCGGAAGACGGAGACGGAGCGAGGTGTCTCAGTGACATGTAGGCCCGCGCAGCATCAGGCCCACGTGTCATGGGAGAGCACAGGTGCGGATGGGTACACGCGCCGCGCGTGGTTTGCTGCGCAAGAAGAACAAAGTCCACCAGCGCACGGACAATGATGGCGGGTTAATTAAGAAATTAGTGGAGGAAGGGAAAGCGGATTTGTGCGAAAGAGAGGGAGAAATTAGGCTCTTTGTTTGAGATTATATATTTTACAAATTACAATTTATATAGATAAACAAATATAATAACTTATTTACTAGATTATTTTAATTTTAAACTCATATTATTATAATTTAATAAGTTGATCATTAGATGTTTATTTAAAATTATAGTTTTTAAAGACCCACTATCTCAGATAAAAGTTAGAAATAAGCTGAGTTATCAAATAGATAAATACAAATTATAATATAGATTGTAATTTTTAAATTGTAATTAGATTATAAAAAATTAAGATTATAATTTAAATTATATAATGTAATGAGAAAACAAAGAAAGCCTTAGTGGCTGCGCTCCGACCGCCGACCGACGTGAGCAGGAAGAAGTGGTCGACATTTTCGAGAGTGCCACGACCGGTGGATATTCCCCGCGCATTCGCCTTCCAGACGCCGACCGACAAGTCGAGAGTCCGCAGTCATCGCGCATGTCGACCAGCGTCGCGGTTCGTCAGTCGACGGCGGTCGAGCCGTTCCTCGCCGCCGCCGCCGACCGGTCGTCCCCCGCCCTACCGCGTCAGGGTCCGACCTGCGAGGTCGTCGTCGTGGCTTTTCTTCGTCGTCCGTGGACCGTCCATTGTTGTCGAACTTTTGCACGGACACCTGGAAAAATTCTTCAGCTACGAAGAGTTGTATAGATAGGCGGAGGCTTGTCGAGAACGGAAGGAATGAGCATAGTTCCTGCACTGGTCCCTTTGTTCTTCCAGGCGTGCGCATCACCGACGCTTCGAAAGGTGTTCTTTACATGTAGCCGTCTTCTTTGTTGTTGTTTGATTGCGTATGCGCAAAACATTATTAGGCTCGGAACATAGAAATTTTATAGCACATACACAAATTCTACATAAATCAATTTTATTCTATAGGAAAAATATAGAAATTTAGGCCTCTTTTTAGATTGCAGGAAAAATTTTCAAATCCTACGTTTTTCTTATAAAATTAAACTGATTTCTGTGAAATTTTTATACAATTTCTGTGAAATTCGTATGTTCTAAAGGAGGTTTTAGTAAATTCCCCTTGTTACAAATGAGTATGGCTCTTTTAGAACGCATAAATCTTATAGGGATTTTATAGAAATCAATTTTTAATTTCACAAAAAATGCAAGAAAAAAAAATCTCGCATTCTAAAAAAAAAAGCTTTAGTCAGTTCAGCTGAGTCTTGGGCCTTGTCTTTGTTTTCTGTTTTCTGGACGAAGAGGTGTGATGCGTGGCGAAATAGGCCCAACCGAAGCGACACTGAGCTTTCCGGGCATGGGCGAGGAGCACATTTGCTGGTTCGTCGCCAGACCACTAGGCCCGTGGTGGCCCGACCGGTTACTAGAAGCCCAAAAAGATTTCGTTTCATTTGCGTCGCCGGAGAAGAGCTTGTGCTCCGCGCCTCAGCGACTCCGGGAGGACCGCGGATACGGTCCGCGAAGCCGAATGTCCTCCGCGGCCGGCGGCTCCCTCCCACTCGAGCTCGGCATCCACGATCCACGGACGCCGCCCCGTCCGTGACCTCGTAACTCAGGTCAGGACACGGCGTCCCTCGTGTCCTCCTCGTACGAGCGCCACCGCACGTCGATACGAGCCTGCCGAACACGGAACACCGCGCGGTTGGGGCAGCTGACGCGCCCTCCGGCGATCGCCGCCGCTCGCTTCGACACCTTCATCATCTCGAGTGCTGCGGGGCCATGTCACACCTCAACCGAAAAAACTGTTCAGTTTCACGAGGCATAGAAGGGAAGCGCCACGGGGATCGATATGCAGATTGCAGTATGTGGAAAGGGAACAGCCGAACGCAGGATTGCGCTGCGGTGTTCAGATCAGAGGCGCATCTAAAGTGAGGCAGATTTACATTCGCAATCGAAGCCTTATTCGGACAACCGCACACACCACCTTACAACTGACACCAGCTCTAGCTAAGCACACCGTACAACGAGCGACTACCTCGCCGCCGCGACTCGAGCTCGCGGAGAGCAGACGACGCAGGCGAGGTAGAAGACGGCGGCGTCGCACTGGGCGCGGTCGCCGCCGCCGAGGTACCCGCGCTTGAACCTGCCCTGGTCGCCGGCCCCGCTGCGGCAGCGCAGCATCTGGGCCTTGATCGCCACGATGGCGTCGCGCCTCCTCCTCGAATTCCTCCCCGTGGCGGTAGCGGCTTGGTGGTGCCTGGTCGCGGTAGGTCTCCGGTGCACCATCTTGGATCGATGGGTCCCTTCTGCTCCACCTCCGCTGAAGGATGAAGGTGGTGGGAAGGGTAGCGCCGTTTGTTTTATAGCGCACGTAGCATACAGAGACTTGAGACTCCCGTTTCGGAATTTAATTATATGCTTCTACTAGTATCTTTCTTATACTCAAGAGTTGCAGAGCAAGGAACCCATACGTCGCCGTGGCTTGTGGATTTGATCTGAATATCTGATGCGTGTGCTTATACTATAGGGACCAGAGCAGATCCAGGAATGGTCGGCGCTCGATCGATCGCTGGTGATTATAGTACTCTAGATGCTGATCCCGGTGGGATATGACTTTGGATTCTGGCGTTACGTGTCGGCGTCGCGCTGCTCCGACGGCGACGGTGCAGGGCTGCAGGTCGCTTGGTTCGTGCATCGCCTCCAGCTCCAGGGGCAGCGAACTTGGTCCATCGGGCCGCGTGCAACAGTGTCCCCAATGCCGTGAATCTACTGTACCTACACCTGCAGAATGCTTCGGGTTCCATCTTCCATGCCGTGGATCTGCGTAAGTTGTCTGTCGGTCTGCTGTCCGGCGATCCAACTTCTGCGTCAGCCCATCATCGATCAAGCGCACAGCAACTCGCTCGGTTGCCCAGCTGCCAACCTCTGCCTAGAGGAGCTGATGAAGATATCAGCCGTTCTGCAATCTGATGCCGAGCTTTTGGCTCCTCTCCTCAACCAAATGCAATTTCTTTTCCTCCAATAATGCATTTAATGTACAAGAACCATGCATGTAACACCATAATCAATACCTTGATCATACCAAGTACTTTCAGACATTTGTAATCTATCGTGGACTCTCATTTAGTCAAGAAATGAGAAGTAAAAAAGAATATAAATAATAGCTTCTGCTATTTCAAAATTGACACCACTCACCTTTTTCAGTCTTCATTACCGTGGAAGAGCAAAGTCTAGTGCATTGTTTCGGGAGAAAAAATGGAGATCGGTCAGAAAAATGTGCAGGAAGAGCACCATGGTGTCAGTCAAAACAAGAAAAGGAAATGATTATATATTAGAGGCACCACAGAATTTAAATGCCAAACAGCGCAAAGGTAAAAGTTAGTACCTGGTGGAGGTGGAGATAAACTAGCAACAGAAACCTCAGTATAAAAGGCATATTTATATGGCAGGGAAAACTAAGACAGTGTCATATAGCAAGCTTGGTCTCCACCGCATTGTATAACCCTATATAACTGGAAACAAGATCACTACTGAAGCTTCCAGTAACTACAATTCTTTCAATACAATTAGTCTAGTTCATGATTTATCAAAAAAAATGGGTACTACTTGAACGATGAGCACACCAGGTATCAAGATGGTAGCACACAAATATCAGTGCGATTGCAACAGTACAAAAGATATTACCCATAAAAAATCATAAAAATGATCAGAATCTGAAAGAAAGAGTGAAATTTAAACAATTCTAGTCGATAGCTCCAATGGCGCGATGCAGTTTCTTTCTTCACAATAGATAAGACAAACTGTCACACAGGTCCTATATCATAATAGGAGATATCGAAAAAGTAAATCATAATGCAGTAGCAAGTGAATCATTCTCCTTCACTTTGTGTTCCTAGCATGATCAGATGCGCTTGACCAAGCCTAAGAGCATGAATATCAAAATAGTTATGAAATTGAATTTTGACAAATATATGAAAAACTAACCGAGCTCAACAACTTGGTGCCAAAAAATCCACGTTCATAGTTCAGATCAATGCCACCTATAGAATTTTGCTTTCTTACGTCAACTGAAATGGCTTAAAAAGAGAAATGCAGCACCGTACCGCGTTTCTCAGCAAATCCAACACATTTTCATTTCTAACGCGAGCAGAGTATGACAATCTCAGCATCAAACAACGCAAAATTAGAAACGGAAATGTAACCAATCAACCTAGAATTTACACAAACAACCGCAGAGAAGAACGCAAAGGGGTCTCACCTTGGGAGAGGCTGCTCCAGCAAGCGGAATCAGCGGCGATGCACGACCGCAGCCGCGCGCCCGCCACCGCGCTGTGCAGCGGCATCAGAGACTCCGCGCCGGCCAGAGCCGCCGTTACGAAGGGCCTGGGACAGGCAGGATCAGTAGATGCGGACGCATTTTTAGGCTTTTCGGGTAGTTCGGAGCAAGACAGAGTTTGCCAATTGGGAGAGCACAAGGAGGATTTAAGGGAGTTCGAATGTGACCTGCGGATGCGTGGTGGAGCAACAGGAGACCTCACCGCCGGGAACGGACTCGCCACCGGGGATCTCGACCGGACCGCAGCCGACCTCAGGGCGGCGTAGGCGGAGCGGCCGAACGACGCCATGGTTGATGAATGGACGACGACGAGGACGGCAAAGCAGGCAAGGGCCCTGTCTTGGGCTAGGATCCGAAAACTAACATTGGGCCTAGCGCAAGGGATCGAAGCCCAGTTTCATTCGACGCTAATCCCTGACAATCAAGCCCATGGAGGCCCAATATAACCTCAATGCCTTCTTTTCCCTCGGGACCCACAAATTATTATGTCTAGTGCTTTATTTATTTCTAAATTAAATACAGGAAATGGAAGGCTAGTAGAATGCATTTTGTTGAGCAACAAACACATATCCTCTTCATTCTTAAATTATTAGTGCGGTTGATTTTTAACGTCATTTTTAACCATTGATTTTATAAAAAAATTATTTTACATATAAAATCATAAGTACTTTGTGGGTTGTTGTGGAATGGAAAATACCAAAGGGAAGAACGATTTTTACTATTATTTTTAATTATTTGTCATATTCAACTTGAACGTTGTGGATAACATATTTTGTAACAACTCCAATGTTGTGGAATAGAATTGTTCAGCGGCGGCGGGTGCACCGCAAAACGTACGCCAGAAAATTTACCCGGCTATCGAATTCCTCACGATTTTTTATTTGGTCCAAAAACGACTTTATTTCTCTCCTCTCCACACGGGCCCACCGCTCTAATTTTCTCTCCCATTTTGGTTTTCTTTCCTTCGCCCACCTACTATCTCCTCCTCCCCACTGCGCCCGCCGGAGGAGACCCGAACGCGCCCACACCTCCTCCTCCACCACCGAAATCCCCGCAGGTTCCCGCACGAATCCATCCGATTCGCAGCCTTTCGCGTCCGGCGCGGGCCGTCCAGTGCGTGAATTCGTGGAAAAGCGGCGATTTTTCAGACTTTTTTTCTTTAGCTCCGGACCCTCTTTTCCTTTTTGACTCCGTCGGCTGGCCCGGTTCTTTATCGGTGCTGTTGATTGTGTTCCTCGTGGAAAGGCGCGGGTCGGGGAGGCGAGGGCGTCGATCATGGATTCGGCTCCGGGGGCGTCGACTCGATCCGGAGGTGCGGGTTTTCCCTCAATTTTATTGTCTCGGTCGTCTGTGTCTGTGTGTGTGTGGAAATTTTGGGTTTCAGCTTCTTATTTGGTGCTTGATTTTGTCAGAGGATAAAGGAGCCATGAATTTGAGGAGTGTGTTCTAGCCGTTCGTTATCGGGGACTTGTTCGGGCATCGTTCGTCATGATTAAGCAAATCCTCGGCCGGCTTCCCAAGAAGCTGGCCAAGTCCAGCGAGAAGGATTTGGCAGGAGTAGGCTCGTCGTCGTCGCTGCCCAGCCCGCCCTCGGATGCGAGAACCACCACGGATTTGACCGCGTCTAGTAGGATTGTCAACCCGAACAGTTATTCCGGGGCGACCACAAATCCTGGCCACACCCAGAATCACGGTGCTGGTGCTGGCGTCAGTAATGGATTTGCCGCCTCCGACCGGTACGAAGCGCTTCCCAGCATCCGGGAAGTGCCTGCTTCCGAGAAACCCGGCCTGTTCGTCAGGAAGCTGGCCATGTGCTGCGTGGTGTTCGACTTCACGGACCCGACTAAGGACGTGAAGGAGAAGGAGGTCAAGAGGCAGACGTTGCTCGAGCTGGTGGACTACATCACCTCAGCCACCGGGAAATTCCCGGAGCCCGTTGTGCAGGAAATCATCAGGATGGTGTCTGCAAATTTGTTCCGGGACCCAACCCCGGCTCCAAGGGAGAACAAGGTGCTCGAGTCGTTTGATCTGGAGGAGGAGGAGCCTGTCATGGATCCGGCGTGGCCGCACCTGCAGATTGTGTATGAGCTGTTCTTGAGATTTATTCAGTCGCCTGAGACAGACGCGAAGCTGGCCAAGAGATACATTGATCACGGTTTCATCATCAGACTTCTTGATCTCTTTGACTCGGAGGATCCTAGGGAGAGGGAGTATCTGAAGACGATACTACACCGGATATATGGGAAGTTCATGGTGCACCGTCCGTTCATCAGGAAGGCGATTAATAATATCTTCTACAGATTCATATTTGAGACAGAGAAGCATAATGGTGTTGCAGAGCTGTTGGAGATTTTGGGGAGTATAATTAACGGTTTTGCTTTGCCACTCAAGGAAGAGCACAAGTTGTTTTTAGTCAGAGCACTGATTCCACTCCATAAACCAAAATGTGTTGGCATGTATCATCAGCAGCTGTTGTACTGTGTGACTCAGTTTGTTGAGAAAGATTGCAAGCTTGCTGATACTGTTATTAGGGGTCTGCTGAAGTATTGGCCCATCACGAACAGCTCAAAGGAGGTGATGTTTTTGGGTGAGTTAGAGGAGGTGCTGGAAGCTACTCAGCCAGCAGAATTCCAGAGGTGTATGATGCCACTTTTTCACCAAATTGCTCGCTGTTTAAGCAGTTTCCACTTTCAGGTAAGACAAGATTACAATTTTCACAGTACCAACTATTAATTAGCATCTCAGCGTACCCACATAATCTTCCATTCCTTTACAACATAATAAGATACTTACAAGGCTGAAGTACAATGGTGAACAAGCTGTTATGGAGTATGCTTGTTGTCTTCCCGAAACATGGATTTATTACTTTGAGTGAGGTAGTTGATGAAAAAGTGGTCGGAGTCCACTTTCTCATGTATTTCCAGAAAGGCACCGACTCGTTTTGTTTGATCTCTTGGCCATAGAAATCTCATTTTGACCATCCTTATTTTGTGTATCATTGCTAAACTGACTTGCTTTAGCTTTTTGAATTATTAGCATGTTTAATACTCCTCTAGCGATGGCTTGTCTGTTACTTGATTTCTATTTAATGATTTCATATCGTGTGTTTACCAATAGTGATAAATCAAGCTAATATATACGAGTTAATGTTGTATGATTTTCCCCCTTTATTTGCAGGTGGCGGAAAGAGCTCTCTTTCTATGGAACAATGATCACATCGAAGGTTTGATCAAACAGAATAACAAGGTGATACTGCCCATCATCCTCCCTGCCTTGGAACGAAATACAAAAGGCCACTGGAACCAGGCAGTTCAAAGCTTGAGTCTAAATGTTCGCAAAATATTTGTGGACCTTGACCCCACACTGTTCGAGGAGTGCCGTAAGAAGTTTGAGGAGGATGAAGCTCAAGAAGCGAGCACGAGGTCGAAACGTGAGGATAGATGGAAGCGCCTAGAGGAAATCGCCGTGTCAAAATCTACTCAGTGAGCAGAACAGCTTACTGAGGCTATAGTTCATCCGCTGTTGGCAGGCTTCATCTTTCTAGTCTTTCTGACCGCATGGAAGCGGATCTTTCTCGCAGGATCGGGTTCGATCAGAAGTGTTCATGCACATGGTTGGCTGAGTGCTGCCGTTTGTTGCTTGTTCCTGGACTTTGTTGCTGACTTGGAAATCCAAAGCGGGTGATGGCTGGCTGTGAAGCTTGGACGGAGCCTCGAGTTGTCTTAGCTGTATGATCGAGGAGGGATCATCAGTTCCATCGTCGTCCAGGGAAAGGGGAGACAAATTATCTGCGTCGCATCCTATGAGGTGCAGGTGCTACAGCTTACTCTGTGGCCTGCAGCTCCGTGTCTGATGTGGGAGGACGCAGCAAGAAACGCTGGACAAGTGTAGCAGCAGTAGCACTAGCACCGGCACTCGCCTGCATATGGTGATCTTCCTGAAAATGTAAACGATTTAGGTTTATGAACGGTGACTCAGAATCTCTGCCGTGGTAATTTGCAAAGCGTGAAAGCATCTCAGAGCCTACCTCCTACGTGAAAGCATCCCAGAGACCAGTACTTAATTTTTTCTTTCTACTGCCAGCACTTAATTAAGCGATCAAGTATCCGATTATCCAGTAAGAAAATAGCGTGTGGTGTGGTACTGTGTACATTCATAGTAGTACGTTCACAGCAAAGAAAGTCTGTTCTGTATGCAAGGAAGGAGCTTGTCAGGAGATGACTCATCGTCGCCAACGTGGGTAGGCCCACCTACTAGCCTACCTGTCAGTAATGCTCTCCCCC
>BCLH01000282.1:47448-60982 GCA_001602315.1 Zoysia pacifica
GTGGTTTAGCCTGAGCAGCAGTTGGGTGCAAGAGCAAAGGGTGTCAAGCAGCTCAAGCTCCATTTCGATCTTTTTGTACGGCGGACTTACGTTGGCCGGCTGGCCGTTCTCGTGCACTTGCGTCGCCATGGCCGCCGGCGGCGGAGCAACCTAGCTTAGCTCACGGTGCTCCGTCGGCGCCACAGAGCCTTCGATCGCCAATGGAGAAGAAAACAGCAAACAGAGACGATGGCGAGATGAAGGAGAGGAAGCGGATGCCTACGTGCTTTGATTTATAGAGATGATGATGCAACGACGACGAGCAAGCGTGTGTCCATGACAACACGGCTTTCAAGATTGATTATTAGACGTCATACGAGCAAGGGCCTTATTGAATTTGCGACGAAACTTCCAGCGGCGTTGCCGTCCTCCAGCTCCAGGTGGCAGGTGATCGATCGTGTGTTCTTGCTGCTCTCTTCTCGTGGGAGTTCGAGGGCGGCACGCATATGCTGCATGCGACTAGTAAACATACATGACTGGTCCACGCGCGGCGAATTTTGCGTAAACATGACTGGTGAAATTTCATACTCTTCACCTGTTCAATGATCTTCAGTCTTCAAACTGAAAACGTGTTTCGATGTGATGCTTTGAATTGTAAAAGTTCTAGACTCGCTTCGAACAGCAATTCAGAGCGACGTGCAGGACCGTCCTCCGGTGCCGGACTCGTCTGATGTCGTCGGTGTTCTGTAATCACAATTGCGTGAGGGCGTCGAGGTTTGCTCGATTAATTGTGGGGCAGTTCTCTGTGTTGGGTACGGTTACTTCGCGATAGATCATGTTAAACAGTCGGGCTCTGTTTGTGGTTTGGAGCACGCGGTCCTCGTAGTTCTGCAGGGAGTTTTGTTGGGTTGGCTGTGTTCATCTTTGCGCTACGCCTCTCAGTACTGTGTAGCTGGTGTCCCCAGCGTGAATCTGTTATTTGACTTTCTATAAAAGTCGAGAAGATTTTCTCTGTTGTGGATTGGGTTCCATCCAACACTCACCTTCGGTGTCAAGATCCTTCAGATAAATTTTAGCTACCTACACTCCCCAAACCAATCATTAACCATTATCTGAACATTTGAACGTGAGATATTGGAGGAAACCAAGTCTCGCCTTGCTTTCACCGCAAGATTTGGCACCATCCAATTCTCAGATTCAACTGCCAAAGCTTCGGTTACGAATTACTGATAGACAGTCTAAGCCACCACCTCTGTGATTTGCACTGGCTACTGATAGAGGCGCTGAAGGTAAGATGTTGGAGGAAACTGAACTGCTGAGACTGCCAGGAGACATGGAAGAGTTCAGTTCCCTACAACTCTCAACTTCAGAGCTATTAGATAGCCTGTTTGGCTCGCAGTTCTTAAAGCTTGTGGGCTGCTGTTTTTATTTTTTTCGAAACAGACGAGCCCTTTCCATTATTAAGATAACCGAAACCAAAGTTCAACAAGTTCGAAGATCTCAGATCTCCCTTATAGGCAAGATCACCACCAACACATAACAGAGACGCACAAACTGGCAGCCTTACATAAAGGGACAAACCTTAATGACCTAAAAAACTATGTCCAAGCTGAACAAAAGCAACAAAGTTTCAGTGCGACACTACGCAACAAAAGCACAACTACTTCCGTTCCTCAGCCTTTTAACGAGCAGGGGGCTGGTCTTCCTGTCCCTCAGCAAATTCGGCTAGATCATCTTCATCTGGACTGCACGGCTAGGACCACCATGTTGCTGCTACGTTCTAGTCACCTCAGCGACCGTCTGCAGTAGTCCTTCAACGCCACGAACCAGATCTTTTTTTAGATAGGTCCTTGAGGAGTCCTGTCCAATATTTCAAAAGGGAACAAGCCAAAAATATAATATCTTTAAGATCAGAAATCAGCTTCTTCTCAAAGCAAGCCCTATTTCTAGTTTTTCAAATAGCCCATGTAATAGCTACAAGTCGAGGTAAGTAAAATTGTTTGCCCCCTATAGGAACCTGAACATCCAAGTATAATATTGACGGATAGAGCTTGGAATATAGTCTGCTCCAATGCTTGTGCCAACATAACCCCAAACCACTTTAGCTATGGGGCACTGAAAAAATAGGTGATCTCTAGTTTCATCCTGTGTGCAAAAATTACATGTACAGACACCTTTTCAATTTCTAATTCTCATATTATCTCTAGTTAAGACAGAGTTCAGTTCTAAAAGCCACATAAAAATCTTATTCTTAAGTGGTATTGGAGCTTTTTAGATGTGTTTATTCTTATGATTCAGCAAGTTAGTATATATCAACTGGTAGACTGAGTTTACACTGAACTTGCCATTGCCATTCAAACTCCATTTAACTCTATCTGTCTCATCATTGAACACAAAATCATGGCACTTATGCCTGATCTCCTCCCAGATTCTAGCTTGACCAGCAGAAAGCCATCTTCTAAAGGATAAGTTCCATTGCTTAGATTTACAGTCCTTAACACATAAATCTTTTTCATTACATATATTATAAAGATCAAGGAACATAAAGGCCAGAGGTCTCTCATAAAACCACTTATCCTCCCAAAATCTAGCAATACCCCCATCCTGCACTTCAATGTTTCTCTCCAACAAAAATAAATCTTTAACTTTAATAAGGTCATACCAACAAGGAGAGTCAGAAAACCGATGCTTTACTGCCGCAATAGAATTGTGTTGCAAATACTTGTTTCTTTTTACCAACGATTGCCATAGGCCTTCTTCATTTTCCAATTTCCACCACCATTTACATAAAAGACTACGGTTCATATTTTCTAAGTCTTTGATTCCCAAACCCTCTTTCGTTTTTGGGGTACAAAGTTTCTCCCACTTAACCAAATGGTATTTTTTTTTAGTCTCACCACCTTGCCAAAAAAATTTCTTTCTAAACTTATCCATATAATATATCACTGTCTTAGGGAGCAAGAACATGGACATATGATATATAGGAGAATTGGACAAGCTAGCATTAATTAAAACCAGTCTCCCCCATAAGACATGCTTCCTCCTTTCCAGGTCTCTAATTTCTTTCCCATCTTCTGAATGAGAGGATCCCAGTCCCTAACCTTCAACCTCGAGGGACTCACAGGTACCCCTAGATACTTAATAGGGAATTCTCCAATATTGCAGTGAAACACATCAGCATATTCACTGGCTATATTATTATCCCCTCCCAACATGATAATTTCATTTTTCTGAAAATTAATTTTTAGTCTAGACATAAGCTCAAAAAGATACAACAACAGCTTCATATTGTTTGCCTTTTTCAAGTTATGTTGAAGGCACAAAATTGTATCATCTGCATACTGAAGCACATCTACTCCATTAGGGACTAGATGAGGCACAAGTCCTGTAATTAAACTATTATTCTGAGCCCTATGAATCATTTTGGCTAAACAATCAGCAACCAAATTAAAAAGAAAGGGGGAGAGAGGGTCTCCCTGTCTGACCCTTTATGACTAACAAAATAAGGGCCCAACTGATTGTTCAGTTTGACACTGATAGTACCATCACAAACAACCTGCTTCAACCAAGCAACCCACAAAGAGCTAAAATTCTTGATCTCAATACATCTAAAGAGGAAATCCCAGTTAACCTTGTCATAAGCCTTTTCAAAATCTAACTTAAGAATCACCCCTATTTGTTTTTTAGCCTTTGTTTCATGAAGGATCTCATGCAATGACATGATGCCATCCATGATGTTTCTTTGAGGGATAAAAGAATTTTGACCTTTGTCAATAAGTTTGTCCATAAAAGGCTCCAATCTCAATGTGAGAGTTTTTGTTACGAGTTTATAAATTGTATTGAGCAAGCAGATAGGTCTAAACTGCTGGATCCTATTTGCATCTTTAGACTTAGGAGTAGGGTTATAAAACCATAGTTAAGCCTCTTCACATCAAGTTTATTTTGGAATAACTCATGAAAAAGGGCATGATATCCTTTTTGGTTATCTCCCAACATTTATGAAAAAAGTTAGCTGGGAGCCCATCTGGGCCAGCTGCTTTGTTTTTTTCCATCTCAAAAAGATCATGTTTCACCTCTTCTTCGGTAAAAGGTCTATTTAAAATATCATTATCCTCTATTGTTAACTTCTCACTCTCAGTCCGCAAATCAGGATCAATATGAATTAGATTCCCAGCAGCTACACAAAAAAGATCTTTGTAATAAGAGGTAGCATGATTGAGGAGGGCTTCATCCCCAATAATGTTGTTATTATCTCCATCTTTTAGACTCAAGATAGTGTTCTTTCTTTTTCGACCATTGGCAATTCGATGAAAATACTCGGTGTTATTATCCCCTTTCAACAACCATTGAGATTGACTTCTCTTATACCAATAGGCCTCTTCATCTGCATCCAATTGAAGCAGAATAGATTGCAACTCACACTTTCGATTCGACTAAGGGATGGATAAAGGGGCCAACTCTTCTAATTCTTCCAGTTGAGCCAACTCCTGATTATGTAACTCTTTCTTTTTCTTCCTCGCCCCGGTAAGATTACTACCCCAACCTTTTAAAATGCGCCTAACATTCTTAATTTTGTGGAGAACGCTTTGGCCACTACTTCCATAAAATCATCATTTTCCAGTCAAGAGTGCTGAAATTTGAAAACTCGAGGAGGAGGCTTAGAGGATCTCCCAAAGACAACACAATTAGATTATGGTCAGAGGCACTTTTAGGAACTTTTTGAGCCATTGCTAGGGGAAAGGATAGCTCCCAATCTATATTAACTAGAATTCTATCCAATTTTTTCCAAAGTAGGAGAAGATTGATTACTAGACCAAGTAAAAAGCCCCCTACTTAATGACACCTCCCTAAGTGCATAAGTATTGATGATATTGTTAAACAAGTGAGAAAAGTGAGAAAGTGAATGAGGCTTATTCTTCTCTCGACTGTATCTAAGAATGTTAAAGTCATCCCCCAACACCTGTGGAAGGGTAGTTTTGTGACAACAATTGGCAAAGTCAGCAAGGAAAGACAACTTGTCTTCATCCTGTCGGGGCCCATAGATATTAACCAGAGACCAAGACTTATTAGATTTTTTCTCTTGCACCACAATCTCTAACATATAGTTCCCATAGTTTACCGAGAGCACATTAAAAAAATCTTTATGAATGCCACTTAGGAGGCCACTTGCTCTCCCTCTAGAAGGAACCCAAAACCAATTAAAGGTCTCAAAAGGATCAAACTTTCTAAAAAAGGAATTGGAATACTCTTTTTTAATTGTCTTGCAAACAAATAAAAGAGGGCTGAAATTCACTAAAGATATCTTTCAGGTGAGTAGACATGTTCTTCTTGCCTACCCCTCTACAATTCCAAAATATACCTAACATTTCAAGCTTTGTTTGCCTTTCTTTTTAACCTCCCTCACAGACCTCTGTGATCTAATGGGAGCATTATCAGAGGATCCAGAAATCATGGATCCTTTTTTTTTGTTTCCTCTTCCTAGTTTAACTGTGCATTTTTTAAAGCTAGATTTTTTTAGTAGAAACAAGAGTAAAATCATCAGGATCAGAAAACTCATCATCTTCCATCCATTGGATCAATTTGGGGGATTCAGTTTCATTAGCAGCCTGCTGAATTTCTATTAACTCACCAACTAGTTTTTTGGCCTGCAAAGCTCCCCTAGCAGTCTCAAGGTTTCTAATTAAATTAATAGTTTCAAAATCATTATCAGACATAAGAGCCCCCATAGCATTAGCTTTCTGAATAATATCAACATCGGATAACACGGAAAAAAAATTAAAAAAGGAATGCTAGACTTAGTAGGTTTAGCAGAAGGAGTACCTTCTAAATTACGCTTCCTTTGCCTCTTCTCAGCAGCTTCCGAGACATTCATTCCACCATGAGTCAGCCTCTTGGACTGTCGAGTAGGGCCTTGCTCACCCATGGACTGCCCAGCATTGACCTCCTGAACTACCCCACTTTCATCAATGTTGAGTGCACCCTCATCTTCTTCAACCACTCCTTTTAACTTCAGAGCGTTATTAATAACAGCATGTAAAACCGTGATGACATCATCACTAGGCTCCTGTTGATTCTCTACTACTTCAGGTGTATTCTTTACCACCAAAGAAGCCAAGCCCCCTTCATTGCCCTTGATTAAGTCAATAGAAAGCTGTTCTGACTCCTTCTCAATAGTTGGAAATTCTTCATTGTGCTCCTGTTGATTCTCTATCACTTCAGGTGTATTCCCTACCACCACAGGAGCAAATTTCCCTTCATTGCTTTTGATGAATTCCAAAGAAATTTGTTCTGATTCCTTCTCAATGGCTAGAACTTCTTCATTGTAGATCAAGATATCCCCCAGGACATCTTTAGTCGGCTTGTCAACAAGAGAAGCCCCAAAGCATGGCATGAGCCAAGTTTGAAATTTCCCATCCTTGATAAAAAACTTGGAATGCATTCTCTTAGAAGGGCAGTCCAGCAGCTCGTCCTCATCATCACTATCATACAGGTCTTTCACCGCATCGATTTGTTCATCTTCATCCATTTCAGGGCTCACCACTCCAGAGGGGTACTACCAGAATGGGCTATATATTCCTTACCCTTCTCCAATTTACTCAAATTGAACTTTGAGGGAGCAGACATGAGTTGCAAGGTAGACCCAGTCTTTTTATAAGTTTTGTCTCTCGAAATGATAATAGATGAGTTCCCTGAGTTAATGGTTGCAGGGTAAGAAGACATTCTTGCTTTCTTTGATATTTGTTCATTAGTAGTCTTGGAACCACCTACATTAGGAATAGAGAGAGCAATTGACTATGCTTGTCTAGTCTCCTCTATAGGGACTTCCGTTTCAAAAAAAAAACCATAGAAGCATTTCCCTATCAGTCCCTCAGCCATCTCAGGGACCTTAGACACATCACAACACCCAATTTTAGACCTCACAAACTCCTTGCCCAGACTGTGTTCATCAATTTTCATAGGTTTGCCCAGCAAAAAAGTAACATATGCTGCCACTGGTGCTGTTCTACTCTCATAAGGATTCTTCTTATCCTGAACCAAGTTTCTTGCAAGATCCCTTTGGCCCCCACAGCAGGGTCCCAAGGTCTAATACTAATACTAGCACACGAACTTTGTATCTTCATACTATGGAAATGGGACCACTCCTCAATCTTCTGAGCATTTGAGAACCTCATACTAAATTGTGTCTCTGACCACTGTTTCACTTTGCACCTCTAACCCGCTATAAAGATGGCTTGCATCTCTTGCTCAATCTAGGTAGCAGTGGTAGATCCCTCTATGACGGTGATCAAGGCAATATTTACTTTTTTCTTTAGGGCAGCTGCATTGGGCACATCCTCAATATCAAAAAAAAATCCTTGCCCTTCAACTTGAGCACTGCACAACTTAGCTATATAGTCCCATGGTTTCTTCTCCGGACACAGTTTGGTTCCATAGTTCAACCAACCACAACTGCTACATTTCACCATAAAAGGACATGACACCACTTTGTGAGATGGGAAACCACAAACATAGCAATTCATAGGAGTTATCTGTCCCTAAGCTTGAATTTGAGAACTAGACCCCTGATTCTGTACTATACCAATATTCACTCCACTCCCACCATGCCATCCTTGCTGGGTAGCAGACCCCTGACCAAGAGACATGTCCTCACTATCTCCCTAGGTGTTAGTCTTAACCATCCATTGTTATTGTCTTGGCTCAGCCTTAGCCTCTGTTGCAGCCACCCACCTAGAATCCCCGGTTCCTGATGAAGTTGTTGCCTGCATTTGCCCCTGAGCGACCTCTGCCCCCTGATGCGGAATAGCAGCAGCAGAAGAATTCTCCACAGGCATACCAGCACCAACTGAACCCCTAGCAGCAGCACCTCCAACCTCCCCGTAGAACCCTTCCATTGGTTGGTGAATATTCGGATCTGCGCCACCCCCTCTCCCTCCAAAACGTCGAGAACCTCTAGATCCAAAACGTGGACGAGCATACCGAGATGAGAATCTTCCCGCCCCACGACGAAAACGACCGGCTCCAAAACCATCACTGCGAAATCCAGGCTTCATCTCAACCGCAATCACAGGAGCTCTCACCTGAGGCTTTGATCCAACTACACTGGCGAACGATCTTGTATCGCCCCGTGTAGTACCCTTCTAACCTGAGGAGTAAAGATTACCACCAGATCTAGTGAAAAAGCGCGACAAATAGGAGAGAATGGCGGGAGGACGCACCGGCGGTGGAAGAACACCCCTTCTCGACGAGTTAGGATTGAGCACCCCACCCTCAACCGACGGAACCACACCCGACAGACTAGGGTGCGGCGACTATGCCCTAGGAGCACCACCCCCCCCCTCGGATGTGCCCCACGGATCTCCGGAGAAGCTCGCGAGGTCACCCTCTTTCGATCACACTCGTTCAGGACTCGGGACCAGGGTTTATAATTTCGTTTGAACCGTTAAAACCGATCGGGGCCGGTTTGACGAAAACCGCGAAAACCGTAAAAACCGGTCGAAAACCGTTTCAAATCAAAAATTTAAAATTTGAACGAATTGCTATAGTAAATCGCTCGGTTTCATCGGTTAGCTGTTTGATTTTTATAGTTTCAGATTCAAAACTTAAAGCCGAGCAGTTTTAACAGTTTTCGGTATTTTGAAATTTCAAAATTTTTTAAATTTTTTAAAATTTTAAAAAAAACGATCCGTCCGATAAAACTGAACTGCAGCGGTTTAATCGAAAACCGCAAAAATCGAATAGTTTACTGTGAGTTTGTGAACCCTACTCGGACCACTCACGCGAAAGAGAAGGAACCGGACGCGACGAAACCAACTTCTGAGCGTGCGAAAAGTCAGGGGGGACGTACCGACGCTTGTCCAGATGGTGGTTCGGGAGGTGGAAGGGGCGGTGGCTCGGAACCACCCCGAGGATCAGTTGCGGGCGGTCCCGAGGAGGAAGACGATTCGGGAGCCATCCCGTCTAGTGTTTCGCGAAGTCTGGCTGAATCACGTTTTCTCATGCGCCGCTCCAGGGTGATACTCCGTATTCTCTTGCATGACTGCGCGAGTAATGCATGTTCAGAAACGAAGCTTGCTACACAGGTTTACTTTTTAACAGACTCTGACCCTGACCGGTGACCACTTCTGCATTTCATGTAGGAAACCAGACCTTCGATGAGCTACGCCAATCAAAGATACTCTTTTTATTTTTAAATTAATATCACTTGTTGATTTTTAATTTCAACTTTTATTTATTATTAATTTAAATATGTAAAATTTTAAGTTGTGATTCAAATAACTATAATAATTAATTAAATTACAATAAAATATATTATTTTTATAAAAAATTTTGAATAAAAAAGATAATTAAAGTTAATATTAAAAATCAACAGCGACAATAATTTAAAAACGGAGAGAGTATACTTTATCAATTTTTTTTAAAGATAGGAACAGAGTGCTAAGCTACTTTACATTATATGGTTCTGTTAGGACTTTATTTTATTGTTCATTACCAAATATAAGCTAATGCCTGTCAATAAATCAATATGGACAACCATTGTCATTGAACCGATAATTCTTGCATCAGTTGCCTAGAAGTGACTGGATTCTCCGATAATTATTTATAGTTTTAAATTGTGCTGGTTCAGAGTTCAGAATTCAGGCGAGCCAAAGAATCACAGACCCCAGGGGCCATGTGTCTTGCATTGTACAGAAAGGCAAAACAGTTGCAAGAACATGACAGTCAATAAAGTGTTTTACTAAGGACAATGGCTTTCTTTATGTCTTTATGAGCTCTAGACGGAGGATATGGCAGGTTTTCAGGAACAACTCTCTCTCTCTCTCTCTCAAGCTGGTTACAGCGGTTAAAGTAGAGATCAGTACGAATATATTATGAACCTTTAGTGGACCACATTTAACTTTCTTGGCTTTGAATGTAGAGCAAGATTTTTCTATGCTGCAGGCTTCTACATTAAAAGGCAAAATTCTTATATTTTAAAATACGGATTACTCCATGGTAAAGCCATTTGTGTTTCGGTTGAAACTGTTCAGTAAATTTCCTGTGAAATTCATATAGCCATGAAATTTAAGTTAACTTCAAACACCATTTTTATCACTCAAGTTCAATGGAACACACAGTTCATCTCCGGCCCGTTCGGCTGCCGTGCAGACAGCTGCGCTGCACAGCCACCCAAGCATTTTTTAACTGTAGCGCAAAATGTTGCTCACAGCTGCAGCCGCAGCAGAAATAATCACATCCGAACACACCCCTCATTTTTTGCGTTTAGAGGGAAGGGCCCAAGGTTTTCACGTGCATACGAAGGTGCCAAAACATTTCAATCAAGTAGGACCGAAAATTGGTCCTAATCAGGGATCCCTGTGACCACAATACTAAACACTGACTCACACAAGAGTTATAAAATCTGTCTGAAAACATGAAATGTTTTTGAAAACATTCCTCATGCACGAATGAGTTTGTATCTTCCATGGAGTACTCTGCTACTGCTACAATTCTGGCGTTCAGGCAATCTTTCCGTGCTCAGCATCTGTTTACATCTTGTTTCTCTCTCTAGAGTTACCAAATGCATGAAAGAAACCAGCAAAATAAAATAAATGGAAACGGAAAGAGCACGGTGAAAATATTATATTCCCTGAATAAAAATTCCCTTGATGAGCGAACAGGCAGAATACGATACCTTCCCCCATGTGGAAGCTAATTATTGTTGTTCCATCCGAATCACGCGGTACCAGCGACCACTCCCATCTATCATAACTGACAGGTAGCCACACTTTGCGCGGGCCCTACTGTCATTGACTCTATTTCTATGCAAACTAACCGCCTAATTGAGCCGCCACCCCATTGGTCGAAGGTGTCCGTGCCGTTAGACGCATCCCCACTCCTCACTGACAGTCTGTCCCGGTGGAGCCTACACGTCATTCCCAGCCTCGCGCCAAACGACCCAGCCGCGCTGCCGGCCTTCTGCCACCGACGTGTGGAGCCAGACTGCGTCGGCTGGCTCACAGGTCAGCCTCGTGCACACGGGTATAAACTGGCCGCGTCCTGAATAAGGCACGGCGGCTGCGGAAGAAAAGCTTCGTTTCGTTCCCACGCCTCTCGCGTTTCCAGTTTCCACAACCACCGCTTCGGATTCGCCGGCCGCCGCGCCGCCGCCTCCTTGCCATTTTTCACGGTGGATAGTCAACGAGGACGGCCGGGTCCGATCCTTCCCGCCGCCGGCTAGCGCGTTCTGAATGGTGCGGCCCTGTGGGGCCCGCTGCTGTTCGGGGATCTGAGCTCTCGCTGCGTTGAGCTGTTCCGGCTGCTGCCGCCGTGACGGTGAACGGTGGTGAAAGTTGCCGGCGATGGCGATGTCGGCGAAGGAGAGGAAGCTGAGCAGGCTCGGGAGCTGTAAGGGCGCGGCAGGAACTGGCGGCGGCGGTCTGGGTTCCCCCGCCGCCAGGGGTCACCGGGCGGCGCCGGCGGGGCCGCAGCGGCGGCTGTTCGCGGCTCTCTTCGCGTTCCTCAGCGCCGGCGTGGTCGTCCTCGGCGGCGTCCACGTCATTGGAGGTGAGTCTTGCTTCGCATTTGAGTCATTCTTCCTTCTCCTGGTGTCAATTGGATTTTTGGTGGGGTTTAGGTAGGCCACCGAATTTGTAATCTCACGGGAACCTTGTGCGCCGAGCGTGGTGGAATTAAGAATGGTCTAGGTGAAAAAGCTTGCATTTTTAGATACAATTTGGGTGTGTCCTCGGTGTTCGTTGTTGGGGAGTCGAGAAAAAAGTTGACTTCTTTTTATGCGCGTTGCGATAGATCTGATGGGGTCTTACCAGTCCCGGTCAAATTGGTATTTCCTCGTCGGATTCTTGCGTTCCTCTAGATGTTCCAAGGGTGCTGGAGCAGCTTGGCATTCCTGGGTTAGAATGTTGCTGATCGAGTAAAATAGACGAGCTGGTCGATGCTGAAGTAGGAAACGCTCACGCCATCACACGAAGAATGCGTGTGTTGGTGTTTCTCAATTCAGACGTGCTAAATCCGCGCGGTTTGTTTCTGCCTTTTCACGCGAAGCGCTGATGGTTCTTCTTCTCGTTCGTGCAGCATCGTTCCGGCCTGTGCTCAGGACCGCGTGGCCATCGGCCACCCTGAGCGCTATCTCATCTGACGCTGTAACGCATCAAGCTGGCGGCGGCGCTGACACCGTGCTGCCATCGGTACAGATCCGGCACGCGGTCGCCTTGCCGGAGCAAATTCTCCTGATCCTCAAGGACGGGTCGGTGCTGCCATCTCCTGACCGGTTCAAGTGCCTGTACTCCCCGGCCAACTCGTCGGAGCTGCGACGCCCACCCCTCTCGGCCGTCTCCTTGTCGACCGGACCCAGCGTCGTCCACTGCCCGGCTGGACCGTCTGATGTTGCCGTATCGTTGTCGCTGTCCCTGTCGCCACCGGTGACGCCGCTGCCATGGGACAGGCTCGTGTACACGGCGGTTGTTGACAGCCGGGACAACTCCACCATCGTGTTCGCCAAGGGGATGAATCTCCGGCCAGGCCGTTTGGGCGTGGCCACGCGGTTCGAGTGCGTCTTTGGCCGTGACCTGTCGAAGCCGAAGCATGTGCTGACCTCCCCTGTGATCTCTGCCGCACAGGAGGTGTTCCGGTGTGTGACACCAGTTCGCATCCGCCGGTACCTCAGGATGACAGCCGACGCCAACAGCAATGGAGACGGTGATGACAAGCCTATGCTGGTCTCCATCAGGACCAAGGGTCGGGGGAGCTCCACGCTTCCATCCATCGCTGAACCTGAGCCCTTACCTCGGTATAGCAGGCACCGACGGCAGAAGACACACTCGATGTGCGTGTGCACGATGCTGCGCAACCAAGCACGGTTTCTCCGTGAATGGATCATCTACCACTCGCTTATCGGTGTGCAGCGGTGGTTCATCTACGACAACAACAGCGACGACGACATTGAGCAGGTTCTCGGTAGCATGGATCCAACAAGGTACAATGTGACGCGCCACCTGTGGCCATGGATGAAATCTCAGGAGGCTGGATTTGCCCACTGCGCTCTCAGGGCACGGGAGAGCTGCGAATGGGTGGGATTCATCGACATCGACGAGTTCTTGCACTTCCCTGGCAACCAGACGCTAGAAGACGTCCTCCAGAACTACACAAACAGACCGCGGATCGGGGAGCTGAGGACTGCATGCCACAGCTTCGGTCCATCAGGTCGGACTAAAATTCCCAAGAAAGGCGTCACGACAGGCTACACCTGCCGGCTGGCTGCACCGGAGCGCCACAAGTCGATTGTGAGGCCAGACTTGCTAAACCCATCACTGATCAATGTGGTGCACCACTTCCATCTGAAAGAAGGGGTAAGGTACGTGAACATCGGTCAGGGAGTGATGCTGATCAACCACTACAAGTACCAAGTCTGGGAGGTGTTCAAGGATAAGTTTTCTGGCCGTGTCGCGACCTACGTTGCGGATTGGCAGGACGAGGAGAACGTCGGATCCAGGGACAGGGCACCAGGGTTAGGGACCAAACCTGTGGAACCGGAGGATTGGCCGAGGCGGTTCTGCGA
>BCLH01000282.1:60992-78361 GCA_001602315.1 Zoysia pacifica
TGAACATCGGTCAGGGAGTGATGCTGATCAACCACTACAAGTACCAAGTCTGGGAGGTGTTCAAGGATAAGTTTTCTGGCCGTGTCGCGACCTACGTTGCGGATTGGCAGGACGAGGAGAACGTCGGATCCAGGGACAGGGCACCAGGGTTAGGGACCAAACCTGTGGAACCGGAGGATTGGCCGAGGCGGTTCTGCGAAGTATATGATACCGGTCTTAAAGAATTTGTGCAGAGAGTGTTTACAGATCCAGACACTGGACACCTTCCATGGTAGTAGATGGTGAACACTGTATTTGATCTGGCATGGTACATATTGCTCCTAGATGACATGGAGACAGAGAGATTGGGGGTACACAGAGACGTGGAAAGAAGACACAGGAAAGGAGTCCTAGTCTTGAGCCTTTTTTTTTTTTTTCCTTTTGCTGTTCTTGTTAGTAGTACTTGATTTAGAATCGTCCATTTTTTTTACATATCTAAGAGGGAAATGATTCTTTTGTAGATACAGATAGGTAGCACAGTCACTGTAAGTTACGTCGCTGAAAGGGAAATGCAATCGATGAGTACTTGACTTTCATCGTTGTTCAGTTGTTTTACCGTTCTTACACTGAAGTTTAAGCAGATTCTGTATCTGTAAAGAAATTAGTTTTGGAAGAAGAATACAATCCGTTCCGGTAACCACAAGCTGGCTAGCTGGTAGCTTGTGAAGAAGACAACGACGGTGCACCAGCGCCTTCCTTGACGTAGTAGTGGTCCAGGAAGAATATTTGGCTTCTCAGAGAATTCACACCCAGAATACACCGCTTTTTACTTTTACACAATGACAGCTTTACTGTTAGCATCTTAGATCCTTGACAAATTATTCTCTTGTATTGTCACATCATGAAGTTTCTCAGCACAAGGAAAGAACCAGATCAACACCCAGATCGCTCTCTCAACCATTGGTGTCTTGCAGATGAAGCCAAGGTTACTTTCATCTTTTATTACTGTACTACTTTAGTGCCATACTGTTCATCATTCTTTATCATCTAAAGTTTCCTTGACAGGACGGCCTTGCCAGGACGGATCATGCCAGGGCCCCAGCTCCTTATTCGACTACCACTAACCATAGGATTATCAGGACAGGTTCTTCGTCCGAGGCAAGTCAGAAGCAAGGGGAAGGAAGGAAACAGACACTGCCTTTTTCTAATTTCGTATCCTCTAACCACCCAAAATTAGTCCTCATTTTATACGTTTGTGTTGCTGTAAAACCAAGGACGACAAACTAAAAGCTGCAAATCGGTGGATCCGTTTGGTGGCTTCCGGGGAAGGTTGCTGTCAGATCGAACATTTCTCCCGATCGATGAGCCGACGAGAAACGCGCGCGCGATGAGTAAACTACGAACTGGTCGCGGTTCGGTGCCGCGTCAGTATAAGAGCTAAAATTAGGGGCTACATGTGCCACATCTTTTAGCAGTAATAAAATAGCGATAGCCCAGCAAATACATTTGTGTAGACGCGCGAGCGGCCATGATGTCCGGATGCTGTCGCTCCAGAGGCTCTCGCGGTGGACAGTACAGCAGCGTGCCTGAATTTTCCGGTTGGCACACACCTCAGGCCTCCAAGAAATTTTTCATTTTCTGCGTTTTTTTTTAAATTAAACTGATTTTTATAAGATTTTTTGAAATACCTACGTTCCAAAGAGGCCTTATCCCGTCTCTCCGGCACGGCAGCCCTCCTGCACTTTGCACGCTGAATTTTCCTTGTAGTACAGTAGCAGAGCTTGTGGAAAGTGTGTTGCGTTGCGCCCACTGCAAATTGGAGGGACGGGAGATTGAGAGGTGGTGCAGCACATGCATTATTAGACAATCGTTTCAGTACCGGACACAACGCTACTGACTGTTGGCGCAAGCTGCTTTGACTCTGGAAGGAAAGCTGCTCGCCTCGCCATGGGTCCGTTCAACATGGAGGACACGTTCCAAGGCACGTTTAAACCGTTTGACCGCTGGCCGCTGGGCTCATCAACACCAGGAAACCAGGAA
Source organism: Zoysia pacifica (assembly GCA_001602315.1). Classification (NCBI taxonomy): domain Eukaryota; kingdom Viridiplantae; phylum Streptophyta; class Magnoliopsida; order Poales; family Poaceae; genus Zoysia; species Zoysia pacifica. The sequence continues at coordinate 63,012 of BCLH01000282.1, forward strand.
TTGCACACCAATTTTATAAACTTCAGTTCAATTTTATAAAAAAAAGATAGAAAATAAAAAAATTTCGTGTTAAAAAAGGAAGGGTCTGAGATACTGAACTCGAGAATACACTACGGACCAGAAGTATGTTGAAGGTGGCCTGTCCGTCGGATGCCGACGTCGCGCCGTGCAGTGTCCCAGAAGCAAGCAATCTGCACTTTGTTTCCGTTGCGGTGTCTTGAGCCTTCGGGTTTGTTCGGTTAGTTAGAAACTACAAAATCTGCGCAGCAATTGTTTTGCTTTTTTTATATTTTTATTGTGCACTTTTAGTTAAATCAGTATATTTTAAATTTATTATTTAACAAATAAAAGTATAGTTGTCTTGACATAGATGACAAAGTTCTATAAATATATACTCCGATCTCAAAAAAGAATTGTCGACATGTTTTTTTAAAGTATAAGTGTAACATTTGTTATCTATAAAATATTTAATAAAAAGTAGCATCCGTACACTTTTTAAAAAGTATTTTTAAAACAAATTATTTCTAATTTATATTGGCAATGTTTGATTAAAACATTACATCTAAAGCTACTATTTTTTTTAAGACCGAAGCTGTAAGCGAAGAAAAGATTGAATTTTAGTTTTTATAGTAATCAAAGAGCATTTTTAGAAGATAAAACAATTTAAATTATCTAAAGAGCATTTTTAGAAGATAAAACAATTTAAATTATCTAAATATACATTTTCATAACATATAAAAGTCTTTAATTGTAGCATATACTTGCAAAACATAAAAGTAAAATAAATTTATAAAAACTTCTTTTATATCTTTTGAAATAGTTCTATTGAATCTATAACATAGTAATCAAAGAGCATTTTTAAAAGATAAAATAATTTAAGGTTTTTAAATATATATTTTTATAATATATAAAAGTCTTTAATTGTAGCATATACTTATAAAATATAAAAGTAGAATAAATTTATAAAAAACTTCTGTTATATCGACACGGCTGTTCATGCCTGCTCTCGTCGAGCAGAAACACACTCCTACTACATTGATCGGAGAAAATAATTTTTTCTCCTTTTTAATATCCATTTTTTTCTCTTTCATAATATCCACCGTTATATTTTAATCCGACGATTAATATTTTTTAAACTGACGTGACGCAACAAGCTATCATAGAACGTTTACGCTTTAATATATTGCGATGACACAGCCGTTTATGCCTTTTTTCACCGAGTAGAAACTCATTTCTACTTCGACCGGAAATTTTTTTTTTCTCTTTTTTAATATCCACCGCTAAATTTTAATCGAAAGTTAATATTTTTAATTTTATAACTTAATAAATTTAAAATTATTTCGTGATCAGATGGCGACTGGGCAACCCAATCATACGCCTGATAACACCGAACTGCAACGTGGCAAATGGACACGCTCGTCATAGGATTGCAGGGCGCAGCCCAGAGCTTTCCGCGCTGTTCTGGTCTTCCCTCATCATCGTTTTCATCACGTCGGTTTCCGTCCATTTCTGGTTCTGGACCGACTCCAATGATCCGTATGATTCAAAGCTGAGTCACAGTCAGAGATGAAGCCATCATCTCGAACAAAGTAATTCAAAGCAATTTGCGACTAAGGTTGACAAAGTGAGGTGGTTTTCGATTTTCTATTATTTTTTTTAAAAAAAAACGGTGGATCAAAGAAACCCAGCTAATCCGGTTCGGTGAAAATCATAAAAACCGGACAATTTTGTAAACCATGGTTGCAACCGGCAATGAGTATTGACAGCAGAGATCAGTATAACGTGTAAGTACACTTGAGATACAATCATTCAGAACAACTGAACAAAATCTTTACAAGCAGAATGCGATCAGACGCGTTGTCGTTCCCCCAGGCAATGTGTTGATGATATATGTATCTATTTGTAAGATGGAAGCTTTCCCCCAGGGAGCTCCCAGTTGTCATTCTCGTCGTCATCGGTCGTCCTCTCCGTCGATCCCTGCTCGTCGTCGGATGGATATGGACCCTTGAAGCGCCTGCGACATGTAGTGAACAGGACCGGTTAGGAGGACCGGGCTGCATCATTCCTACACATGTCAAGCTGCTACTTATTTTTAAGCATCATGAACCCATTAGCAGTAGTCAGTCTGGTTAGCATGCTAGCATGCAGTTCCTGAGAGAGGTACATTGTCTGATGAATGATGATAAACATAGCAGCCTCCCTGAATGGACATGAATTTCATGCGCAGCCAATTGCACAAATGATGAACAAATCAATAGCTAACAGAGTAACAGTTCATAATGTAAGCAAAAAAAAACTTGTTTGTATGCATGAGTGATTTCAGTGCGATTTGCAGCGCCTAAAATGGTCACGCAACAGGAGACCAACTCCACGATACACAAGCAAACAAGCGCAAACTGCCAAACGAACTGCCGCGATCACATCGGCGAGCCAAGCGACCTGGCCGTCCGATCGGGAAGGATCGCACGCACCTGCGACGGAACCTCCGCGCCGCGGCCCGCGCCTTGCGCTTCCGCCTGTCCCGCGCGTCCTCGCGCCGCCGCCGCCGCCGGACCTCCTCCAGGACGCCCGCGCGCGCCGCCGCCCGCGTGAACCGCCGCAGGAGCTCCTCCCCGTCCACGTCTCCGTCGTCTCCCGCGTCCGCCTTCGCGTTGTGGTACTTCGGGTTGGCCGCCGGCGGAGTGAGGGCGGGGGCGGGGGTGGGGGTGGAGACGGAGAGCGCCGTGGTGGCGGGAGGCGGACGCCGCGGGAAGGAGACGGAGTTCTGGGGTCGCGTGAGGAGGAGGCGGGTGGAGGCGACGACAGCGGCGACGGGGCTCGCGGCGACGGTGGCCATCGTGCAGCTGCCGGCCGGTGACGGACGGGTCAGCTGGGCTGTCGGTGAACTACTGAACTCTCTCTATAGGTAGCTGGTTGGTGGGCTGACTGGGCCCCTAGGTTGCATCCTCAATGGGCTTTTCCTTCACGTCACGGCCGAGCACGAAAGAACCGGATCGGATTTCTCGTTGTAGCCCATGAACCCAAGCCAATTGCGTTAGGCAGGCCATGAACTTACAGCCCACCAGTCGCAAGAAAAAAAAAATGGAATCTCCTCACAGCCTTGCACGCCGTCTCTCTGTGTCTCCATCGAAGGCTGGCGCTATCAATATCATCGAGTGAAAGCGGTCCCTGGGTGGGTTTGGATAAGCTCAACCGCTAGGTTACTCTTAACATGGCAGCCTCGTCGTTCTTAGCTCTTCGAGCTCTCTTGGAGTGCAACTTCAGCAACGATGAAGACAGTTATAAATCAAATTTACTACTCCATGACTTGTTTGTTGCTTCAGAGTTCTGTGTGCGGAAATGTTGTTTAATACTTTATTATTAAGGAAATCTGCGTGCTGAAGGAAGGAGACGTCTCACGAGATGGAAGGAAAGTCTCTGACATGTGGGACGCCCAGAATCAGGTACGGATTGGCTTGGCTGGCCCTACTGAATCTTGACTTGATCCGACGGCCGACGCGTCGTTCTCATCTGCCTGCCTTATCCGCACCACCAGCACCCACCCACTCACTCACACACCACACTTCGCGCCAGCACTGATCCGCCGCATAGGATCCCAACCCCCTACCCGTGCAAAACCCTAGACCCTCACGGTCCCATCCAACAAGTTCACACATCCCGGAGAACAGACCCGGTACCCACTGACGAGTCAACCCGGGGCAAATTCCGCACACGCGTCAGTACAGCACTGGTGGGTTGCCAGACCGAACCAGTGCCAGGTGGAGAGGGGTTCGGGATCTGCGGCGGCCGACCCGGCCCAAACCAGCGGGCCGGAGGAACGGGTAAGCCCAATGACACGAGGGCCCGCGAGATGCGCTCCGCAGGCGTGTCGGCCGCGCGCAACGTGTCCGTGGGGGCCGCCTCCGTATAAAACGAGCTGCTCCCTCCCTCCCTATCCACCCCCTCCTACTCGTCTCTCTCTTCCCCGGAGAAAACCAGCAGGAGACGCGAGAGGGAAAAAAAAGGGTTACCGCTCCCTGCTCGCTCGCACACACAAATCTCGCGCCCGGGTGGGTGGCGGCCGGCTTGATCCGCGGCGGAAACCCTAGGTACGGACGGGCGGGTACGCCTCCGCGCTCCCTCCCCCTTCGCGGCGCTCGAATCGCGCCTCCCCCCTCCGTTCTCACTGACGCGTGTGTGTTCGATGTGGTGATTGCTCCGTTGCAGGTGGTGCCGGTGGTGGTGGATTGCTGGACTGGGTGGGTGCGAGGGAGGTAGATGGCGTCGCCGAGGAAGGACGCGGGGTTTCTGACGCAGGAGCAGCGGGAGAAGCTGCGGATCGCGGTGCAGAACGCGGAGACGCTGTCGCTGGCGTCGCCGCGCTCGCCCACCGGGACCACCACCTCCGCGCTGCTGCAGCAGTACGAGCAGCAGCTCGAGCATAAGCGCGCGGCGGCGGCGGCTGCCGGGAGGGGCGGGGGCGGGGGCGGGGCTGGCGGCGCGGGGCCCAGGCACGTGCGCCGGTCGCATTCCGGGAAGGCCGTCAAGGTGAAGAAAGGTGAGGGGCGAGGGGCTTTGCCGTCTCGATCTGTTTGTGCTATGTTTGGCACCTTCGTTATTGCTGGGTGGGTGGTTCTAGAGCTTTATTTGCTTGATTATTTACACTTATTTAGGATATGAGGTATGGCCATTGATGTGGCGCTATTGTTAGTTGTTGCTCCTCCTTCCTGCCATGGGTGCTTTGATTGCAGTGTAATGCTATATGTGGAGCTGTAGTGCTGTAGCATGTTGTTTATGGTGCTCAGAATGTAGGTCCAGCACCTTACTTCATGTTCTAGCTCTCAGTGTTTATTTGGAAGGGAAAAAAAATCTGACTGCCCTGTGGCTTGCTAGCTGCGCTCTTGTTGTTATGTGGCTGTATACTGATGATTGTAGATGCTAGGGTTTTTTTTTTTTTGGCTGAATGTAGCTTTCATGAATTCTGGCTTGAATAGTCATGTGCCACCTGCCGGTTTGAATTTATTTGATTGGGTTGGTTAAGAATAGAAGCACTGCATGCGTACATAGTGTTTTATGTAATGTAGTTAGCTTTTCATGCATCGCTCAAATGTTGGGGGGGGGGGTGTACATTGGCTGTTAACTGCTGGTCTGAGTGGTCAATAGAGAATTGGCTGCTGTTTGAGCTTCCTATAGGGGAATGATTCAGTCGCATGACAACATTTCTGTACTTGGCTGTATTGTAATTCCTTTAACTGTTTGGTGGATTATGTTATCTGTGTTGTTGTTGCATCCGTTGCCCTTTTCAAGTTATTTTATCGCTACCCTGCCCTTTTCTTGTGTACGTAAAATTGACTGATCACATCATGTGCTTTGTTCTGCTAATTGCTTTTGGTTACTGGAATTACTGATTTCACGGGTAGGAGCAACATGTAAAACATCTTTCACTGGTCAACTGCTGATGCAAGAGAACACTTTAAGTTTCTTCCTATGTGTTGCATGATTATCTGTTTATTATTTTATCAAGTATAGCTATTGAATTTGATAATGTGTACTAACAATCTTCATTTTTCTTGGATAATTATATCTGGCTTAGGTCATTTTTCAATCATCTTATTCCGGAACAGTCAATAGAGCATCATTTTTATTCAAAATCATTTCGTTCAGAACTTCTTATTTGATAGTTTTGCTGATAACGTTAGCTTCGTTCTATGCACATGTGTACATTGCTGGAAAGTGGGGAAGCATGCTGCAGTTTGCTTTATTTATTTGTCATTTTTTTAACCACTGGTTATCAGGTAGTATTTCATTTTTACGAATGCATACTTGATTCTGCAACTATTTACATGCACGCGTATGCCAACCTGTATTCCTTTTATGGCTTTGCTTAGATATTTGTTTCTTTATTTGCCTAGAAATTTCTATTAGAATGTTATATTATATTCCTTGTCATCAGTTATTGGTTTCCTTCATTTGTGCTATGTATACCTCTGTGTGTTTGCGGTCTGTTTAGAGACATGTTTGCTTCCTGATCTTTCCCTGGATGCATATGGTTTAGATGTTTATGTGGTAGAACTTTACGCCTTCACATAAGTTGCTACTGCAGAATATATATTTTCTGGGATAATTAGTGGTTCATGATTTTTACCTCTTTTTGTCCTGCCGATATCCTGACCTAAGAAACAAGGAAGGCTTCACCCACATTTTAGATCTTGTTTATCAAATTAGTGACAGTCATGTTCTTGTAAAGTAGTACTGGAATAGTGGAATTAATTGTTAGGAGCCCTAGGTGTGAGCTTCATCGTATGTTGTCTAATTTCTTTTAATAGCATTTAGCCACGTGTCTTGGACAAGGATATGAAATGCAAACATGCATTGCAGAAGTTTGGTGTTGTAACTCATTTTCTGGTCTTGATGCATGACAGTTTCAGGCTATCAGTTGTTTAGCCTAAGTCTTTTATTCATTTCGTTAGTGACAAAACAATTTATGATCCAAAGATTCGTTAGTGACAAAACAATTTATGATCCAAAGATTTGTTCCTGTGTGATTGTGTATACCTAGTGGTCCTGATTTTTTTACTCGTGCTGACTAAAAGAAAGGCTAAATTTTTTTCTCTCCTTTCACTAAATCCAAATATGTCTAACTTGCCAAAATTATATTGCAGATGGTGCTGGTGGTAAAGGAACCTGGGGCAAACTTATAGATACTGATGTAGATGCATGCCTTGACCGAAATGATCCAAACTATGACAGTGGTGAGGTAATTACGAATTGGTGGTCTCAACCTCTATACTCCTGCCATTGTTCCTCTATTTCAGCTAGAAGGTGTACATGCTCAATCCCAAAAGAATTGATGGAGATTGACTTATATATTTAGCTTTGCTTCGTGGTCAGTACCCTGCTATGCATGTGCGTTTCATATTCTTGTTTTGTTTTTACTAATCAGGAGCCCTACGAACTGGTTGAAACCCCTGTTTCGACCCCGCTAGACGATTACAAGAAAGCTGTTGTCCCTATAATCGAAGAATATTTCAGCAATGGTGATGTTAAATTGGCAGCGTCAGATATTAACGAGTTGGGCTATGATGACTTCCACCGTTACTTTGTCAAGAAGCTTGTTTCTATGGCAATGGACAGGCATGACAAGGAGAAAGAAATGACGTCAGTGCTGTTGTCATCACTTTATGGCAATGTCATTAGTTCAACTCAAATCAGACTAGGTTTTGTGTTGCTGTTAGATGCTGTTGATGATCTGGCTGTTGACATACCTGATGCTGTTGATATTCTTGCACTGTTCATTGCACGGGCAGTGGTTGATGACATTCTGCCACCTGCTTTTCTCAGTAAGGCGAAAGCGAGTCTCTCAGAATCTTCCAAGGGGATGCAGGTTGTACAAATTGCAGAGAAGAGCTACCTTTCCGCACCCCACCATGCAGAGTTAATTGAGCGAAAATGGGGTGGTTCTACACAAATCACAGTAGAAGAGGCAAAAAAGAGGATTACTGATCTTCTGAAGGAATATATCAAGAATGGGGATACAGCCGAAGCGTGTAGGTGCATAAGAGAGTTGGCGGTGCCATTTTTCCATCACGAGGTAGTCAAGCGAGCTCTTACCCTTGGAATGGAGAGTCCAGTTGCTGAAAATCTTATTATCAAGCTTCTAAAGGAAGCATCTGAAGAATGTCTGATAAGCTCTAGTCAGATGATGAAGGGATTCTCTCGTGTCGCTGAGAGTCTTGATGATCTATCGCTTGATGTACCATCTGCAAAATCTGAATTCCAGCTGTTGGTGTCGAAAGCAATTTCTGAGGGGTGGCTGGATTCCTCCTATGGATGCTCAGATGTTAATGGAGATGCTGAAGATGAGGAGCATGAGGAGCTGGCAAGATACAAAAGAGAAGCTGTATCTATAATACATGAATACTTCCTTTCTGATGATACACCAGAGCTTATCCGTAGCCTCAAAGAGCTTGGTTATCCAGAGCATAATCCAATCTTTGTCAAGAAGCTCATAACTATTGCTTTGGACCGCAAGAACAGGGAGAAAGAGATGGCATCTGTTCTTCTATCCTCATTAAGCATGGAGCTGTTCTCTACTGAAGACATCGTCAATGGATTCATAATGCTCCTTGAATCTGCAGAAGACACTGCACTGGATATATTGGATGCTTCTGATGAGCTGGGACTTTTCCTAGCTAGGGCAGTGATTGATGATGTTCTTGCGCCTCTGAACTTGGATGAGATTCACAGCAAGCTTCCACCAGACTGCAGTGGGGTGGAAATATTGAACACGGCGCACTCACTTGCATCGGCCCGTCATGCCGGGGAGAGGCTTCTGAGATGCTGGGGTGGTGGAACTGGATGGGCTGTGGAGGATGCAAAGGACAAGATAACAAAGCTCCTTGAGGAATATGAGAGTGGAGGTGATGTAGGAGAAGCATGCAACTGCATCCGTGAGCTTGGCATGTCTTTCTTCCATCATGAAGTAGTCAAGAAGGCGCTTGTCATGTCAATGGAAAAGAAGAGTGAGAGGATCCTAGACCTTCTTCAGGAGTGCTTTGGTGAAGGGATCATAACCATCAACCAGATGACCAAGGGGTTTTCAAGGGTTAGGGATGGGCTTGATGATCTGGCACTTGACATTCCTGATGCCAGGGAGAAGTTCAACTCCTTTGTGGAGCATGCAAAGAAGAATGGATGGCTTCTATCATCCTTCGATGTTGCCAGTTCGACTTGAACAGCTTGGCAGAGTGAATCTGAAACAGAAGGCAGATTTGTTTCTGCTGCTAGGTTGTCGCGCTTGCAGTGTAGGTGCCGGAGCGAACCCATCCAGCTCGTGTCTAGATCTTGCATCTGACATACTTATGTTTTTGTTGCATTCCATTTTAACTCTCCATATACCCCCTTTTACATAATATTGTAGAAGACTAGAAGTTTTACTGTGCGCCGATTGCATCAACTCTGTTTGATTACACGGTTTAGACTTCTTTCTCGAGTCTGATGATTTTCAAGGACGGTGAAAATGTTGATGTGTCGTCTCGTATGAGTTTGCGTAAGCTCGGTTTCTTTGTTTGGGATGTGAGAAGTATGGCGCCTCTGAATTTGCCTGATTTTGTGCTATTGGAGCTGTTTCCGTAGCAATATTCTGGTTATAACTAGTACAACTCCGTTTTAAAATATAAGTATTTTTAAGTTTATTTAAAGTTAATTTTTTTTCATTTTGATTGTTAATTATTAAGAATTAATAATGTTTTATCATATAAAAATTATATTTTTTGAATTAAAGTTAATTTTTTTTCATTTTGATTATTAATTATAAAGAATTAATAATGTTTTATTATATAAAAATTATATTTTTTAATTCATCGTGAAATAAGTTTTTATAAAAAGTATATTTTTATATTAGAAATTATATAATTTTTTAAAATATTATTAGTAAAAATTAAAAGAATTTGATTTTATTTAAATTTAAAAATTATAATTTAGAACGGAGATGGATGGAAGGTGGCGTCCTCGCTTGTTGTTTCTCTACTATAAACGGGCGTTGTGATGAGTCTTGCCTTTCTGACAGGAGGGCATCTTAGCCGTTCGATCTCGCTGCTCGCAGCCCGTGTCGCTTGGATCCGAAATTTTCATCCATTCCAATTTACTCATGCCTCTTCGCGTTCATGCTCGGTGGCTCCGCCTCGCCTCCCTCGCTCGTGTGCCGCGTCGTCGCCTCCATCTCGAGCTCCTCGGCGGCCTTGTCGATCTCGCTGCCCCGCCCTATCATCCCCACGGCCTACTTCGATCGGCGGCGCCACTGTCAGACATCGACGTCGTCTCCTCCCCGCGGCGCCTTTTTGGCAGGAGGGCCTTGTCGCCCTGTCCCTGCTCCCCGCGTCGTCGGCCCCGCCTCCCACCACTGCTCCCGCGTGGCGCGACTGGCAGTGACCCTGTCGGGCCTCCGACTCAACCCGCCGCCTTGCCTCGACACCGCGCCTCCTCCCCGCGGCACCGGCCCCGCCGCACCCCGCCTTCTTCCCCACCGCCGGCCCCGCCTCCTCCTCCCACACAAGGCAACGCCGCCTCCTCCATCCTCGGGAGGCGATGTGGGAAGAAGGCCCCATCCTCGGCGGCGGCGCTGTGCCACAGCAGCCCCGTGACCGTGAAGCGCATATTGCAGACTAGCGACACTTAGAGAACCGTGGCCGCCGCCCCCTCCCACCTGCTGCAACATCATTCCCAGTCACCCGCGGCAGCACAGCGAGTGTGCTGGCCGCGCGACGCTATCCTCCCACGAGCACGAGCATGGGAAGGATGAGCCCTATGAGGAAGAGAATGGTGCTTTTTGGATAGCGAAAAATGGAGGACCACTGGACCAGGGAGTATGCCCGACAGCAGCAACCTCACCCCGCGAGAGGCGAGGAGGAGGAGCGACAACAGCACGGATGTGCCCAGAGGACTGCATCTAGACCTTCCTCCGGACTGCAGCAACAGCAGCAGTCGGCGGCCATGAGGATGTGGCATACATCGGCAAGCACCATTTGTTGCACGCATCGACTAGAAGCTCCAGGTGCGACTCACTCCTGACAAAGGATCTCCCCTCTCCTCTCCCAGTATCCATCCCTGCTTTCAATTAGGAAAACCAGAATCAACAGGCCATGCTGCCGCTGCTGGAGTTCAAGAAACGCCATACAGATCTTGCTTTGCCTTAAAATAAGACTAAAATGATGATACCTTTAATTTGCATTCACAACATCAGTATATCTCTACTGAAAGAATTGATGTTTCTTTGAAATGCTTATAGCTATTGGAGAGCTGTTAATATCTCACATGTCAATGATTGGTGTTAGTCCTTGAATAGTGGCTAGAAAATACCCAGATTTTTTAAACTGAAACGAATTTGACTGAACCAATCACAGATAATTGCATTTCATTGTGAAAAATAGTACCAATATTTTTTGTAGCCTAATAGATATTAATTAGACTAGACAGTATTACCAAATTTGACCATCTTTTACATCAATGCTTAGTCTTTCACAAATTTATTTCACAAAGTCAGTTGAGAACATTTAAAAGGGTTCGCTGTTAGTTCTGGTGAGTCTGGTGACCATCCATTCTGTTTAGAGCGAGGTTGCTATTCACTTGGAAGTTTTGGCTAATAGTCATACTCGCCATTATCCATGTAAACCTGCTTATGGCTATTTTCCACATCCTTCATAGCTTGCGTGTGGAGAGATTTCAGGACTGCTAAAACCAACAACTCCTCCTGGACAACGTTCTGCATTACTTCATCCTTACAGATCCTCCTCCCTCACCTTCATGCAATTCTTCTTTCTATATACTAAATTAAAACATCATGTCTCATAATTTCTCCCCTTGCAGGTATATAATATGAACCTACAAGTGAGTGCAGATCTTAGCTACCTTATTCTTGAGTAACTTGAATTGCAAATGAATTTTCTTGTTCATCATGATGTTTGCATTTAATTTCAAAAGGGAAAGAGGGTACATTTTGCTGGATTTGTTACGGTTTATTTTTAGATTTGTCATGTCATAAATGTGTCATGATGTAATATTGCTTTGTCATTCATGTAAATTTTGTACTGAAACTCTCTTTACTGGTTCACTTCATGTTTTAAAATTTCAGTCTTAAGCTCCGAAACTCGTTGAGAGGCCAATGGCTGCAGTCATGTTGAAAGGTGTCGTATCGTAAAATAGTCTAGGTGAAGGAGAGCAACAAGCCAAAGCCTTGGTTTTCAGAAAAGGGGGGTGGCGGAAAAGCCAAAGCCTGAAGTGGCCGTTATAAGCGCAGATTCTGAGGAGAAGAAAGCATCATGCGAGCACAGTGTGTCCAGGAGGGCACCAATCAAAATTCTTGCATCAATTCTGATAGAGTGCTGCAGGATATGACAGTGTGACCTTGATCATTCGTTACTGAATCCTAAGCTCAGATGTTGTCTTCTTTTATTCTGAACAATTTTTTCTTTTTTTTCTGAGGATGCAAATGCGTTCATAATTTTTGTCTTAGCATAGGCTTTTGATGGGGTGATCTCCAGTTCGAACAAGACGTAGACTATTGAGTTGTTTTTCACCCGTAGCGAAGCACGGGCGTTGGAGTAGTGTTTTAAAATTTTGTTAAAGTTCGAAAACGGTAAACAACGGTTTTAAAACTAGTCATTGTAGCCTTGCAGGGGTCATGTCCGGCCCATTTTCGTTGGTCAAAAGCAAAGCCTCTTTACCCTCCCACGAAGGGCATCGGCGCTCTTATCTTTCTATTACGATTGCGACAGCATAATAATCCACCAAATACTGCATAATCTCCTATCACATAAGGAAACCATTCACGTCAAAATTATTATTTTCAAACCCGAATCAAAATTTATTAACCCAAATTTAAATGTACCTTTTACAGGAATACATGAAAGGTGTACGTACAAAAGAACCAACCCTTCCTCAAATCCTGCACCAAACGAGAGATATGTGCATTAGACTTCTTTTCTAATAAATTTTGAATGTATTTAGCAGATTTTGATTCAAACCATAACATACAAAACCATTATAGCTAGGAAGCATGACATCAAAGCCAACAGAAAGAGAAAAAAGAGAAAAAAAAAATCAAGAACGTTCCCGGCTGACCCGACTCTAGAAAGTCGCTTTCCTGCCCAACTTCACCTTGTCATCTTCCCAACGGCCCACAACTCGTCCACATCTCCGCCCTCCCACCCACACAGCCTCCCCGCGCCGGGGCCCAAACCGACTCTTCCCGGGTCCACCTGTCATCCTCACGTCCCAACCCTAGAACCGCCATTCCCCGATCCCCCGTTATCCGACCCCACACGTCATCCACCCATCATCCTGGACCATATAAATACCCGGCCGGGCGCCGTGCTCAAGGCCACCACGCGCCCCACCCACTCCCGATAAAAAAGGAGAGAGAAACACCCGAATCTCACCCGCATCGCCATGTCCGCCGCCGCGCTCCTCCGCCGCTCGCCGGCGGCGCGCGCGCTACTGTCGCCAGCGCTGTCGTCCCGCCTCGTCGCTTCCAAGCCGCACTCGTCCTCCGCTCCTGCGCCTCCGTCCAAGAGCGGCGCGGCCAGCAACAACAAGACTTTCTCGATCTACCGGTGGGACCCGGACTCGCCGTCGACGAAGCCGCACCTGAAGGACTACCAGGTGGACCTGTCGGACTGTGGGCCGATGGTGCTGGACGCGCTGCTCAAGATCAAGAACGAGCAGGACCCGTCGCTCACCTTCCGCCGGAGCTGCCGCGAGGGGATCTGCGGGAGTTGCGCCATGAACATCGACGGCGACAACAAGCTCGCCTGCCTTACCAAGATCTCGGCCGCGGGCTCCGCGTCCACGATCTCGCCGCTGCCCCACATGTTCGTCATCAAGGACCTCGTCGTCGATATGACCAACTTTTACAACCAGTACAAGAGCGTCGAGCCGTGGCTCAAGCGCAAGGACCCGCCGCCGCAGCCGGGGAAGGAGATCCCGCAGACCAAGGCCGACCGCGCTAAGCTCGACGGCATGTACGAGTGCATCCTCTGCGCCTGTTGCTCCACCTCGTGCCCGTCCTACTGGTGGAACCCAGAGGAGTACCTCGGCCCCGCGGCGCTGCTCCACGCCAACAGGTATCCCGCTAACCTTGGTTCTGTGTTGCTATTGCTCCTGTCCTGGATCTGTTCGATTGGTGATTGGTTGATGTTTGATGAAATGATTTTGTTTCATTGATCTGGCGTGGCGATGATTATTTCATTCATCCCTTTTTTCCTGCTATGAGGCCTCCGTTGGAATGCGGGATTTTTTTTCCGTTTCCTGTGTTTTTCTTGTGAAATTGAACTGATTCCTGTGAAATTTCTGCATTCTAAAGGAGGCCTAATCCGTTACCGCCTGCCTGGTTAGCTTAGGTCTGGAAGCTTGGAAATGATTGTGGTTCATTGATCTGGTGTGGCGATGATTGGTTCATTCATCTTTTTTTTTTCATGTTATAATCCCATGCTATAATCCGTTACCCTCTGCCTGGTTGCTATAGCACACCAGATGCCAAGCAGTTTAGTTGATCATAATTGCCATCTTATCTGGCAGTTCTAGATTTCTGTTTTAGGCTTTTAGCTGTGTGTGTTATTGCTGATCTGACTGGTTTCTGCCTCCATTTTACTTTCCAGGTAGTGAGTTCTAAGTGTATAGAGTGCTAGGTCCCGCCATTACCAATTAGCACTGTACAATGATCTAACCAATTTAGGATGTCAAAGTTGTTAGAAATGGATCACTTTTCACTTTTTTTCCCCTTGGATGATCGTTGTCTAGTATGATTAATCTTCTTTTGTTGTAAGATTTAGGATATTGCTAAGACCATGACACGTTCACCCTTCTTAGGCTTCCGCTGTGGGGCACACTTATCAAACCAAAACCCAACATGTTCATGCACGTTCAAGCTCGAGGATATCATGGGGTCTCAGAGAAGAGAAACTTGAGGGACCACAAACGTAGATTGCTTGCAGAAAAATATGAGCTGAGAGGAAAGCTTTATAAGGCTGTTTGTAGAGATCCTGATCTTCCATCAGAAATGCGGGATAAGTTTCGTTATAAGTTGTCCAAGTTGCCAATGAATAGTTCCATGACATGTCTTAGAAACCGCTGCATTTTCACAGGCCGCTCTCGCGCTGTCTACAAGAAATTCCGCATGTCTCGTATTATGTTCCGCACATTGGCAAACAAGGGTGAATTGTTGGGCATAAAGAAAGCATCTTGGTAGATGTTAGACCAGTAGAACAAAGCACTGGCTCTGCAGTAGTCCAGCAAAATAAGTTTTCCACCCATGCAGTCTTTCTGCATGTGAGCCTTGAACTATCTTTCAAGTTTCTGACCTGCAGCCTATTTGATTTTCCTTCAAGTGTTTATTTGAATCAGTGTATTGTAATGTTTTTCCATCCATTGAGAACTTATGGAATTTAAGGCTTGGAACATGTCTCTGAATGCAGAACTATGGAGTGATTTATGGCTCTATGCACTGTGCCTTTTGTTATCCTTCTATTTTGTAGTTTTGCTTGTTGCTAATGAGCTACATATGATTTCACTGAAAAGGATATCTAGTTTCGGATGTTTTAGGATTTTTTTTTAATCTCTGGTCTGGTGCTTGCTTCGTTATACTTTAGTTGGGATGTCTTTTTGTGTTGCTATTAGGTGAATTTGCTTGTTTTGTCGGGCAACTTTTCTTATATAATCATGATTTATACATTTTGAATCAGTAATGCAGCAAGTAGGTTCACCATTGTGTGCTAGGCTTGTATGTTTGATTCTTCTGCTAGTGACATGGTTAATGATTTTACAGCTTAGCTGTTCGTTTCATTTTATTGATTTGATATGATGTGTAAATGTAGGCT
>BCLH01000282.1:80872-110339 GCA_001602315.1 Zoysia pacifica
TGAGGCGTCCGCGGCGCAGGACCTCGTCGCGTCGCTGGCGGCCGCGGCGGCGCCTGCTGACGATAACCGGGGAACGCTGCTGCTCATCGTCGTGGCACCCGCCATCGCGTGGGTGCTCTACAACATCCTGCAGCCGGCGCTCAACCAGCTCAACCGGATGCGGAACGACTGATTGGGTGTAAGCGCGCGCTCCATGCTCGTTTATAAGGGTTGTTAAGGATGGTAGTAGCGTGAGGAAGGAAAACCTGGTCTGCGAGCCGTGTGCTCCGTCGACCCTGCCCGATCAGTTCTTGAACAAAGACGCAGTACAGCTCTTCATCTTCTTGCTCTCGATTCTTGAACGATTTTATAGGAATCGAGTTCTGTGGTGTCGTCGTGGAACTCTCGCCGCGTTCGAGGTGACGTTAGCATCTTTTACAGTTCCGCCTCTCAGGCGGCGGCTGCGGTCATGGTCAAAGCGGCGGGGCACGCCTTGGCTTCCGCTCTGACGCCTGCCCCTGTCGCCGCCGTCCGCTCCGCTCGCAGGCGCAGAGGCCGCAGCATTGCACGGGCTACGAGATGTCCCCCTCGCTCTCTCCTTTCTCGTCTTCCCGGGAGGAACCGCGATCGCTGTTGACTAGCCGCGGCACCGGATCCGTGCTTCCGCGTTGTCGTGCTCTGGTCGCCTGATCCGCGACGAGCAGGCGGCACGTCGCCGTGCTGCTGCGCCGGGACCCGGTGCATGTGTGTACGTCCTTCACCACCATGTGTACCATCCTATACTCCAACCATCGTCTGTCAGAGACTTTTCATCACACCATAACAGCAAGGTCTTGAGATAGCAGAGCAGGACGGGGCTAATCGATCCTTCGAAGCTGCGGGATGTTAAAATGCATCGGTAGAGAAGCATATTTTGTCTTAGAGGGAAGCAACCGCCAAAGTGAAGATTGATGAAATGTCAGCTTTAGTAATGAAAATATTGGTCTCCAATGCCCGACTGAGACCAAAAATTCACCGTGACTTAGGAGTACATAAACTGCTGATCGTGGTCGGGTCGATCTCCTCGGCAATCAATTATACCGACTGTCAGAAAGCTGATAGCTGAGTTGATATACAAGAGAAGATCCGAGATCCACCTATCAACCTCACTGCTCAACCGTCGGAGCAGTCGACTTCCGAGAGACCATAATCAAGTCCATCATGTGAACGAACATCACAAACCCCCCGTGACGCCCTTGAATTGAAAGAAAGCCCCTCCTCACCATCCATCCATCCCACAGGAGCACGACAAAAGGCAATCCGGCCCTCCAACCAGGCCGCGCCACGTCAGCCTAACCGCCGCCACGTCGGCGCAGGATCACGGAAAAGCGCCGCGCCTGGCCCTACGCCACCCTCCTGTCGTCCTTCCAGCGCTCGCGGGAGAGCTCTCTCTCTCTCTCTCTCTCCCCTTTTCCCTCGCAACAGTGCACGCTCCGCTTGGCGCTTCCTTCCTGTTTCTCTCTCTCTCTCTCTCTCTCTCTCTTCCCCGTTCCGTTCGCAGGGGCCTGAGCCTCTGCCGGTTGGCGATGGCGAGCGGCGGGCGGCGGCGGAAGTCGAGCGGGGGGGCCCGACCGAAAGCCAAGAAGAGGACCAAGTACCTCAGACTGAGCAGGATCATCGTCAAGGCGGAGGTGGATACGCCGGAGGAGGACGACGACGGTCCGGCGCCTTCGCCTTCGCCTTCACCGCCGACGGCGTCGGAGGTGAAGAAGGAGGACGACGGCGGGCAGCAGCAGGCGGAGCCGTTCGCGGTGCACCACGAGGCGTCCACCCTCTTCGCGGCGTTCCCGGCGCCGTCCCTGTCCGACATCCTCGGCGCCTCCGCCTCTATCGCCGGCGGCGGCAGCGATGAGTCGACGCCGTCGCCGTCCTCGTCCCCTGGAACCGCGGGCTTGCCGGGCGCGGAGGAGGAGGATCTGGCGCGGCGCGCGCTGCGGGGCAGGGAGCGCTGGGTGTACTGCCGCAGCAGCAGCTCGTCGCCGCCGCCGACGACGACCGCCACCGCCACCGCGACGTCCTCGGCGTCCCCGTGCTCGTCCGCGGCGAGCACGGGCGCCTCGGCAAGGTCGCTGCTGCTGAAGCTGGACTACGCGGACGTCATGGCAGCATGGGCGGACCGCGGGCCGCTCTACATCGGCGACGGCCACGCCGCGCCGAAACCGAAGCCGGGCCCGGAGCTCGACAACGTAAGCCCCTTCCTCTTAAAGGCGACGCCTTCGCCTTGGGGGCGCAAACGTTCCGTCCGTGCAGTTCTCGGAGGCGTACGTGGCGGTGACACCGACGGTGGTTCCTCCCCGTCTGTGCAGGTGTTCGTGGAGGTGGGGCCACCGCCGCACGCCGCGGCATGCGCGTGGAGGAGCGCGCCGCAGGAGACGGCGGAGTCCGAGAGGGCGGAGAGAGTGAGACGGTACAAGGAGAAGCGGCTCAACCGGCTGTTCGCCAAGCGGATCCGGTACGAGGTTCGCCGGGTCAATGCCGTCAAGCGGCCGCGCTTCAAGGTGACACAAACCATCTCTAACCTCTTCATACACCGCTTCTGAACTGCATGTTGGCTGCTTTTGGAGTGTGAAGTTTTGGATGCCTCACGCCCAGACTCCAGATGCGTAAACAATGACATGCAGATCAAACCTGTTATGCAACATGACCCGAATTTTGTCAATTTTACTGCGCAAGGGGATACCTTTAGGATCGCACACCTTACCCCAAATATTCATCATCTTCAAAGCATTTTTTTTTTTAGATTAGATCATCTTCAAAGCATACTTCTCAACCCAATGTAGTTCGAATTGTATCTTTTGTTCGTATTTCCTAAACAGACGTGCAATTGACCTGCAAATTTCTGCTCAAACGAAGCCGGGTTGCTATATAGTGCAAGCGAATCGATTAGATTGTCCATCATTGATGTTTCAGAAGTGTGATTAGGGCATCCAAAATCATGGCCTGCCAACTCATGAGCTACAATTGTAGTATTTTCTGATTTAGGGGGCAAGGAGAACCTGTCAATACATATGCTTCTTCTCCCGTTTAACTAGTAATAACAACAATTTGCGCATAGCCAATTTCAATGCAATATAGTCATAAAGGATGCTTCACCATTGTACTGAATTACTCTCTGATGAAACCTTTTGCATATCTCGCTTTGCTGTTGCTGCAGGGCCGCTTCATAAAGGAACACGAGGAAATTGAGGTTGAGCTCACGTGACCTTCTTGGCTTTCACCTTTGCAACTGCTAGATGGATGCATCAGCGACCACCGGTTAGCACACGCTATCACTATCACTTCCAATTCAGCTGCTGTTCAAGCAAGCTGCCATGCCATGAAGGTGTAGATGCAGTGTGGAATGTGATGTTTTGGAGGATGAAAGTAGCACATCTAGAGTGGTATCTTGCCGTCCGCTGTTGCGGTGGAAGTGACTGATCTCGAGTAGCTGGTCTAGTGGATCTGCTCATCGCTAAAGTTTACAAAACCGATCAAAACCGACTGATTTTTGCGGTTTTGGTGAAACTGGTTCGATTCAGTTTAGAGGGTTGGCCGGTTTTCGGTTTAATAAGTTTGAAAAAAATTAAAAATTCAAAAACATTTGAAAATTCGAAAACCGGCCGGTAAACCGAAAAAATCGGTGAAAAACCGCTCGAACAGATTTGATTTCAAATTTAAAAACGATAAACAAGAAAAACCGACCGATTTTCTCTCAAAAATTAAATTTTTGAATTTGCTCGATTATTGTGGTTTTTTCGGTGGCCAAATCATTTTCGGCACCTAACTGGTTTCTGAAACTTGCTCATCGCATGCCATGTAATTGTTCCAGGTTGTTGGAAATGGGAAGGGCAATGTTTTCAGGTGGTAACAACTCAGTTAACGCTTTCAGGCAGAGGCATTCTGATGTGCATTTCGATGAAGCTATTTGTAATTGCACAAGTCAACTGAAGAAGATTCAGAGCAAGTATGGAACTCCAGCAAAACTGCTGAACTACCTGACTACCGCTAGTTATCTCAATTGCATTCTACTACTACTGTACTTCGAAATTCTGCCCTGATAAATACAAAACTGCATGGGAAACTGCGAATTCAGCTGTCGTTGGAGCCTGACGGTGTGAACCGGCGTGTCTTGTCGCTTAGGTAGACCCATCTGGGCCGCCTCGTCTCGTGGTCGTGGAGGGTCTTGGGCTGTGCGACATGGACCAGCAGCAGCCAGTGGCATGGCCGGGTACGAGGCGGAGTGCTGCCGCTCCCTTCCAATACCTTTGCTGTCGCATTTTAGGGGGCCTACGACCAATTTTAGGCCTTTAGTCTCTAAGAGTTTTTCTGATTCACGCACTTTTTTCTATGAAATTTCTGCATTCTTACCTGCTTGGACTCAACACATCATTACTATTTGTTTGAACTTTTCTTTTTTGCGACCAGGGAGTTTCATTCACGGGGGACTAGGATATGCAGCGAAGAGTCTTGTATTCCTTTTTGAATTTAGCATTCTAATATAGTTTAATTCCGGTTATTAGTGGCAGTTTTTAGGGGGAAAAAACCATTATTCAAGCCGTTACCCAGTTCAAACTTACCCCATTAGATTTTACAATTAGGCAAGACAGGGTGAAGCCATATGCACTCGTCGTTATTCGTTGACGTAAAATCTGCATATGCTGCCTAACAGTGACACAGTTAGAAATGAAATCAGACACCGGGCGCTAGCTATTAAGGAGAAAAGGGATGGAGATGCATGTCTCTATTTCTGTTACGGTGGAGATCGTGGGGAAGAGGGGTGTCAGTTTTGTACATGGCTGTATCAAACTACATGGGCTGCGTTCGGGAGCAAGGTCTGCAGCGGCAGCTGCAAACTTAAATCTGATTTTTACTGTAGTTGATACTATGCACAGGAAATAACGCAGCTGTCAAAACAGCATCCAAACGCACCCATGGTACCTCAATACAGAAGGTGCTCAAACAAATATAAACTAACGTATCTTAATCTACTCTCTCCGTTCAGTTCGTTTTAGCTTTAGACAAAAGAATTAAAAAAATAAAAAAGATATGATAAGCAGAAAATGAGAAAAAAATAAAGATTTATTAAAAACAGAAAAAAATTATTAAAAAGAGAGAGATGTATTTTCGAGTGAGAATGACATATATTAAAAAACAAATTTTAAATGTTAAAATGATTTATATTTATAAACAGAAAGAGCAGAGTATTTATCAGCACTAGTGCATTACAAACTTCCCAACCAAACAGCGCCTTAGCTTAGCGGTAGACTGTTAAAAGGAAGCAGCAAAACTAGAAGTAACAGCTGGTTTTTGTGGAAACTGCGCGTACCTGTTCACGGGATCTCGTGATACCGGTGGCCCTGGTGCTTCCTGCCTCCTTGGGCTACGGTCCGGTGGAGACATTCGTCTCAAGCTCTGAGCTGGCCATGCGAACCTTTCTCGATTTCCAGAGTGCTCCCCTGTGTAGCCTAGACAGCGCTGTGATCTGAGATGCCAAATCTGTAATTTTTTTTACACAGAAGTAGACTGCGCGTTCACGCATGGTCCATGCATGCCTGCCAAGTCTCAATTTGCCCAGGAGCCCATCCCCGTGTTCTTCCCGTCGCCAACGGTCCTGCCTGCCTCTGGGCCTGCAGCCTTTTTGCAAGCTTGCAAACAGCACTCGCCCAAATCGATCAAGAAGGTATCTTTCCAGGTCAAAAAGTGTCACGAGCGAGGAACAAGCAACAAAGCGATCGAGAAAAGAAGGGAAAGTGCATTGCCCAATTCGAGTCATTCTAAACTTTTCTTGGCACAAAGTGAGTGATTTAACTGTTTTTCTTTTCTTTCCTAGAAATTGCCTAGGTACAACAAGAACAAGTAATGGATGGGATTGGATTGGACGGATGCATGCCCAAACCAGAAATCCACCGACTAATTATCTGCCTGCAATAGCAGATCAAGGGAAACGAATAGATCCACCAAGAAAAATCACCTTTTTTTTCATTGCAAGTTACTCCTTAGTAGATTGGATCGTATGCTGGAGGAGGTTCGTGGAGAAGAATTGATGGAGGTGTGTGTGGACGGCGAACAGGGATGGATCATCATGACCTCTTCTTCCGGAGGACGACCTCGGTGTCGAGGCCGAAGGCGTCGACCTTGGAGATCCTGACGACCTCGGATCTCCGGAAGAGTCCGACGAGGCCCTGCACGTCGAGCAGGTCGTTGGCGGAGTACTTGTCCCCGCGCCGGTGCACGGCGACGTGGAGCACGGCGACGCCGCCGGGCCGCAGCGTGCGCTCGATCTCCGCGACGAACCGGTCCGGGTACAGCGCGTGGTCGAACACGTTGGAGAACTCGAAGTCGAACGTCGCGTCGGCGAACGGCTGCGCGTGGAAGTCCCCCTTGACGACGAGCGGCGGCGCGGGCGCGAGGTCGATGCCGACGGCGTCGGCCACGCCGACCTGCCGCAGCGCGGCCACCTCCTGCCCGAGCCGCGCGCCGACGCAGAGCGCGCGGGAGGAGTTGGAGAGGAGCCCGTCCTCGTCGCGCAGCCGCGCGAACGCGCGCGCGAACAGGTCCACCTTGCGCCGCCAGTCCCGCGTCGCCCACACGCGCCGGAGCCGCGGGTCCAGCGTCTTGTTCAGCTGGTGCCGGAGGTACTCGTCGTACGATCGGAACCGCGCCAGGCGCATGCGGATGTGTGGGGACGGCGGCGACGGGGTGAGCGGCAGCGGGAGCGGCGTCGCCGTGGTGGTGGTGGTGGCAGGCCGCGGCGAGGAGGAGTGGACATAGAGGAGGAGGAGCAGGGAGAGGAAGGAGACGGCGAGGAGGAGCGGGCGCGCTGGGAAGGCCGTCGCGCGCGGAGGCTTCGCCTCGGCGGGCATCGTGCTGGTAACGGCGGCGCGGTTAATGGGGCGGCGGGCGCATGGCGGTGATGGGTTGGTTTTTGCTGTTGCGGACGGACGCGTCGTGAGCTGTTCGGATCGGGAAAGGGAACGCGGTGGGATCGGTGGTCTCCCCCAATTTAGGCCCGGCACCGGGCCCATGTTCCTGCTGCGTTTTATTAATCGAATGGAGAATCCTCTTGCAACTTTGTGTTTATTAATTGTACCGCTTTGTGTTTATTAACCGAAATCAAGTTAATTCTGTTTATAGTTTCTCAAAAAAAAAAAAAAAAACTCTCTCCTAGTTCTGTTTACTGGTTCACTGTAGGACGACGAGGAGTCATCTGAGCCACCGCCCTAGACATCAGATAGGGGCTTCAGATATGGATAATCCTCTAGCAGCTTGGCTTCCGAAAGAACGTCATTCTCATCTTGCGGTGTCCACAAAACTTGGATGCCCTGAATCATCAGGATCAATTAGTAGCGGAATACAGTCCTAAAAAACCAGACCACAATTACAGAAGCTATAGTAAATTTCAGTCTTAAAAATCTCTCCGAACTGTACCTGGATCTGTCTTGCAGGTATAGAGTTGAGCTTTTCCATGGCGGCTTCCAGATCAGCGTAGTTTTTGACGTCAGGGAACTTCAGTGCTCCATCGGCAGCAATCAGAACGGTTAACTGAGGATTTGGTGTCACCACCAAAAAATTTCATTAAGCAAAATTGCACATGTTTGAAAGACAAGAGGGGAATAAGTAGGAGCTTTACAGGGAAAGAACCATATAGGAGTATACCACTATGTATTCATTTCTGAACCCATCTGGTTTTTTCGAGTAAGTTTTCTTTCTCTTGATTCCTTCCAAGTTGTACAGAGTTTCTTCGTCGAATTTGCTCCTCTCCTCAATAGAAAGTTTGTCAAAGTTTTGCTCCCAAGTGTCCTTATCTTACACATAGACGTAAAATAGAAGGAAAAATTGCAAGATTCAGTTACAGTATGAGGCCATGAATACATATACATGGGATATTACCAAAAACTTTTTCACACACTATATATTTCTTACAGATAAGCTTGATGAAACACAGCAATTGTTGTGACGGCGCAAGGAGCATATGGTCTCTGCACAAATGGCCAGCGATTAATTGACAAATCATAGCAGTGGTGGATCAAATATGATCTGTTAACAAAGGACTGAAGGAGAAACTAATTGATATATATGATTTGTTCGTGAGAATAATCATTTGGTATCAATACAATACAGTGTGGTGCATATGCATCAGAGATATTGGGTATGGATGGAGGAGCAAGACAGGAGTATGTTCTAAATGCTAATACTTGGTATTTCTTGGAAATGACTTGTATTCGTGCTGAATATACACGCTCATGGTCATATTCTAAGTTTCACTGCAATCCATGAATTAAGTACAAATGTTTATTCTATGTTTGTCGTGATCCATCTATGTTTGCAGAGTGTACATCACATTCAGTTCTATACTTGATTTGGCACGTCATTTGGTATTCTGAAAGTACTCAAATGTCCCCATTCTGTTGTATAGACAGAACAGATTGAATGTTCAGTAATCTAGTCTTGGAAATAAGTTGGAATCAAAAGGTCACTAAAAACTGCAACTAATCTTACTAGGAATTGGCATGGGCTGTCAAACGTACATGAGCTGCAACCGTTTAGAATCTGCATTACCTGTCAGTATGAACTTATACCAGCGTTGGTTAGAATATTCCACCATCTCAGCAATCTCGTTCAGGTCGTACTGAAATGATTTCGCTAAACCCAGTAGTGCAACCTGAAAGAGACAAACAACCATCGGTTAGATTGATTGGTGAGCACCGAACTCACTGAGTACTAGTGATCGGTGGACAGCAGGACCTGGAGCTTGACGACGGTCATCCTCGGGCGGGCACGGCGAGGAACAGGGCAGCGGCGCTGACGGAGGCCGAAGCTAGATATCCCCAGAACCGAAAGTCCGCTTCGCGCTCGGCGGCCGTGTACACGCGGGGAGACGCCGCTGTGCCCACCGACATGTGCGTGGCCTCATCCTCCTGCTCCAGCCAAGAGGACGACGAGGACGGCCACGAGGAGGAAGAGGAGGTGGAGGAGGAGGAGGAGTACGAAGATGATGAGGAAGAGGAGTACGACGAGGACGATGTTGAGGAGGGGGAGGAGTTCGAAGACGAGGAGTACGATCGCCCGCCCATGGCGCCGCCGGACGCGGCGACTGCGGTACCCGGACCTCCCGCCACCGCTGCGGCGACGGCGAGTAGCAGCGCGAGATCGAGACGGCGCTTCGGGGGCGCGTCATCGTCGTCGAGAGGAGTTGGGGGCGCGGCCAACGTCGCGGGGCAGGGCAAGAGGAGAGGCGGCCCAGCGCGAAGCCCGGGGCCGCTGGAGTGGCGCGTGGCGAAGCGACCTAGGGAGGGTAAGCGGCGAAGGGCCCAGGGCGGCAGCGATCGCCATCGGAGGCGGAGGGGAGGAAGGTTTAGCGATGGGTATAGGCGTCCCGTAACAGTTATCTAAAACGATTTTGTAGAAATTTCATACCATAACTGACCGTTTAAATTCCATAATCAGTGGGGAAATTCCATAATTAGGCCCTTTTTGGCTTTTCTGAAATTCATTTGAAAAGCAGATTCAGATTTTTGTGTTTGATTAATCTGGCTACGGCCCGTTTACACACTGGTCGGGCCGTCGCTGTCGTCCTCCACTCCGGCTCCACCGCTCCGAACGTGCATCTCGATCCGATCTCTAAAAACGGTCTAGGTCTAACCCTCTTCTCTCCGGTTCATGCTCTCGTTTCTCCTTCCGTTCGACCGTTCCTCTTGGGTACTTGGGTTTCTCGGATCGGGAGGGGGGCTTGATCTTGACTTCTCACCTCTGCAGGGAGAAGGAAAGGAGAGGAGGATGGGAGCTCCGGCCCTGGCGCTTTTCGACAGCCTCAAGGTACGCATTTCGTCCATCACTCTGCGTGCTGTGGCTTGTGGGTGCTGCATTTTGTTAATCACCTTGCTTGTTGTGTGTGCTGCATTCCCTCGATCATCTTGCGTGCTGTGGGTGGTCCAGAACTTCGCCCCTTGTTCCTGTGATATTTCTTTATTACTAGACGTCGAATTAATGATATGCATTGGTGACTGTAGTCGACGCAGTGTATTGTTTTCTTGTTTTTTCAGTCATACTAGTGACGCTCATCACTCAATACTTGTGTACTCTTGTTTGAAAGGCACGTATTGCCGAACAATTTGGTTGGTTGTTGTTACTATAGGCTGCTAAACCATTCTTCTTGCTAGCCGGCCCCAATGTGATTGAATCGGAGAAGCATGTCCTGAAGATGGCCAAACACATTAAGGGCATCGCAACCAAGTGAGCACCAAACTGTCACAATGTTGTTTATCTTTGGGGTAAGTCTGAACCTGTGCTGTTGGGTTGCTGCATGTTCAAATGACAGGCTTGGGATTCCGCTTGTGTTCAAGTCTAGCTTTGATAAAGCAAATCGTACGTCATCGAAATCTTTCCGTGGTCCTGGTCTGGAAGAAGGCCTTAAGGTGTGACAAATTTAATCCGACAAACTGGGATATTACAAGTTTAGATACCCTTTCTTTCTCACAAGAGTTATGCATGTATCTGTATGATCTACCTGTTTATTCAAAACCAAACTTTGCATATGCAGTAGTAGTACTGTGTTTGATGTTATATTGTTTTACTGTTTTGTCTTGTGTTCAGATCTTTGAAAAGGTGAAAGCAACATATGACATTTCAGTGGTCACTGATGTTCATGAAAGCGATCAGGTACTGTCCTATTTGGCTGATTCCCTGCTTCTGCAGAAGATCGTAGCCTGATCTATGAGTATTTTTCCTTTGAGCTAAAATTGTATCTTTTGTGTACCGCTTTTCTGAGGTATGCCTTTACTTTCACCATTCCATGTTAATCCTAAAATCCCAAGATGCTTAATCATAGAAATTGCCTTGTTTCGTACTGAATATTGCCAGTTTTGTCGTGCAGCTTATGCTTCATAGAAATTGCCTTGTTTCATGCTAAATAGTGCCAGTTTTGTTATGTTTCAAAAAAGCACAAAACTTCAGCTAGCAATTTTTTACTTTATGCATGTTTCTTTTTGAGGCACCTGTACACATAGTTAGGTATTGAGAAGTTCAGCTTCATTTCCGAACCTGGTTCCTTACTCATGTGACTCTCCATTCATGCATCCTGAGCATGGGAGTGGTTGCTTTTGCAAACATATGCAGGGCTCCTTGTCACGATTAACAATCTTTTTCTCTAACCAAACCACACCCTCTTGTTTGAACTTGTGTCTTGCACTATTCCTGCATTTTGAATTCATAATACTGCTACATTTAATTTGCTCTGAGGGAACATATGGTTGCTAACTAATTAACTAAATCAGTGTGAGGCTGTTGGAAGAGTTGCTGACATTATACAAATTCCAGCCTTTCTCTGTCGCCAGGTATACTCAATAATCTTTATGGCAACCATAGCATTTCATATACCTAAATAAGCCTGACTTCTCAATGGCATTACCTTCTGCATGCCTAACACAAATATATTACTGTGCGAACAGACTGATCTTCTTGTGGCTGCTGCCAAAACGGTGAAAATTATCAATATCAAGAAAGGGCAATTCTGTGCACCTTCTGTAAGTCAGATTACTACAGAGTAGCTAGTAGTAGTGTTGAAATCTGAATATTAGTTCTGTTAGTGAAAGACTGGACATTGGTACAGTTAGCTACTTATTAATTTATTTAACTGTCATTATCTGGTCAAATATTTGAAGTCATCTAATTAAATCATTAATTTCAAGAAGTACATATGCAGTTAAAGCACAATACTTAACTTTCCATCATGTCCTACTGCCCCATATTATTTATGAGTTCCGGGAAACCTTAGTGTGGTTATTATGAATGAGGCCAAATGTTGAGAGAAATCAGAAATTGTTTCTCTTGCCTTGATGCTGAGTACCAGTTATTGGCTTTTCAGATAAATATTTTAAAGCTGCTACAATTTCCTCCTTAAAATGGAAAACTATTTATCCTGACATCTAGAGACTTCATATTAACTTATTTACACAGAAGATATGCAATCACTTGAAGGAGTTCTTTAGGAAATACCTCCTGGTCGAAGCCAACTATTTTTACTCTTGACCAGTAGCCAACTATTTTTGCTCTTGCAATACTCTTTTCTTTTTTATATGTTTGACAAAGTGTACTTGTACATCATCGGGTTATGGTTAATTCCGCAGAGAAAATAAGGCTTGCTGGAAATCCAAATGTTATGGTCTGTGAACGTGGTACCATGTTTGGATAAAGTTAAGGCATCTTTTGGCTCCCTCTTATTTGTTCATTGTCGACTTCAACAAAAAAAAAAAAGACATATTGGGCTATTAGGGAAACATAAGGTGATATGAAACAGAGGATGATATGCTCTCCTTATGGACGCTCAGAACTTGGTGAAGGCTTTTAGCAAGGCATGCTGCCTCATAGCAGCTAGATTAAACAAGCATCAGAGCAATGGATGCTTCATAAATATCTTATGCAGATGTACTTTATTCATAACATATTTCTATCTTCTTTTTAATTTCACCAGTTGAAGCCACTGAGTTAGATTATGGTTGCATGTAAATCAATCATCTACCATGCAATTAATTAATAAAGGGAGCTGCAAATGAGCAGTATGCATCTCTAGGTCGTGAAGGCGAAGCAAAGTTTCACAGCAACACACCATCTCTTATTGGGAACCTAATTTTATCACTGTTAGTATTAGATATTTCTTCCTTGGTTTATGAAGGCTGACAGTTTTTGCACTTAAAATGCAGATGATCTAATTGTTGACCCAAGGAACTTTGAGTGGCTGAGGGAAGCTAATTGTCCAGTTGTAAGTATTTGTCTCTAACCGCATAATCCACCTTTCTCTGATTGAACTATCAATACTGACTCTATGAAAATTGCATGCCTATATTTCTCTATGAAAATGCTTTCATAAAATACCTTTTTTTTTGCATAGTTCACATTTTTTATTTTAATATACATTTCAATATCCAATTATGTGGGATCCAGCATAATGGTATACTTTAAAGATCATTGAAAAGAGAACCATCAATTTCAGGTAGCTGATGTAACACATGCTCTACAGCAACCAGCTGGAAGAAAGGTATACTATCTCATGTTATACATATGTTGGTCTGGGCAACCTTGGTATCCTAGTTTTTATTGTAAGCGAGTCCAATTTTGATTAATGAAGGAATGCAGAAAGAAGGGAAGCTTTTGTATGTTCCTATAGTTCTATCAGTATGCATTAATATTCATTTTTAATTTTTGGTATTAAGCCCATTTACTCAGTGAAGAAAACAGCAAGAGGTGAAAGGTGTACAGCATTATGTTTTTACAATTCCAAATAGTATACTTGCTTAGTATTTAGTTCTGACCTTTTTACTTATTTTGAAAACCATCCACATAAACATCAATTATTTTGTTCAAAAACCTTGGAACCAGCTGGGATGTTTGTTTTGGTTAAATTTGAGCGCATTTGGTTCAATTTTGAAAGGTTGATGGTGGAGGTGTTGCAAGTGGCGGCTTAAGGGAACTAATACCGTGCATGGCAAGGACATCTGTTGCTGTTGGTGTTGATGGTATTTTCATGGAGGTAAACATAAAACGATCTGTATTGCTTCTTAACATAATTTGTTGTTCTGCTCAACAATGAATGAAATTATTTTTACTGAGGAACTTCTTGCATACTCACAGGTGCATGATGAGCCCTTAAATGCACCATGCGACGGCCCAACTCAACGGGTATAATTCATCATCAGTGCCATCTTGTCCACCCCCTCCCCCCGCCCCCAAATATGTGGCGGCATTCACAATGCACATCAGATGAGCTATTTATCTGCACCTTTTCTTTTTTGTAGCCCTCGCGCAATTTGGAGGAGCTATTGGAGGAATTGATTGCAATTGCTGTAAGTTTAACCCCTTTGGTATGTACAAGCCAAATGTTCCTGCAGACTTCTCCCTCATTTTTCCCATTGTGTGCAGCAAGTTAGCAAGGGAAAGAAGCAGTTTATGATTGATCTCACTCCATTCAAGTTATGATATGGTTTCGTCAACAGAAGGCACAGTGATACTGTCCACGATTTCACATGTGTAGACACTTCAGGACGGGCCGTTATCAAACTCTCACTGCAAACTATTTGGGTGGTTTGTGCTGGTTGAGCTCTTGCACCATTTTTTTTCTTTTCTGAATACACAATATCCTGACAAAGTTCAAGCTTCTGTTTCTCCGGATGATATATTGACAAAGTTCAGTAATGGTATCTCACGTTTGCGGTGTCAAGTGTTCAGAAGGCAGTGAACCAAGGAGTTCTCTCTAACTCTTAGTCAAGAGAGTTGTCTAAAATGGCTAACTGAAACATAATGCAATGGTGCTGGAACTTTGGTACTGTTTGGTTCAGCTAATTGTATCGTACTGCGATTACAGTGTTAACGGAAACCGTTAGTTAGTGTTTGTTTAAGTAACTCTGTAATCGGAAACCACGGAATCGGGAAACGGCCTAACACAAAATCGATTCGGCAGCAGTTTGAGGTGTATGCCTTCCGCATTCTATCTGCTCGCGCACAGTACTTCCCTACCACTAATGCCAGAGGACGAGAGCCTGAAGCTGACGGCGGCGGCGCTGCTGTCCGCGCCGGCGTGGAGGATGTGGGTCCGTGGTTCGACGAGCACACCTGCAGTCACATTGGGACTCGGAAAAATCGCTGCCGCAACAGTTGCCTAGAGCTCCGAAGACCACGCCGGCTCAGTGGATAAGCACGGCCGCAGTTGCCGAGCTTCGACCACGACGCCGGTCGCCGGCGTGGAGGAAGATAGCTGTGGTCTGCTTGGGGCACGCACCGACAGTTGGGGGCTGGGCGGCTAGCACTGCTGTGGTGGATCGCGGCTTGGACAGGACAATCTGCTGCTAATCTCCGAAGGCTAGCGTCATGATGAGCTGTTCGTGCGGGTGGGTTTCTCTCGAGTTTATCATATTCCCATTCCATTACCGGGTAGCACCGAACAAATTTGGCACTCATTCTATTACTTTGATTGTGATTGCGGTGTAATTCGATACCGATTACGTTTCTGTTACCGCTTTGCAACCAAACACCACCTTTGTGTAGAAAATTACTAATCCCTCTGGCTTCCATATACGACGCTGGTTAAAACTGCTAAGAAGCGTCATAAAAAGTCTGGAGGCAGTTGCTTCCTTCCAGCAAGATTGAAACAATGCAGCAGTTTCCCGGGATACATATACCAAAACAATTGTCACCGCTTTAGCCGTCTGCTCTTTTTCCTCGTAGGTACTTCGTCTTTCTCAGATACAGAGAGCCTTCTTGACTTGAAAGCCTTGACCATGTTGTACACCTGAAAGTGAAGCACACCTATTAACTCTATGTATTAAATCTATGTAATTCACATTGCGAATAAACACTTGAATTGCAGTTACCTTCCGAATTCCAGATGTCAATCCCATGGACTCAACTGCATTCTCATTGGTAAGTTTCACTTTTGAGCTACCATGTACTGTTTTGCTTACTGAACCCACGTCATCTACAGTATAGTTGGGTAGCAAGATGAGAAAGTGAAACGAAATCTTTTATACTAGTAAGAACTGATGAACTCACCTTTGAGATTGAGAATCAACAGCTCGACATACATAGTCAGTCGAATGTGGGAGAAAATGTGAACATATTCCCCAACATCCTCCCGGAGGATCACAGCAGATTTCCGACCCACATCAATTTTCAGCAGATGCTTCAAATACTTGTCCATCTCTTTCCTCCTGTTGAGTATATCAGTGTTCCCTTTGTCTACAAGGACTGATGGGAACTCCCAAAGCCCTGCAAGCAGGCCCTCTTCTGGTCTCCTGATCAGCAGAAAGAGATCATCCTTGCCTTTTTTATCATTCACCTCTTGCTCCAAGCCTTGTGCAATCTGAACAATACAAACAGCAGCGAAATCACTCCGTGGTTTCGCCTTTGGAACCACTCGTGGGTAGTCTGTGACTTGGACTGATGGATTTTCTTGGGAAAGTGCAAGCGCTTGGCAGTGGCTAGAGACAGGGCATTCGGAGCAACCAGGTTTCGTCTTGCTGCACAATGTTGCTCCTAATTCCATCATTGCTTGGTTGAAGTCTCCAGGCCTCGAAGGATCAACCAATTTACCAGCAAGCTCCCTATGATAACACAAATGTACAAGCATTCAGATCAGTGTTAACCTTGTCCTTTCAGAATCAGATATACAGCAGAACAACACAAATGATGGAGAATCACTGTCGTATGCTACCAACTACAGACACTGGAAACTGATGTGTTCATGTCAACTTATTTAAATTTCAGTTAAAATAGTGAAAGGCCTTCATGTCAACTGAAGATGCAGTGCATCAGTATATACATCAGTTTTCTAGTGTGCAAAACGGGTAAAAAGAGCAATCTAAAGCTCTTAACACATGTTACGCACTCAAAAAAGGATGTTGTTTCTTACCAGAACCTCTTCACAGTCGAGGATTCTTTTGGGTTATCTGCAATAGCATAAAACCTGCTGAGAACTCGCACCACATTTCCATCAACAACTGGTACAGCCTGGATATAGTGACAGCAAAAGTCACAAACATCATTTCGACGGAAAGGAAGCATGCATTAGTTCATGAGTGCAGTTGCTAAACGATGCTCTACCTCATTAAAGGCTATGGAAGCAATCGCTCCAGCTGTGTAATCCCCAATGCCACGAACATCACGGAGTGCTGATGCTGTTCGAGGGAACTCCCCCTTCTCGACAATCTGCTTTGCTCCCTAATTCCCAATCAAACATAACATCCATTAACCAGATAAGAGGTTATTTCTTCGATTCACTACAAGGGTCACAGTAGAAACTCTAATATCCTTCACTCACTAAATCCAAAGGACAAAAGACTAGTACAAGCAAAAGTACCAAATAATTTGATCAAAGAGGATTTGACATTTTTTCCATGCTCGGAAGATGAATTGACAACCGGAAATTGCACCATACATTGCAACCTATATGGAAACTCTGAATCAGTGTTCCAGGCTCTCAGGTGAAACATCTAACCGAAACACCGACTGTAAAGGTTGCCAAGCTAGTATCAATCTACCAATGAAGCAAAAAACTACTGAAACTACTGTTACTACAAAAGACCAAATTCATCTCAAACTACCACAAATATCAGGCCAAAGCATCAGGATTTAGTAATCAGGCCTCAAAGAATTGGAACTCTTTCAATCTCTAGTCGTATAGGGACTCAGGCAAAACATCGAGTAGAAAAGACGCACTGGCGCACTGCTAGTGTCGATCTTCAAATGGGAACTCCTTCAATCCCCGATTACTCATCAATCCATGCGGAGCACAACTCACCTCGAGCAGAAAGCGAGCCCGCCGGTAGTACCCGAGCCCTGCCCACATCTCGTTCACCTCCTGCGACAAGCAGAATAGAGCACCATTCATTTCCCAACAATTTCCATAGCGTTCGTGCCTCTCGCAAAACCTGTATCAAGTTTCTCTCACCTCCTGCGTGGCGGCGGCGAGGCTCCGCACGGTGGGCCAGCGCGTCATCCACCGGTCGTAGTAGCCGACGACGACGGGCACCCGCGTCTGCTGCAGCATCACCTCCGACACCCACACCGCGTACGCCCTGTCCTCCTCGCCGCCTCTGGCGCGCCGCCACGGAAGGTCGCGTTTGTGCGCGTCGTACCACCGCAGCAGCTGGGCGCGCAGCGTCGCCGGGGCAGCGGGCCCAGGGCCCAGCACGGGGGACAAGGACGACAGGTCCTCGATGTCCGCAGAGGACGAGGTTGGCTCCGCCGTCGCCGCCGCCTTGCCACGGCGCGATGGGGGCTTCCTGGTGGCGGTGGGGCGGCGGTTCGCGGCCGCCTTGGGGCTCTTGGCCATTGAAATTTCGAAAGTTTAGGGCTTTGCCGCCACTGCGGGAGAACGAGAGAGAGATGGAGAGGCAAGCCTTTCGTGGTGGAGCGGAAGCTGAAAGGGAGCGACGACGTAGGCGCTACTGTGCGTAGTTGTGCGCTTGCGTTGCGGCCGTTGATCGGTATGTAAATCTGCTGTATATCTGCATTTACTATTTGTGCAATTTAATCAAAGGGGATATTACTGAGATTTATAATGAGTATTAACTAATAAAAAAATTAGTGACAGATTATGAATCACAATGTGAAATCGACAACAGTTCATGAAGTTTTTCATCAGTTCAAAAAGAGCGAGCTAAGAGCTTCAGCTCAGCCCGTCAGATTTAGGCTCCTTTGGAACACTGAATTTTTTTTCGTTTTGTGCATTTTTTTAGTAAAATTGAATTAATTTTTATAAAATTTATGTGCGATTCCTGTGAAATTGCTGCATTCGAGGCCTTATCTTTCCGACTATCACGGCCAGCGGAGGCATCAGTTGCCCCGCAGAAAAAATGGAATCAGCAACTGAGATACAAGGGAGACTGGGAATTCCAGAAAACTGTTCCCTTGCAACCCAACAGATCCTTCTCAATTTTATGATCATTCCCTTCAATCCAACACATTCTTCTGGGTTTAATCATCTCCTCCAGAATCTGGATGGATACAATCAATATAAAATGCAATCACAAAATAAGATAATATGACAAAACAAAATCAACAGCGCAAGGGGGAAACAGTATACGAGTGCATAGCCATTGATTCAGAAGCGAGGACACTTGCTCTTGCAAGTCGAAAACTCTCTGTTACAATCATATAAGCGCGCCTGCAAAATCACTTATATTTTTCCTGTTATGACACAACAACAAAGAACATAAAAGAATATAGCCGACTGACTACTGCAGAAGTCAGGACCCACAAACATAGCAATACTAGATATGCTGCAGGCAGGATCAAAATTCAGACCCTTGACTCTACTCAGGTGTAATAGAACAAACAACATTTACAAAGTGAGTTTGTGTGGTGTTGGTGGTGCATCCAGATGCTGGAGGTGCAGGGCCGCTACAAGCCCTTGCCATGTTTCCCCTGGGCGAGCTGATGTCTTCAATTCTACAATTTTTCTTTGCTCCTTGTAGTAATCTTCCAGCAGCTTGGTCTGTGTATTGGAAGTTTCATATTAGAGATCATCACGGTTTTTTATCATCAGAGTAATAAAGCTAGACCCTCAAGCCTTGAGTTTCAAGAAATGTCGAGCTTTTGTTTTTGTATAAACAAAAAAAAAAATACTAGGTATCACTCATTGTAAAGGAAGGCTGAGACAAATTGAACTTTACCTGCTTAGCATAAGTACGCAGCTTCTCCATCCTCGAGTCTCCCAGTCCAAAGACACCAGAAGGCTCTGCCTGAGAATGCCATGAATAATTCCCAAGGAAGGGCTTAAAATTTGCGGATGCTGAATTGCTGGCATCAAAAAGCTGTCCACAGTGGGAACAGACATCACTCCTAGATTGCTTCTTCATCAAACAGTGATCAGCACATTTGAAATTCAGAACCAAATCGATGTCCACAATCTCGTCAAGAATCTCCTATAACACATGAAAATTACCATATATTAACTACTAGGATAGGATGTAACAAGATATAAGGCATCCTCGGCCTCTCTCCTGATTATTGGTAACAACTTATGATAAGCATACAAAGTGAATACTTACAGCTTGCATACGGGTGCGTGGAATCCCATCCAGAATGAATCCAGTTTCACCTTTGTGGTAACCCTCATCAAGTCGTTTTGTCAACAAACCAAATATGATGTCCTCCGGCACAAGCCTCCCTTCATTCACTGAATTAGCAATCTGTGCATAGGTAATGAAAAACCCACTAAGCACGCTCCATACCCTCAAACATTCTTTTTATCATTTTGTAGGACATTCAGAAGAAAGTGAAAAAAATATGTGATCATCTACCAAATAGTTTACGCGCACACACTCCAAACGAATATGCTAAGGCTGGAAGCAAAAATATGCAAAGTACTAAAAAGGGCGAATGGAAAGGCTGTAGTATATGCAGGCGACAGGCCGCCACAAAACGCCAGGATGTCAAACCCAGGATATGCGTGATCCCCAAAGTGCCTCCAATATCATGTGGACACGGGCAAATTACAGGGCTGCCACAGCAGCTATTAGCTATGGGGTGGACGCAGGGAAAGACATGGCGTGCGCTCCTGTATTGGCATCATGCTATTCAATCATTCTACAAACACACAAGAAAAAATTATGAATTCTGGCCTATAAATAAGGATGTGAATTTGTGGCTAGTGAAGAAAGAAGTCAGCCTGCTAAATACTTCGAGTGAATTAAGGAAAAATGTGAAAAATTGGTCTTCTCCGAAGAATTTTTGTGACTTATAGAACATGAGGAAAATATCACACACCTCATGTAGGTGTGTCTCTAGAAATTTCCAGAAGGGCCCGGAAAAAATGCCAGAAAAAGGCAAAGAATGGTTCCCGAAATGGTTGGCAAAAACTTCAGCCGCCCCGAAGAATGATCCGGAAATTGCTGAAGGAAAACGATCCTCCTCCTGGCGATGAAATGGGATTCGAACCCCTCAATCAAGATCAAGGCCCGCAACCAAGGCTATTATCGCTAGTAGGACCTCCGGGATCGCGAAATCATCAACGCCACGCGGTCCAATTGTGAACGACGATAAACCCAAAAAGCTTCAAAGTGATTTGATTTCAAGCGGAAGGAGGCGCGAACCTTCTTGTAGAGCTGGGACGCGGGGCTGAGCTCCTGCCTGACAAGCGTGCCCATGGAGATGTACGGCACATCGAGCACCTCGGCGAGGCGCGCAGCGTGCGCGTGCTTCTGCGGCCCGGGGCGGCCCATCACCACCCACTGCACGCCCCGGGACCCGCCTCCCTCGGGGCACGTCTCCGCGGCCGGCGCCGACGCGAGAGCGCGCCTCTCCTCCTCCTCGTCCTCCCAGTCGGACCAGTAATCCTCCACCGCGACCGCCGCCGCGTGCCGACGGTGGGCCAGGGCGGCCGCACGGCGGGAGCAGGAGGGCGATAGGACGGCGCCGGAGAGCCGCAGGAGGCCGGCCATTGCTGGCGGCGGCTAGGGTTTGCGCGAAGGGTTTTGGAGGCGGGCGCGTGGCGAGGTTGGGGGGAGATCGCCGTCGTGGTTCGGGGACCTCGTGGGCTCGTGGCGATTTTTTATTCGGGATAATGGGAGATTTTTTAATTTTTACTATCAAATGCGCTAACTTTTAATTTTTACTGCTCAATTTCGTAAGTCTTTTAATTTTTATGATTAAATACGTTTTTCATTTAAAATATATTATTTCTTCAAAATTTTAATTATTTTATATTTATTATACTATTAGCATTACTTAAAGCTCAAATTTTATTTATTTTAACATAATATAAAATAATAAAAATATTAAAATTTTTAAAAAATAGCATGTTTTAAAGTGAAAAAATATTTTTATAAATTGAGTAGTAAAAATTAAAAGCTAAAATATTTAGTGGTAAGAAGAAAATGGGGGTAAAAGTGAAGAAGGCGAGGTCGAGAAAACGCATAGAGCTGTGGCACTGTAGTTTTTTTTTTTTATAAAGAAAACAAGTTTCACAATCATTTTTCACTGCAACGCATAAATTTAGCATATGATCTCGTCGTTTAGGTGAAGAAATAAAACAGAATCTGCGCCAAAAACGTAAAGAAGAATGCGTCTGCCGGGAGTCGAACCCGGGTCTATTGCTTGGAAGGCAATTATCCTAACCGTTGGACTACAGACGCTTGATGAACGATGCGCCAATCTTCGCCATATAATCGATAATAATAATTACCGCCCTAACCTTTGGAAATCCACGTCAGTGCCCTCATCACTGCCGCCGCCCCTAACGCAAACCCTAGCGCGCACGTAGAGACCGAGCGGTCGAGAGACAGATAGACGCAACCATGGCGGCGGCTGCGGCGCAGCAGAAGATCCGGTGGGGCGAGCTCGAGGAGGACGACGGGGGCGACCTCGACTTCCTCCTCCCGCCCCCCGTCGTCATCGGGCCGGACGAGAACGGGCTCAAGAAGGTGATCGAGTACCGCTTCGACGACGAAGGGAACAAGGTCAAGGTGACCACCACCACCCGCGTCCGCAAGCTCGCCAAGGCACGCCTCTCCAGGAGCGCCATCGAGCGCCGCTCCTGGCCCAAGTTCGGCGACGCCGTCAAGGAGGACGCCGGCTCCAGGCTCACCATGGTCTCCACAGAGGAGATCCTCCTCGAGCGCCCGCGCGCCCCAGGTCCGCGTCCTAGATCTGCTGCATGGATTTACGTGGCCAATCTTATCGGTGAAACTAGGGCCGTTATGTTCATTCGTTTCAGCTGTTTATCATGTCGTTGATGGATGACGTCGATGCTAATTTTGTGGCGCTTTGATCCAGCTGATAGTTCCGTTATCTAGGCGTCATATCAGTAATAATAACATATCTAGGAATTGGTTGTTGAATAGCCAGAGAAGTCGGCAGATAACGCAAGGGATGGGTAATTGAACTAGAATTTTGATATTGTAGTGTTCATGTCTAGCTAATGCAACATTATTGACTAAAATCATGAAATTTGTGGGCACCATTCTTTTGTTTCATCTCGAAAACTCAAATCACCTCACAGTGCGACAACATTTTTTCTTTTGTAGTTATGATGCAGTTGCAGCACCAATTATGATGCATGTGTTGCTTATTATGTTACAGCTTTCACTTCTGAATTCTAACCAAACACACACACACACACACAAATCTAGAATGGCTACTTTGCTTATTCATATCTGGTTTTCTTGGCTTGGTAATTCTTTCTTTACGTGCCAAAGGATCTATCTACTCATTTAGCTATCTCTAGTTTTCAGAAATGGGTAACATCAATTTTTTTGTTGGTCCTGTGGCCTCTAATTGTTGTTATAGACATGCCATTTTCATTATTTTTGTGTTGTTTTCTTGCCAACCTCACACTTTGTTACAGGGAGCAAAGCTGAGGAACCGGCATCTTCTGGTGATCCACTGGCTATGGCCAGTAAGGGAGGTGCTGTTCTCATGGTTTGCAGAACCTGTGGGAAGAAGGGTGACCACTGGACCTCAAAGTGCCCCTACAAGGACCTTGCCGCACCAACTGAAACTTTCACGGACAGGCCTCCAACTTCTGATGGACCTTCAGCAGCGGGCGGTGCGACTAAGGGAGCATATGTTCCTCCAACTCTGAGAGGAGGTGCTGATAGGAGCGGAGATTCAATGAGGCGCAGGAACGATGAGAACTCTGTCCGTGTGACCAATCTGTCCGAGGACACCCGTGAACCTGATCTCCTCGAGCTGTTCCGTGCGTTTGGCCCTGTCAGCCGTGTGTACGTCGCGCTGGATCAGAAGACTGGAGCAAGCAGGGGGTTCGGCTTCGTCAACTTTGTTCACAGAGAAGATGCGGAGAAGGCTATCAGCAAGCTCAATGGATATGGTTATGATAACCTTATCCTGCGAGTCGAGTGGGCAACGCCAAGGCCCAACTAGAATTTTCGCCTAGATACGTAGTATTTGAACCTGCAATTTTTCATGGAAGTATGATTTTGGAAGAGTATTTGCCGTTCGGGTGTCATGAATCTATCTGTGTTATTTATGTGGGACGAGAATAATTATACTCGCTGCTGTTTTTTTTTTTTTTTTTTTGGGGGCTCTCTTTGCATGACCATGCAATAGGGATGTGTTGTTTGGTTTTCTGCGTTCTGTGTGAGCTTTGAACTTTTGCCCTTTCTTTCAAGATGTGAGAATGGGAGAGGAGCATAGTCACATGACGGTGCTTCAAACGGATCCTTCCGTTTTGTTCCGATGAACCATCATTTGAAATTTCAGAGCGTGATGCAATCTATAGAGAGAAATAAAAATGAGAAACTCGTCTCAAGAACTCTGCTAGAGATGCAGCAGGCACCTTTACACGCTCCAAGCAGAGCCGATCAATAGCGGTATGTACTACAAGAACTGATAGCTGCTCCAGAATCACGGATGAGCTCGACTGGGGCAATCAATCAGTAGCGGTAACGGTGCGGCTTCACACCGCCGACGATATCAACGAAGTCACCCTCGAACGCGCATGGGATGGTGAGTCCGCCACACCGGTGGTCGAAGCCGAACTCGTCCTCCACCCGCTTGAGCGGCGTGACGAACGCCGGGTGGCTCAGGCACGCCGTCGGGACGACGAACCGCTTCCGCGCCTCGCCGACGTGCACCGCCATGTGGCCTTTCGGCACGTCGCTCCTCGCCGATGACCGGCTCCGCGCCAGGTGAAGCCTCGTCATCAGATGCCCGAGCTTCCCAGCAGCCATCTCGGTACGTTACTACTTTGTGTGGGTACTGCGCAGGGAAGGAAGTGGAGTGCTCTTGAGAAATTAGGGAGAAGTGAGCTGTTGCCGCTGTGATGGAAATTCTGTTGCAGTTGCGAATTGGAGTGCAAGCGATAGAACTATTGTTCATGTGCGCTTCCATATCGATCCGCCTCATCAGTATGACAGTATCATATCGCCTACGACGCAGATTATGTGGTGGCCCGTGCGCGAATTGTTTGGAACGGGCCGGAGTGGGCTCTTTTGTGGTGGAGCGCCGTATTCCCGTCGATGAAATTTCCCAGCCTCGGCTGCCTCCCGGACGACCCGCGGGCGGCCGGGCACGCCATGGGCCACGGCCAGCCCATCTGTAAAGATGCACGGCATCCTTGCATCCCTTCATTGATCATTCATTCGACCACTGCGGCCTCGCCGGCAGATATCCCGTGAATCCCGCCAGTTCAACAGCACTTCACTTCAATGACTTCAATTGCTGCCGCGGCGCGGATCCATGGATGGACCGATTCGCAATCGCCGTATGTAGTACTACATTGCACTTAAATGATCCATCGAATACATGCACTGAAATCTAAAAAACTAAAACAAATAATATTTTAAAAAACTATTTTTTAAAATGTTAAAAAGCTAGTTTTTGAAAAAATAAACTAAAAAACTTATTTAAAACTGTTTTTCTAATTTTTTATATGCAGAGAAGCTAAATATATATTACAAAAGTCAATCACCAGTTGCCCTGTCCTACTCTATTAACTATCTTTTTAAATAATCACGGATCAATTTTTTTAAAAACTCAAAACCTGCGTTAAAAAAAGCCCTAACTAAGTACTACCAGCTGCTCGATTCGCAATCGCCGTACGTACTCTACCCAGTATCACACCAGCGGCAGACAGATCCAGTACGTCCGTATATACGTGCAGATCCATTTTTCGATCGACGGCATGTCAGGGAGGGAATCCACCAGCGGGCCACGGTGCCGAGTGGCCCAAAGTCCACGGCCTAATCAAGCAAACATCCATATCCGAACGGCCCGGTAGTACAGGTGGACCGCTGGCACGGTGCAGTCAGGAAGGAGCAGGGACGAGCAGCGAAGGGGGGCAGTGGCAGAGGAGCGGGAGGGACAGACAGACAGACAGCTCGCTCCGTGTCCTGCTCGGTCGGTCTGGACTCCCGACCATGAGGCCCGTCAGGCGAGCGCGTGCCGCCCTGCCGACCGGCTGCCCGGTCCAAGGAAAGAAGACCGAAGACGGCGACCAAAAAAGAAAAACCGACCGGGCCACATGCCGTCGGCGTGCGGCCGCTTCCGCTTCTGCTTCCACACACGGTTTTGGAAACAGTTTCGATTTCGGTTTTAAAGACCTATCAGTTTAGCGTTTTGTTACCGTTCTTAATAGATTTTTAGTGAAAATTGGTGATTCAATAATACGAGATCGAATTGATTGCACTGATTTCAATTTTAAAAACCCTGCTTCCACATTTCTCAATGTCAAAGTCACCGGCACTGCACAAAAACCGAGGTACCATTTGAATCTCATAATTTAGATTCTAAATTTTTTGATTCTAGAATTTGGATTTTAAAATTTATAAATCTCAACTTTTTAGATCAAGAGATTTTATCAGATTTTTTAGATTTTAAAATTTGAATTCTATAAATTTAAAATCTCAAAATATTTAGATTATGATATTTTATTATTTTAAATATATTGACGCATTGTGATATAATATTTTAAATAATATTTAAATTTATAAAATTATATAAAATTTTATAATCTTTTAAAACCTCGTCTGTTTGAATATTTAAGAGAATTTTTTATTCGGGTTCTTAAAATTACATACAGTAGAATTCGAACAGGCCCCTGAGTGCTGCCTTATTTTTGCCCTGCCATCAACAGGCCAGCGCAACGACGCCTGCCGGCTCGCGTTCTCCGAGGACGCAGAGGCGGCAGGGCAGCCTAGTCGTAGGATGTCAATCGGGTCACGGAGGCGCAGCAGGATTTGACACAACTGTACAGTAACACATAAAATCCTACTGAATTAGTATACCAAATTATCGAAGCTTTATAAAATAAATCTTAAATTATAAAATGCCTCGGAGCAGCGGCGAGCGAAGAAGTACCAATAAATTGCGTTCACCATGCGCGCAAATAGGAGGAGCAGGCCCGTTAACTTTCAGCGGTGTCCCGCTTTTTCCCGCGCCAGTTTTGGCGCCAACGCTCCTGGAGTACTCCGAGTACGTTTTGGCGCGAAAACACGAACCCGCCAGTCTAGTGACAGTCGATCTTGTTCCGCGCGCCACGGCCTGTCTTTTCCCGCGCATCCTTTCCTTTCCTCCCGGTCCGGCGGCATGGGCCCGGACGCCGGCGTGGTCGATCGATCGCGCCGGCCCGGGCGCGGGATGGGTGGAGTCTCGTCGGGATCCGAGTCCGGACCGTTACTGTCAGAAGGGGCGTCGCTGCCATGCGTCGGTCGCCGGTGATGGGTGATCCTGTGCCGCTACACTGGCACCGCTGCGAGGTGGTGCTACGCAGACACAGTGCGACTGGGGACGAAGAAGCCGCGCTGTGTGTCCAGTGGC
Source organism: Zoysia pacifica (assembly GCA_001602315.1). NCBI lineage: Eukaryota > Viridiplantae > Streptophyta > Magnoliopsida > Poales > Poaceae > Zoysia > Zoysia pacifica. The sequence continues at coordinate 107,639 of BCLH01000282.1, forward strand.
CTTCCTTACTCTCCGGGCACGCAAGAAGGCCTTTGAGCAGCTGAAGAGCCAGCGACACACGGCAGTAAGATGCCGAGACCCAGGCGCCAGGACTCGATCGATCTATCCGCCAGCTTGAGCCGCAAGGCTGCAATACTCCGCCGCAACGCTGAAACTGCACCTTTGAAATTCGTCCTGTGCGTGCTGTGCTTCCTTTTTTACCTTTTTTTTTTATATATAAAAGATTGCTTCGTTTTTTTGTCAATCGAGTTTAAGTATCGTGGAAATAATTGGTCGAAATGTTGAGAAACTAATGGTGCTCCAACAGTACTAGATCATCGGCAAGTCAAATGATAAACAAGTGCCTGTTCGTTTCAAAAAGTCAGATACGGTACATTCGCCTATTCGCCAGGCGGCAGCATTTCAGCTACTACCCTATGCTGATCTGTTTCGGGGTGATACGTCTCGACATCAAATAAACCAAGAGATATTCGGCGCCTCTTAATTCGCGGTGATCGTGACGGGATAGTCGGCAAAAAAAATATACTGCTACCAGCTCTCGCGGTTGGTTTTTCTCGCTGGATCTATAAACAAATCCACACGTTCCTTCACTGTTCGAACAAGCATCAAGCGTGCACGTCGCTCGCTCGACCTTCCAAGGGCCGCTCGTTGACTTGCCGTTCCCGAGGCCTCGAGCTGCTCGACGCCGCAAGGACATCTCCGTTCTTCGGGGCCGGAAGCATGTGACCGACCACCCTCACCGCCTCACGTCGCGGGGACAGGACGCCCCCACGACGCGCGCACGTCCCTCCCTCGTCGCCGGCGTCCCTGTTGAACGGAACCACGTCGTCCCTGCTGTGGCATGGGTCTGCCCGTCGCGGCATTGCAACAGCTGTCGAACGTTCTCTTTGGTACTAGTAACAGCGAAGGAGGCATTGGATCGCGACACGAGGGGGCGGCAGGCAGCGCGCTGCCAACGACCGCACTGCCCTCGCCGGCCGCCGAGACAAAAACACGCCGTTGCAGCCAGGAGTCAGGACCGCTAGCGTCAGCAGCTCGCCGGCGGGGGCTGCCAGTGGCGCGCAAGCAACAGCCAACAGCAGGGAGAAAAGCGCAGGGCGGGCCGAGCCGGGCCCGTCTCCCGGCCCCGACAGGCGACACGGCTAACCGCACAGGCTCCCGTGCCTGCCTGCCGGATTGCTGAAAAAAGAACGAGTTTCCCCTGCCTGCCGGATTGCTGTTTCTTGGATCCACTCCCCCAACTGCCTGCCTGCCATTGTTTCAAAAGAAAAAAAATGGAGCCATTGTTTTAAAAAAATGCCTGCCATCGCGCAACCATTTTTTACCGTTATTCTCATGTTTTTCAGTAAAATTGGACCAATTCACCTGCAATTCATATGAAATTACTACTCCACTTAAAATGAAGGAACGATGTTGAACAAATCGCCACCAAATCCAAAACAGCAGGTCGATCGAACCGAAGATTAAGAAGAACGCAAAGCGCGGCGAGGACGACGCAGCAAGTGAAAGGCAAGCAAGCAAGCGCGAACATCCAGCCGGCGCGCACCCCAGTTCCACGTGGCGACCACCTGGCCCGCTCATGTGCTTCGTAGGACCCACCTCTCCTCTTCTTAAATACAGTACGCGGCCTCGGTTCCCATCCAATCCCCAAATTCCAACTCCAACCGAACAAACTCACTCGAATTCCAAATCCCTCTCCGAGCCGGCGGCGAGCCAAGCCAAGCGGGGGGAGGCAGAAGCCACCAAACCGCGGGCGGGTCGGCCGAAGCGCCCCGCGCCTCCGTCGCGTCGCCGTCCTCCTTGTTCCCTTCGTCGCCCGGTTTATTTATACACGGCGTGGCCGGGGACGCTGCGTGCGTGCGCGGGGGCGGAGCAAGCGCGCGGCAGGTGACAGAGCTTTTGAGGCTCCCCGGCGGCGATAACCGATGGAGCGGCTCGACGAGTACGAGAAGCTGGTCATCTGGATGAACACCCCGCGGGTGGTCGTCGATAATGCGGTGTGCCCTACGGCGACGCTGGTGCAGGTGAGAGTTCGTCCTCTCCTCTTTCTTGCGTTCTTGTTCTTCTTCTCGTGGCGGAGCGGCGGTGGCTGATTCGGGGCTTGCTTGCGGTGCAGGTGGACAGCGCGCGGAAGAGAGGGCTGCTGCTCGAGGCGGTGCAGGTGCTCGCCGACCTCGACCTGTCCATCAAGAAGGCGTACATCTCCTCCGATGGCCGATGGTTCATGGACGTCTTCCACGTCACAGACCGACTCGGCCGCAAGCTCACCGACGACAGCGTCATCACCTACATCAAGCAGGTAGGCGTCCCATCTTCTCCTACTAGCTCATTCCGCATCTTGCCTGCCTGCCTGCCGCCGTGGCCCTTCGCCGCCGCGACGGAGGGGAAGAAGAAACAAAACACAAGGAGCGGCCTTTGCTGATGTGCGTGCGCCGTGACATGATTGCAGTCCCTGGGGACGTGGAACGGCCCCGCGCGGCCGGCGGCGCTGGAGGGGCTGACGGCGCTGGAGCTGACGGGCGCGGACCGCACGGGTCTCCTCTCGGAAGTCTTCGCCGTGCTGGCCGACATGGAGTGCAGCGTGGTGGAAGCGCGGGCGTGGACGCACCGCGGCCGGCTCGGGTGCATCGCGTTCCTGCGCGGGGAGGCCGACGACGCGGACAACACCGCCGGCCGCGTCGCGCGCATCCTGGCGCGCCTC
>BCLH01000282.1:110349-140230 GCA_001602315.1 Zoysia pacifica
GTCCGCGCGGGAGACGCGGAGGCGCCCGGCGCCGTGGCGGCCGTTCCCGCCGCGAGCGTCGCGCACGCTGACCGCCGCCTGCACCAGCTCATGGCCGCGGACCGGGACCGGGACCAGCCGCGCACATTCCCCACCCCGGCCGCGTCCGTCGAGAGCTGGGCCGAGCGCGGGTACTCGGTTGTCACCGTGACGTGCCGGGACCGGCCCAAGCTGCTCTTCGACGTCGTCTGCACGCTCCACGACATGGACTACGTCGTGTTCCACGGCACCGTCGACACCACCGGCGACCAGGCGCGCCAGGAGTTCTACATTCGGCACGCGGATGGGAGCCCCATCCGTACCGAGGCGGAGAGCCAGATGGTGAGCCAGTGCCTCCAAGCCGCCATTGAACGGAGATCACTAGAGGTAAATTCCCAAACAACTTTGTGCCAAGTTCTTATTTCTTCTTCTGTGTTCAGGAGGAACCGTTCTAATGCGTTCATCTGCAGGGTGTGAGACTTGAACTGTGCACGCCCGACCGACCAGGCTTGCTGTCCGACGTCACACGAACATTCCGGGAGAACGGGTTGCTTGTAGCCCAGGCCCAAGTCTCGACGAAGGGAGACGTGGCCTCCAACGTGTTCTACGTGACCGACGCCGCCGGCAACGCGGTCGACCACAGCGCCATCGACGCCGTCAGGGAGAGGGTGGGCACGGACAGCCTTGTCGTGAAGGAGGAACCGCAGCCGCAGCTCTTCCAGAAGGCCGGACCCGGCGACCGCGACGGTGTCGGCGGCATCGGGCTGGTCTACCTCGGCAACCTTGTTAAGAAGAACCTCTACAACCTTGGCCTGATCAAATCCTGCTCGTAAGGCAGATATACAAGAGTTCCAGGAAGCTCGTTGCATTGAGCCATGGCTGCACTTCTGCTTGTTTGAGGACAACACCACCATTGTTGTACATAGAAGATTAATCAGAAGGACAAGGAGAAGGTGCAAAGGGTGTGTGCAGGGTCTGAAAGCTCACGCGGCCGGAAAGCTCAGGCATGTCTCGTTCATTCAGATCACAAAGAGGAGATCTAGAGGGATTCAGATCGCAAAGAGAAGATCTATCTTGATGGAGAAGCACATAGGGGCAGGAGGAAGGAACAACATGATAAATCCTACCAGTAGAAAGTGTGCACTACAGTGATGTAAATAGAAGTGGACATGTTTGTTGCTGTTACTCTGTTAGCACTAGGAGCGTGTAGCGATCGCATTCAGATTTGTTTGTTGCTCTGTACTCTAATTCTGTACTACTACTGCTCTGCCTTCTCTGGCAGAACTAAATTCTTTGTGTTCGTTATAAGCTTTGCTTCTTTACTCTGTCTGCCTTCGTACTCTGCTTTGCTGATGGTGTGATGGGTCTTGTTGCCCGCATCCCTACCTGGTACGGAGTACTAATCCGCCCAAACATGGCTGGTCTTGCTTTTCCATTTCTGATCTGAATCGATCGGTGCTTTTGATTAGGTGTTACTTGCAAGGGAACCAAGATGCTTGGGTTGAGTTGGGGCCCGGGTGAGGAGTGGAGTGACCGGTAATCACAGCAAGAACCGGTGGGCGCAAGCTGTAAGGTGGTCCTCTGCCTTTTCCTGTTTTGGAATGTCTGAGGATGTAATGCAAGTGAATGAGAACAGTAAAGTTGTGCTGCTTCTACTTATGGTAGCTGGGTGTACTCACCAAAGTTCTCTGATTCCTTTTTTTTTTCGAAATTAAATTGATTTCTATGAAATTTTTATATTATTTTTATAAAATTCATGCGTTTCAAATGGTGCCTCATCATAATAACACATGGGAGGTGTAGGAAAATACCTCTAAAGATGATACTACTACTAAGAAGAATAATCTGCACTGAGATTGATGCCCTTGAACAAATAATTCGAACAAAAAAAGGAAGCCGTCTGTTCGAAGCGACATTCCTGGCATTTCTTGATAACAGTACAGTAGTACTTGCTTGCCTTGACACTTTCTTCAGAAGAGTACGCTTTATTCACTCCAACAACATCCATCGTATGTAAGCATCACTTGGACAAAATATTTGGTACTCCTACTCCTAATCACCTCGCTCTATTCGGTCTCGAGAAGCGCCCCTTCCTCCTATCCGGAGCTGCGTCGCCAAGATTCCGTCAGTCAAATGCCTCGACCCTCCGAAAAGCAAGAGCTTGGCCGTTTCCCGGAGGAGCGGATCGTGCGACCCTCCCGTCCATCACGCTCACCAACTACAAGTTTACAGCCAAGTGCTTGCTTGCTGCCCGGAACCGGAATAACAAAACGAAGAGCTGAGCTGGCGGAGCTGTCGATCGACGTGCTTGTCCTGTCCATGTTGGCGTCAGTTTAGTTAATTAGACGCCATTGTTGTCGCTAAACAAACACCAGTTGATCGATTCCTTGTCAGTTCTGGTCCGGTCAGATGGGACTCGGCGGCAACAGAACAAAGCATCTGCGTCCAGCACAAGCTCCAGGGACGGGAGGCCGTCGGCGCGGCGCGGCGCGGCGCGGCGCGGCGGGCGGCATCTCTGTCTCTGTGTCCACGCCGGTTGGAGCTTTCCGGCTTTGCGTGCTCCGCTTGTCCGCATGCGTGTTGACTGCACTCTGTACCGCTGCCTGGTGTACTAGATCAGTGGGTTGTCTTTGATCGCGTGCCATCCGGCCATGGGCGTCGACGCGTCGTGCCGTCGGACTGTTAGACTGTCCGGGACGTTTGTAACTGACGACCAACGAGTGACGAGGGATCAAACTCGGCCATGTGAACCGTGAGCATCGCTTGCGCCGATCTCTCTTGCTTATTCCGGGGCCAAGGCAGATCAATCCGTGTTCGGTGACGATCAGAACCGGGCTGCGAAGCCCTGAACTCCGGGTAGGAAGCTGCGGTTCAAGCGCCGGAGACTTGAGTAACGTGCGGTGTCGCGGTAGCTCCGCCGTGTCCAGCCGTTCAGTCCACCGCCGGAGCCGTCGCTGGTGCTTCCGACGGATACGTCCAATGATTAGCTGTAATCGGACGGACTGACGAACGCATTGGTCAAAGCACTCCTCCCGTTTCCCAACGATCCCGGCGCCCGTCCCAGGGCATGCAGCTGGAGCGTGCTTCTTTGTTTACCGGCTCGAGGCCTCCCTCAGCTGCACTGCCAGGCACGGCTAGCTACTGTAGCAGCACCTTCGACCGCGTGCGTAACAGCGACCTAGTACGGCGCTAGTAGTATCATCGGGAGTATAGCTCATGTCAGTGGCGGCATCAAAGAACGCAGAGAAGCCTCGAAGGACGCGGAGAAGAAGCGTCGCCCATGGCGGGCCATGTCTGTCTGAAAACGAAGAGTGCGTTCGGTAAGCATTTTTGCTGCTGCGCGTTTTTCTGTAGTGAACTGATGCTACAGTAATACTAGTGGAATTGCTGCAGCTGCAGCTCTACTTACCGGACACGCCCGAAAGGAACTGATAGTACAAATTTCTTCAAGTTAAGAGTACAAATTTGAAAAATGCAGAAATCATGCTGGTAGAGCCCAAGGCCTGGTAGAGCCTCGTACACCAACCATGCCGTACGTTGTCTGTCGTTCAAACTTCAAACATGGACCGGATTCGCCATTAGCCTCGTCTCGGCCAAGTTTGAACGATTATTTGTTTATTTTTACTCTTTTCATTTTAAATTATAAATATACATTTTCTCTCTTTTTAATATTTTTTCATCACTATTTTTTTATTTTCAACGTATTTTTTTTATACTCTTTAATTTTTGTGATCAACTTTAATATTACTTATAAATCAAAACGAAGGGAGGGGACGGAGGGAGGCACAAGGAGCTGCATCCTGCAGCGTGCGAGCGTGCCTCATTCAAGCCCTAACCACGTGCCAGCGTGCACCGGCCCGCGACCGGACCCGACCCGCCTGCCTGTCCGCCGCGCGCGAGCGTGCATGCGTCTCCACGCACGCTCCCGTGTCTCCGGCTCGCTGTCACCTCGCTCACGTGGGTTCATGCCTGGCCGCGCGCGGCCTGGAGCCTGGAGGCCGGGAACGCTGTCCCTGTCCTCCCCGTCCGCGGCGGTGGCGTCGTCTCCGCGACACGGCTTCCGTCCGCCTTGGTCAGTGCGCGGCCACGTGATCACGCCTTGATCAGCGCGCGCGCGGGGGTGATGATGATTAATTAGGCCGCGGGCGCCGCGCGCTAATCATCACGGCCGCACCTGCTTCGCCTGTCTGCCTGCCTGTAGTGCTAGTAGCTGCTGCTCGTCGTCCATGGCCACTGGGTACTAAGGTCCGTACGACGGCGAGGTCGCTTTGCGCCTTTTGACCACCTGACCGATCGATCCTTGGAGCCGCGGAGGCGGAGCTCGCGTGCTCTTGCCAACCTGGACTCACCAGTGGATATCAAAAAGAAAATGTCTACCATGGTCTCATCAAAAGACGCAAAGTAACGCAGCAGAAAACTACTGACACAGCGAACACCATTGTAGGATCACTGGATTATACATACAGGAAACAGAAAAGAAATTTCTAGGTGATGCTAATTTATGGGATTCATCAGTAGCAATAGTGTGCAAACAAAAATCCATGTAATCCGACAACTTAAGATGGAAGAAGCCACTAAGACTCTCCTGCCCGAAACGGGATTAAACCTACTATAGAGCACACGCATCTTTTACAAGTCAGAAGAAAGAAATGAACCGTCGTCCATCGACAGATCCTCTCCTCCACCGCGGCAACGGCGGACAGAGGACTCCACTCTTGGTCAGTGTAACTCAGGCTGGGTTCGTTCCAGGATCAGGACCCAGAGGCGGTGGTCATCTTCAGATCGCCTGAAGCCGGTGTCCGAGATGCCTCGGGAGGCATCGGTTGAGAAGGGGATGCCCAGCTCTGGTCTCCGCTGTATGATGATGAGGTTACGATGTTCATCGTCGTTGTCGTTCTCGGAGCGGCGGAGCTGTGCTGCTGCCCTTGCTCGCTGCTGTGGGTCTCCGTGCTAGAGATCGGAATGGCAGGCGGTGTCTGGGGAAGGGTTGGTGCTGCTGGTTCTACTCTTGGCTTCTTGTTCTTCTGCTCTATCTGGTAGCTTGGCAGGAAGGTTCCGACAACAATCTGCAAACGGAATCAACTGTAAATTTTCACAGCAGGAAAATGCAGTAATACAATTCGTTGATAGACCAAGCTCGGCATGCAGGTTGGTAGTACTCCAGTAAAATTTGAAGTTTTATATGGATGTTAAGATCTCTACGTGGGCAAGCAAACGCACCTGAACAGGAGTAGCTGCTACCAGGAGCCCTGCAACTCCACCGCCCACGACACGGCCATCTGGGCTGGCAAGAGACACACTCATTCCACCTGATCTACTTCTTGTTCCGCTATTTTCTGTTGGCATGAAGGATCCAGACAAAGACAGCAACTCGAAGCGTCCCTACAACCAGAATAGATCATAAACAGGGGAACGGTAGGACCAACCAGCACCTATGAATTCATAGAGCAATCTGAAATCATCTAGATGTCATCAAGTATTTTGGGGGGAAGGGAACAAGAATCATATGTGGGTGGCTAACCTCATAAGTCAATGTGCCACCAGAGGAATCAGGATGACGAAGTGTAACGTTTGATATCACACCATTTGCAGAGAGAATACAAATAGCTCGGGGTCCTTGTTGAGAAAATGATATAACCTTCATAGTCACATCCTGATAAATCCACGAACCAAAACACAGATCACTCTTTCATGAAGAAGATTCAGATCACTTGGAGAAGTAGCAGCATAACTGAAGCATACAAATTCTTCAAGGTGCAACATAACCTTTTGTCTGTGTGCTCATTACTTACCAAGTGATAATCTAGACCAAAGTCTTTTACTAAAATAAAGTGATGCACACATTCACGACAGAATTTTACAACTAGCGCTGTAAAACTTAGGTTACAACCAAAAATGATATTGCAATGAGTGCGAATCTGACACGTTATACACTACTTTTACAATCAAAGTGCGAAATACTTTGAAGTGAAATCATAGAACAAGACCAAGCTTAAACGGCCATTTCAACACAGATTCATACCTCACCAGGAGCAACAGTTATTATATGCGGAGTGAAGTTTGCACCACCAGCAGAGCATGCCACCAAGTCACCTGCCAACGCAAAGCCCAGTTAACATAATGCAACAAATTTGTTAGAAAGCCAAGCAGTACATAACTAGACAGATTATTCCTGATTTGGCAGAAAAGATGTATAGCTACTATGATACACCCCCCACCCCCCCACCCACACACGCACACGCTTCTCCAGAATCAAATTAGCCCAGCATCATACCGAAAGACCACTGTCCAATATTCACCGTTACATCGTTGCTTGTTCGCTCCAACCAACATATACTCTGAACAACATCAATTCCCATTGCCTATCACCTGTCATCCTTACAAGTTACAACCAAGCTTGATCGCAATGGCACTCAGCAGCGATAGTTACAGCCAAGCTTGATCACAATGGCACTCAGCAGCCATGACGATGACGGGAGACACCACAAGGTAAAAACCTAACCAGGAGAATCTTCGCTCGAAACCTCCATTTTGGTTCCAGAATTACTAGTAACCAGCAGCATCAGCACCACCATGTCACCCCCACAACGGCAGAACCCCACCACAGAACTGCAAGGTGCCTTGAGAGCAACCAACAAAAATTGGGGGGATTCAGGATATGCCTCCATCTGACATCTGTCGTCTGTCCCCCACTTGCTCCTGGAGCCACTAATCTTGAAACACTAGTACCAACCGGCCTGAGCCTGAGGTCCCTGACCATCTATCTGATCATGCAACACGAGCTGCGTAGAGCGGAGGAGACAGGAGATATTCGGATAAGAGAGGGACAGACTCAGACAGTGTCATGACAAGGAGAGAGTGACGCAGCAAGGCAATAAGTAGTCACGCATGTAATTTCTCTTCTATGAAGAAAAGAAAAGCAACAGAAAAAAATGCAACTTTTCGGTTCAGCTAATCTAGACAAAATTCGGGGCAGAAGGCGCGAGCTTGCGTGAGCCAGAGATGGATCGTACCGATCGACTCGAAGTGGAAGCCGAACTGCTGCTGCTGCTGCTGGTGCGGCTGGTAGTGCGGTTTCCCCACCGCGGCGGAAGCGAAATCGATAGGCCGTCCCCTCCCGCGCTTCATGGCGGCGCCCACCGCCGCCGCGGGCGTGTAGTGGTGCCCCACGGCCATGGCGGACGGCATCGGCGCCGACGCGGAGATCGGCGTCGCGTTCAGCGGCCGGATCAGGCTCCCGTCCGGCCCGTACTTCCGCGGCCGCCCCCGCTTCTTCCCCACCTTCACCACCGGCCCGAGCGCCACCGTGCCCGCCGACCCTGTAGGCGGCGACAGCAACACGCCGCTCGAACTACCTTTCTCCGCCGTTGCCGATCCAGCCGCCGTAGCAGGGGGCGCCGGTGACTGGAAGCTCACCGTCGTCACCTCCGGCGGTGGCGCCGCCGTAAGTGGTGCTGGTACTGCCGGTAGTGGTATCGCCGCCGGTCGCGTAGATGTCGCAGCCATAGGCGCCGGAGCAGCACTCGTGTGGTCGTCCAACTTGGCCTCCATGCCCGCAGCCCCCCGGACGCGTCCGCTTTGTCCGAGTCCTAGGCTTCCCGCCACGCGCTCTCGCCATTGGAGCACGCACACGCTGCCCCCATCTCCTCCTCCACCACCACCACCGCCACGACCTTAAACCCCCTTCTCCTGCTCTAAAAAAAATAACACACCGAAATTCCCCCGAAAAATAAACCGAAAAACACGCAAAAATCCACAAAAATCCCCGTCACAGGAAAAAAAAACAAAACTACTCCCAATACGGCGACGCAAGGGGGAACAGCGGCGAGAGCTCGGCGAGGGGGAAGGGAGGACTAGGAGCAGCGAGAAGAAGGAACGAAGACGGAAATGGGGGCCGAAATAAAAAGCCAAAACTAAAAGCAAAAAAGGAGCCGGGGGGAGGCGACGACGCAAATTACCCGATTAAAAAAGAAATAAATTAGCTTATCGGAGGGCACTAAATTAATGCGCCGCGCGCCCGTAAAGAAATCGGCGAAATAAATTGGCGCGGGTTAACCGGGGGCCCACCCATGCGGAGATCGAAAAATGCCCGTTGCTTCGCGCCGTGGGGCGAACGCGGGTGTTCGGGCGTGGATGTTGAGGTGATTTACCGGGCCGCCACTGAGCGAGGTGCATGCATGAGCACGACTCGGCGTCGTCGTCATCGTGTTGCTTGTCGCTTACGGGAGCTTGTAGTCAAACATGCCAGTCAAAGGGAACAGTGACTCGCCCAGGACATACGAGTTTGTGTGGAAACAGCTCAAATCCAATTCTTTTTCAACGACGAGTCTGCGGGTGAACTGAATTCAGACACATTTCGGGTAGGAGTACTCGGCAAAGCAAAATTGATTTGGCTAACCAGGTCCTAATCACTCGATTTTTTAGATCTTTTTGTTTTATTAGAATTAGTTTCAATTTTAGATTTTGCCCCTTTTGGGAACAAAACTATGCGAACCACTTGTTACTGTCTATACAAAACAAGGTGCCCATCACTAGCTCGGCATAACAAATCATATATTACTGTATATACAAAACTTGGTGCTCATCACTAGCTCGGCATAAGAAAATATTTTGGCCATTTGGAGGTGCAACGAAAAATGGAGATAAACGACATTGGGCGCAACTTGACGTGGCATTCGGGACACAGATTCAGTATGAACGGAATATCTAGGATAGCTGGAACCACCAAGCACCTTTTACTAAAATCCTTTCTTCCAAATTAGAAACCAAAGCATATCCCTTATGCCGGCCTTTTCGTCGAAGCTATAGTAGCACAAACAGGAGTACAAGACAAAACCTTTCAATGAACTTTAAAAAAAAATGCCATGCCCTTGCCGAAAACTCTTCGCTTATACTCTGTTTTTTTATGCCGTTCAGACAAAAAAAAGCATTTAGTTCTTTTTTTAATTTAATATGAAACAGCAAGAATTTGGGACAGGAGGGAGTATGCTCCAACAGTTCTTGCTCCTAAACTATTTTTATTGGGATAATAGTTCTATTTTTTTTAAAAAATAATGTTTTATCATAATTATAATATGATAAACAGAGAAAATAAAGATGAAAGACTCCGTTTTTAAATTGATGTCGCCATTGACTTTTAATATCAACTTTAACCATTTGTTTTATTTTAAAAAATTTAGTATATATCATATATTTTGTTGTAATTTGATTTATTACTAGAGTTATTTGATTTTCAATTTAAAATTTAAAGTTTTTGAATTAATTTTTTAAATAAAATAAATAATCAAAATTAAAATTAAAAATAAACAGCGATATTAATTTAAAAACAAGAGTAAACTTGTCCAACCAGCTCTCCGTCAAAATGGCTGAGAGAGTGAAAGTGAAAGAGTAATCAACTGATGTGCGTTAGGGTAGGTGGCCTTTTTCCTGACGGAACCCTGTTAGGCAGTACTACTGTGGTCAACATTCGGCAGCTAATCTTTGTCATCACGCTGCCGCTCCTCGTGCTGCCCCGCCATGTCAGGGAGGAGCAAAGTGCGTGTATGACAGGTGGCCCCTATGCCTGCTGGGGTCTCCAGTACCGTACCGGTACGTCCTCCTCCCGCTGCCAGGTCTAACGGTCATGACAGGATGACACGTCATCGCACACTCTATGACAGTCGACAAACGTACGCCTTGCTTGCAACTGTATCCGTACGCCTATCAGAATCAAGAATATTTAGATTTTCTTTTGAAATTATAGGTTTGAGCATGCATTTGGTTTTTTTAATTTAATTATGAATTACTCCTTTCCTTCTTAAACTAAACTGTTGTCACTATTTAATTCTAATATTAATTATGATCATTCGTTTTATTTAAAAAATAAAATAAAAAAATATAAATTGTGATTTAAATAACCTTTAATGATAACTAGTAATAAACTATACTCTTATAATATTCATCAAACTTTTTAAAATAAAATAAATGATCAAAATTGATATTAAAAATTAACAACAACATCAATTTAGGAAAAGAGTGAGTATAACATATCAATCTTTGGATTTTTTTTATCATACGGTGTTGAAATTTGAGTGCAATCCAATAAGGGAGCTACACTGAAGGCCGAAAGTTGGGCAGTTGATAATTACAGCTTCAATATTTTAAAATTGAATAGCAACACTATATATAATTATTGCGAACACTCACATACAAACCCAAACATTCAAAAAAAAAAAAGCCGGCCGTGGACAGCTCATCGCAAGCGCCACCGTTTTTAAGTAAGAATTCTTTCATGATAATCTATGGAGCCTAGCTTTCATTTTCTTTAACAACACGCATGAAAAAGATATGTTTAGAAAAAATTTAAAAACCAAAAGGATTTCGTGTGCGGGATTAGGACGGAAACATATTTATAACGAATGATGGCGATTCACACCGTATGGGCCAGCAAATTAAAAGAAATAATGGAAAGGAGGTTAGGAGAGGAACGGTGGCGATCACGCACGCAACAACACAGAACAATACTGACAGGGGTTATTAGTTGATTAAGACAGACGTAATGGCGAGCTTTACTCCAACTAAGTTCTTCTCTAATCTCCATCTACTATCTGATTTATATATATGTTTGTGTGTAATGAACACTATAGGATTTGGAAGAGTTGAGGCCTGGATATATCTAGATATCATGGGCGCTCCACCACCTGTGTCTGTGTGTCTGCCTGTGGGACGGAGGACAAGCATGCACCCTCATCACTTTCCCGGCCGATTAGAAAACTGGAAAGTGACAATGTAAACACCACTTACTTAGCCATACTAGCTTCATTGTGGCCACACAAGCTCAAGCTTACATATATATACAAACTTAGATAGATAGGCCAGTAAGTGCCCTCCAGCGTCATGAAAACACCAGCAAGCAAGACAGCTAGCTACCGCGTGCTCCCTTTTCGGAGGGTTAGTGGTGGAGTGTCACATGCTCACGCGCACAGCGATATATTCAAAGTGTTTGGCTAGAACGAAATGGATATGTGCTGATGCTTCCCTCAGATGATCAGAGATGAGCGAGTTGCAGCTTCCACCTGTGCCGTGGTCCAAACTTGTAAAGCGATCAGCTAGCACAAGCGATGATTAACTAAGCAGCTAAACCACTTAGCAGCCGTGATAATTAACCTCGCCGAAAAGAGTATCCGCGCCACGCCGCTCGCTTTATTAGTTTTACTTATTTATATATATATAATTATACAAGTGCTTGGGATAGCTCTTCTTCTTCCTCGCGTAGGCGGAGGGGCACATTCCGCGAGCTTTTCGATGGGCGCGAAAGGGAAACTCCCCTACCTCTACCTGCTTCCTGCCAAATTGCCTGGACTCGCTCGCAAGGCTGGAAGACTGGACAAGGGAAGCTGCACTGCAGCGTCGTTTAGATGCTCTGAAGCTGCAAAGCCAGCAACATGGCGTTGTAATACTACTTTGTGTTTTATCCTTGAGCGACACTGCAGTACATGGCTTGTCTCTTGGCAGGGCGTCCAACATGTGTCCGGATAATTAACGACATTTGGCAGCTTATGTAGGAGTGCCACCAAAGGAACAGACAACTGAGAGTTGATTTTCATGTGCACATGTTGGCATGGTTAAATTTTATTTTCAAGTTGTTTTTAATAAGAGCTATTAGCTTCAGTTCACTTGGTCGATTTGGTTTTCTTTTAGGTTTTAAACTTCGTTTGTGCCAGAAGCTAGACGAGCAAGAAAGAGGCAGAAGAAACAGAGGGGGCAAAAAAAAAAAAAGGAAATTGGATAAGGTAAGGGGCCTCATAGTGGGCCTAATTCTGTTGTGCCACCTGCTGATCTGCGTAGGCACATGGGCTGTCTCCTTGCGTCTTTGAGGCCCTTAAACGGGCCGAATGCACCAAGGTAATCAGCCGCCCACCTTTCAGAAGTGGGCCGAACGGACCAAGAAGGGACGCCCGTCCAGCTTCCAGAACTCTCACCGAGGAGTACTACCTCGACTCGAGTCCTCGACACGGGCACAGCGCACGCGGTGCAGGGTGCCGCAGGAGCTCCACCAAATCGTGTACCGTCCGCCATTCCCAGAGCTCGAGAGCTAGTTCCCGACGCAATCCGGTCCGATCCCCTTCTTCGAGGCCGGCGCGCGAATCCGTCGCGGAGTTTCCCGGTAGTACGCTGCTTTCCTCGGCCGGCAGACGCGATTCGATTCGCGCGGCCTTGATTCTGTTTAGGGCTTCTACTGATTTCCCTGATTTCCCCCTTTTAGTTGCTAAGTTTGTGAGGTTTCCGGTTACCGCTCGTGAGCTAGCGAGCTAGCTTCTCGCCTCGATTTTTTTCGGGTTTGGGGATTGTCTTCGCGGGAAGCAGCGGCTCCTTTTCCCGTAATTTCGGGACTGTTTTGGGGATTAAGTTGTGAGCTCCTGCGGATTGAGGTAGTTCCACCGAGGTAGTATTTACTGGAGTAGTTTTCAGATGCTTAGGGTGCATGGCGGTTGCGTGGTGGGAGGTGTATTTACCGTCATGGCGTTACCGAAAATCAAAGTTTTTTAGTCCCTCATTTTGTAACTGCTGATCTGTGGAACGCAATTTTAGTCATTTACATTGTCTCTGTCTTTTTAACCTGGTCAGGGTAGGAGCACAAGATGCAAGGAGGTCGAGGTGGGAGGCCTGGCCCGTTTGGTTTTGGGGACCCATTCGCTGGCTTTGGTGGCTTTGGACGACCTGGCAGCCTTATGTCCAGTTTCTTTGGTGGAGCAAATCCCTTCGATGATCCCTTCTTCACAAACCCCTTCGGTAGCATGATGCAACCTAGTTTGCTTGGACCCAGTATGTTTGGGCCACAGGGATCGCTTAGTGGAGGTATGAGCAATGCAGGCATGTTTGGATCAACCATGTTTGGACCCCGGACAGATCTCAATCAAGGCATGAGCAATAGTGGTGGCTTCATTCAGCAAGCTTCTGAACCAAACAGGCCTAAAGGGCCAATTATCAAGGAGCTGTCTTCAGACGATGAAGATGATGGAAATGGTGACAAAGAAGATGACAAGAACGAAGGTAACTTGAGGAAGCATCCAAGGACAAGCAAAGGGCCATATGTGGAGGAACCTGACGATGAAGCTGAAGGTTAGTTTATTTAGCATCTTGTGGTATCATATTCAGGTATCTCTATGGGCTTGTTACCAATCAAGCTTTCTTAACTAATTGTTCTATCTTTATCACACAATTTGGTTGGGTCCAGTTACCACTTCTTGTCCTTTTGACCTGAGAACTGAAAAGCTCAGAAATCCGTTCTGTGTGTGGGAACTTTATATTAGTAACCTTTTATTATCTCGTATGGGCAATCCTTGGAAGACTAGCTAGGCAGTTGACATCCGCAGAGACTCTTATTTCTTTTTTTTGGTCATCAAAGAATTGTTGAGGACATTCATTTGTTGTATTCCATTATGGAGTTGAGAATTCACAAAATGAGTGGAGGGTACTAATGTGTAGTTTTTCATCAGCAGGTGGTAAAAGACCAAAGTATGGGCATGTTGGGAGGGAGTTTGGTGGAGCCAATACATCACATCCACAGCCTCAGACATTTATGTTTCAGAGCTCGACCTTTACATATGGTGGCCCAAATGGAACCTGTTATACATCCTCAACGTCAAGGAGGACTGGTGGAGATGGGGTACGTTAATATCTGGGACCTTCTTAATTGCTGTTTTTTTTGGATTTGAATTTACAGTGGTAATTGTTTTTAATGTCCTAGATCACATTTGAAGAACATAAGGAGGCTGATCGTGCTACTGGTAAAGCTACTCATAAGATTGCTCGTGGCATTGGCAATAAGGTACATGGTCTTCCTGAAACAACTCTATCTATTCCAATCACAATGATGGTATGCTTGAAGTATTATCTGATTCTGTTGCTGCAGGGTCACTCATTAGCGAGGAATCTGAATTCTGATGGACATGTTAACACCCTGCAAACACTGCACAACTTGAATGAAGGTCAGCGTTTTTTTTTTTATTGCTGGTTCCTTATTATTTCAGTCAAACTGATTCTGATGCAGCTATTCTTCCCATTAGATGAGCTCTCTGGATTTGAGGAAACATGGCAAAGAAATACTGGAGGGAACTTGCCTGGCTGGGATCCAAGAATTAACATGCTTGGCAGTGGTACAGCTCCTCTCTTTCTCTTGCGTGATGTGTACCGTATGATTGTTTTTTGCAAAAATAACTGATGCTATGGGCACAATTATGGTTATTAAATCAATTTGTTTCACACCAAACACTGTTTTTTGCACTGGTGATGGCATTTGACCTAAATGCATTGAGATTGTGATGTTGATCCTTGTCAAATATTGATGTATCCATTCAAGGGTAGTGATTGTTGGCTTATATATAGTGGTCCAAAGATTGGACATATCCTCTGAAAATGTTCAATTTCTTATTAGCAAGCATGTAAATACTGAGTTCTGCCGCACCTATGAATTCAGATGTCTAGATTATATAATTTTAAAGATAAAGAGTATTAGTCAATCTTAGAATGGGAACTAAATCATAGAGTTTTCTCTCGCCCAAGGCACGGGCATCTCAGTGCTTATATCAGTGAGTGGCACGACAATTCGCCAGAACCTTTGAATTAGATCGATGAGTAAATGTCCTGAGGGCATCAGTATAAAAGCTGATGGATTATTAGCTGTCCACCCTGAAAACGGAGCGGTTTGGATCGACCCTTTCCCTGCCCTTGTGAATCCTTTGCTGCAAAAAATGGTTTAGGGTCAAACCGCTCCTAACTTTTGCTCCAAACCGTTGACCCACGAGGTTGCACTGAACCTTTTTCTCAAGTTTAAACGACAAAGCTTGTAGTATTTGAACGAAGAAGCTCCAGCACTACTACGGCAATAAGCTCCAGCACTGATTTGCTTTCAAATGAAGGCAGAATCGACAGAGAGAAAAAAAGAGCAACAATATCAAAATGTTAGCAAAGAAAAAACTGGGAGCACTTGAGGACTCATTGGCGATGGCAGCAGAGCTGAGTGTGGCTGATGGTGCCCCTAAAAGTGAACTCAGAAGAGATAATTGAAATGAGAAATGTTCATCAATCATCTGGTACGGTTGTAGTCTCAGCAATGACGATTGTTTGCCAAAAAAAAAATTGCATGGAAGAGAGAAATAAAAAACAGAATCATTCACGGGGTGGTGGTCTAGTACTTGAAATGCTGAGTTACCAGCCTGGGGAAACAACCACAAAATGGCCCTGAAATCATTGGATACCGCGGCGACGGTGGGAGACGGGGAGAGTGACCGCGCGCTTCGACGAAGCAAGAACCAGCGTGCCCTCGCAAGATGAGAGCCAGGCGGATGTTGATGCAGGCGGGAGTGGCATTTCATCGAGCATGGTGAGCATGGTGTAGACGGCATTGTGCGGACGACCATTTCGAGCGAGGTCACGTTGGCGGCGCCATTCCGCACTGGCCTCGGCAGTAGCGTTGTGGCCTGCTTCCTGGGCCCCGTCGGGAGGGTGGGCTTGCTGGGAACAGCCCGTGGCCGGTGACCTCCATCGGCGGCGGCGCAGGCTCGCCTTTCGGCACATGTATGGCCATGAGCTTATGAGCGAGGCACGGCGGGAGTTGGAGGCCTGCAGCGCGCATCATTGGCAACTGGTGGCGACGGGCCGACGGCGTGGTTGAGTCGGCGCTTGGCGGCGACGCAGTTGACTGAGGTATGGTTGGAGGATCGAGTTGACCTCAGGGTAGAAGGGTCACTAACCTGTTGCAACCGCTTGGAGATTGGATCAGGTCGAACCGGATCGAATGAAATTTTGAGGTGCGGTTCGCAGGTTTCTCAGGTTCGATCCTAACCGTTTTCAGGCCGATTAGCTGTTGACCTATCTTGCCTCAGTTGATATCTATGTGTGGTTGCCTTGGATTGGGTTTTCTGGATTTTGGGTGATATTGATATAGGCTTGATATGGTCACATATGGATGAATTGATCATGCTACTAAATTGGCCATCTTGATCTGATTTACTGATTTGAGCTTGATATCTAAAGTGCTCTGAGTCTTAGCTCGTTATTTAAAAGAGTGCTGACATTTTACTCCGTATCAAATAATGCAGGGAGTGCTCTCCGTGATGTCAGGGATGCGAATCAAATGTCTGCGCTTCCAGCACCTAATCAGTTCCGTGGCTCCAATGCTTCAAGGAATTCACGAAATGGTTCCTCCAAGGGTCGTTCACGCAACATATAAGTTCATCTGTAGCAGACAGCTGGATCATGGTCCATACATGGCCACCACTGTTTGCAGAAAAAATGTTGTATCTCGAGTTCGCTTCAAAACTTCTGTAAGGGTCCTTAGTTATGAGTTTAACGTGATACATCAGTAAAAGTCCATTTTGGCACCTTAGTTGAGAAACATGAATCTAACAAGTTGCTGAGATGCAATCTGTTTGGATAGGCCGAATATCGTGGCAGAGGTTTCAGTTATGTATTCTGTCTGGGTGATGCCTTGTGGGAATATATCAACTACCGTTAAACCTTCGTTGGGAAGTGACACCTCTAAACTTCTGTTTCCTTAATCGCATTTTTCTAGAAACTGCAATTCAGCGTGGGTGGCTAACATGTCAACCACTTTGAAGTTACAAAGGTAGGAAGGATATCCTGATTCGTCCAGCGAAGCACGGGGATACTATCTTCGTCTCAAGATTTTTTTAGTTTTTTAGGTTTGAATAAAGTTAAAATCTTTTAATTTTAATTAATAATATCTAAAAAAATTATATAATTTTTAAAATAAAAATATATTTTTTATAAAAATTTATTTCACAATGAATTTAAAAAATATAATTTTTATATGATAAAATATCATTAATATTTTATTATTAATGATTAAAGTGATAAAAGTTTGACATTCACTAAATTTAAAAATATTTTTTAAAAAGAGAGAGTACGGTGAAGCCATTGTTAAAACTTAAAAGATGAAATCTTAACACAGTAAAAACATACTGTAACAGTTGTAATACTACCTCCGTTCACAAATATAACTTATTTCAGCATTTAAATTTTGTTTTTTAATATATATTATTTTTACTTTTTAATACACATTTTTTTTATATACTTTATCTCTTTTTCGCTTCTCCTTGACCTAGAGTGACTGTGAACGGTGGGAGGAGCAGTTTCGCAACTGACAGCATGGGGAACACAACTGGTCGCCGTTTAAGATCGCCGTGGAATTCAGGGCGTCTTCGAATGTGCTATTTCTAGCGGATTGTAGCTGTGCTGCAACAGCAATAGCGTTGTTTTTCACTGTAGCACAAGTACGCTAAAAACGCGAAGCACCATTAGTCGGTGCTAAGGTACGGCCGGCGATTGGCCTGCCGCGCCTCCATGATTGAAACGTCTGTGTGTGTTAATGCTTCAACAGACGCGCCTCCATCCGCATCCGCCGACCCAAATCCGTTCCACACCCAAACAGAGGACCACCAGCTTCACGCCGACGACGGCAGTCCGTCATCACGTCGACACCCACCAAATTCACTCGTCCTAAATGCGACCCGCGCGAAGCATGCACCGCAACGACCGGGCCATGGAATTCAAACGCAAGGATCCATCCATTCAAATAGTAGAACCTGGAGTAAATTCAAAAAATTCGTTTTGTCCGTTCAACTCTTGAATAAAATTATGGCTCGATTTGCTCCACCTAACAACTCCAGCTCGAGAGAGTAAAATGGAACTGTTTCGGTTGCAGTTCTGGTCGATTTCCAGTGTGAAAAATTTCGTCGTTCCAAATAGACCGGCTAAGAGTACATTAGGCCGTCGAATCCTCACACCGCAGAAGAGATGTGAGTGATGCAACACAGCATCAGTGACATGCATGATGCAGCTGCCAAGCTACTGGCAACTTTAACCACTAACTAACCCCAGATACTGGCACACACAAAAGAGCTCCTGAGGAAGGAGCCGACGCACAAACAATGGCAGCTATCGAGCAAGTTGCTGATAAACTAAACAACAAACACCACCGGAAAATGCAACAGTACAGCGGCACCGATCACTCATTTGCTGGTGCCGAGCTGCTGCAGCACGGCGGGCATGGCGGGGCGCTGGCTGGGCGCCTCGCTGGTGCACAGCAGCGCGATGCCAGCGAGCTTCGCGGCCTCGGGCCGGGAGAACCTGCCGCCGAGGCGGGGGTCCACGAGGTCGTCCAGCCTGCCGGACTCCGCGCCCAGGCGGAGGTGCGAGACGGTCCGGCTCCCGGCGAGCACCTGGAACACCACGACGCCGAACGCGTACACGTCGCTCTTGTCCGTGAACCGGCCGGTCGTGGTGTACTCCGGCGCGAGGTAGCCCATGGCCGCGCTGTCCTTGAGGGTGGAGAAGACCACGTCGTCCGCCAGGAGCTTGTGCAGGCCGGCGCCGGAGAGGTGCGGGGTGAATACGTGGTCGATGAGGACCTTGTCCGCCGAGATGCTCTGGTGGACAAGCGGCGGCTGGTTCGGCTTGCTGCTGTGAAGGTAGTCGATGCCTGAGAAACAAAACGGCAGAGAAAATTAGCAAACGACGCCAGGAAGTGTCAAATTGAATTCACAAAGGAATTTATGCACATGTTTACGTACTAATGAAATGGAAATGGTGCATTGTACCTTTGGCAATGCCTTTGATGATCGAGACCCTCGTGGCCCAGTCAAGGATTGTTGCACCCGCGTCACCATCCTTGACGTCGAGATACCGAGAAAGGCTCCCATTTTCCATGAACTCGTAAACGAGGAAGCACTCCCCTCTTGCCCGAGAGCGGCAGAAGCCCCTCAAGCTGACAAGGTTCTCATGCCGCAGCGACGTAAGCATGCGTAGGCCTTTCAAGAAGTCGGCCTCCTCCGACTTGCAGCTGCTCTTGTTGATGCTCTTGACCACAACAATCGACCCATCACGCATAATCCCCTTGTACGTCGCTGCGAAATTGCTCTTTCCGAGCAAATTGACATTTGAAAAGTACTGTGTGGCGCACTCCACCTCTTCGAGATTAAACCGGACCCTTGGGGAACCCTCCGGCGATAGCCTAGCTCCATGTTGTAACCCCTCCGATGAAGTATCCCAGCCACTGGAATACTCAACGTTGATCAGCGAGGAGGCACTTTTCTGATACGTTTCCTTTGATGACTGGTCTAGGCTAAGCCGGCCTTCCAAATGCTCAATGGAACTACCAACCTTCTGTTTCTGGCGGCGGCGCCATGAGAACGCAGACAAACCACAAGCTGCTGCTCCAGCTACAATGATGATTGTTCCAGCAAGAACAGCCCCTGTAGAAAGTGTTGAGGGTTTTGAGCACCTCCCGTTGTCGCAAATTCTGTTGGGATTGATAGTCTGTGGAATTTGTTGGGGCTTGATAGAGGTTGATTCAGGTTTATTGTGCATTTTGCCATCCTCGCTGTTGTCGTCAGGACAAGCTTTAAGAGAATCAAAATGAGCTCCACATAGCTCTGGATTATTCTCATACCGAAACCCCTCACGCAATTTCTTCAGACCTAAGCCATCAGAGAAAATTCAGATCACAGGGATAGGTAGTTGTGATGTCAAGAAATAGCACAATTATTGAGTATTACTATTACCAGAGGGAACATTTCCTGAAAGTGTGTTGTTCCGCAGGTCAAGTGCAAGGAGCTGAGGAATGTCGGCAAGTTTTGAAGGGATCGATCCAAAGAGGCGATTGGAGCTCAAATCCAGACGTGTCAGTGCCGGCAATTCCCCGAGGGACGCCGGTATTGCACCAGTGAGCTGGTTCGCCTGAAGAGCAAGCACAGTGAGCTTTCTTAGCTGACCCAGCTGTGTCGGAATGCTCCCTGAGAGCTGGTTGTAGCCGAGCTGCAGTACTGCAGAAAGAACATAACATTTTTTAGCTATTAACCAACAGAGATAAGCACTTCAGCAAGTTAACTTTTGGATTTTGATGTGTTGATGTAATCAATTTTTTGGAAGACTAGTCTAATCCTTAAGTACAGTTAAATCTCAGAGGCACTGATGAGGCAAATCAAACACAAAAGCAAAGTTTCTTGAGCAGGAACAGAATTCTCCTCTGTATCAGTACAACTAACTCATTGAGTGCAGGAGAGACGAAATGAAACTGCCAAAAGACAGCAACAGGTAAAGATGAAACGCCATTATAGCGCACCCATCAAAGTAGCAGTACAATCAAATTCGCAAATGCCAAACCGTGCTGAGGGAAAACAACAAACTTTCTGTCGTTTCATTCATCGAGAATGCTAAGTACTGTCAGTAAGCCAGAAAATGTAGTACTACGTACTTTAGATTCGAATGGCGATCTGTTTTAGCACAGTAGTAGAATTTTTGTTCGCTTACTAAATAAAGCTCCAAATTCAAATTGCCATTCGCTTACTAAATAAAGCTCCAAATTCAAATTGCCACCATAGCCATCACTTCAGTTCAAGATAACAGCAAACTCACTCACAGTCAGACCGTCAGAGCGAGAACACTCACCTTGGAGCTTTCCGAGACGTCCGAGCTCGACGGGAATGCTCCCGGACAGGTTATTGACGCCGAGGTAGAGCTCCTCGAGATCAGGAAGCTGCCCTATCTCGCGCGGGATCTCCCCGCCCAGCTCGTTGTAGTGCAGGTAGAGCCCGGTGAGGCCGGGGAGCAAGGCGACCGCGGGAGGGACGGTGCCCGCGAGCCCCCGCCCCTGCAGCGAGACGGTGGCCACCCTCCCGCGCGCGTCGCAGGCCACGCCCTCGAAGTAGTCCCCGCGGCCGCACGGGTCGCCGCCGCGCGCCCACGACGCCAGCGCGCGGTCCGTCGGGTCCAGCGCCGCCTTCAGCGCCATCAGGGCGTCCAGCTCGGCGTTGCGGGAGGAGGAAGCGGCGGAGAGGAGCAGGAGCAGGGTGGCGAGCAGGAGGAAGGCCCTGGTCGCCATGGCAGTGGCAGGGAGAGGGAGAGCGTGCCAGAGCGCGGGGGCGCACGGGGAGGTGGGAATCTGGAGGTTTATAGGGGGGTCACAGTAAAAAAGCCGCCGCGGAATCAGTCAAAAGTTCAAAACTCAAAAGGCGTTCTGTTCTGATCGGAGAGTTGTAAAAGGTAAAAAATGAGGGGGGTTATCGGGATTGTACAAGTATGATGATGGTGCTCGCAAGTCCGGGCAGGGTGGTGTGTGAGAGACTAGCATCTGCATGCGTGCATGTCTGTCTCTGACTGGTGGAGTATTGTACGACAAAGGAGGTGGCGTCGTGTACGAGCGGTCTCGTAGAAAAGACGGATCGGATACTGTACCTTCACTGCTCGAGAGTATACAAAACTCCTCCGTGGACTCTTCTGTGATGTGGTTGGTATAGTATATTTGAAATGAAATTCCTGTGGATCTCTTCTGTTTGCCTCATTGTCCTAGTAGTAAAATGCAAGGAATACACTAATTTTCTATTCGAGAATGGGCAAGAACAAATCTTGATGGGGCAGATGCAGCTTTGAGCGAGTAGATCGGCAGGCGCAGATTCAAAATTTCGAATTAGGAGCGTCTGAGCCGGGCCACGAGTGCGGAGTGCATTAAATTAAGCAGCCCAGCGCCGCGTGGCGCCGCATCCAGTGAGCGTGGGAGAAATGGAGGAATTTCCTAGTGCTCCCTCTGACAAGGAATGAGGCTCTGGAGGACCATCGAGCCCTTGATTATCAGTGGTGTCTAAATCCGTAGATGCTGAAACATGAGCCGGCCCCGCCCGTAGTGCAATAACTAGAGATGGTCAAAAGGGCGGTCCGGCACGGCTAAGTCCGAGCACAGAAAAGTTTGGTCCATTTAATTTCAGACCGGCACTGCCCACCTTATTACCAGGCCGAGCCGTGTGCTGCGGCTCTGACCCACGGCATGGCACGGTAAGTTTTACCCGTGTCGTGCCGGCCCGTTCGTGCGCTACGGTCCGTTAGCGGTGCGATGGCCCGTTAGGAGGAGTTTGCGCGCGACGAGAGTGCGGCGAGTGGCTCCGGCGAGCGCTAGGCAGGAACCTAGCAGGCTCCCATTCTTATATATAACCTTCAATGAGCCGAGCCGCTGCGTGTGCTTCATGGGTCGGCAACTAAACCGTGCCGTGCCCGTGCCGTCCATCGGGCTGGCCTGTCAGCCCAGACACGACCCGTTGCTCATGGCGGACTGGCCTGAGCACGAAATTTATCAGACCGTGCCGTGCTTGGACCGATAAAAAAATTTGTGCTTTGGACCGGCCCACATAACACAGCCCGTTTGGCCAACACTAGCAATAACCATGAGCTCCGCCGGAAGCCAACTTCTGGGCCAGCAATATCAAATGAAGGCTACGATTATGCTAATGCAGCCCATGAAAGGATCCGCCAGAAGCCAATTTACTAAATTAGGCCCACTAGCCCAATGAGCCCACCGAGCCTTTGAGCATGACCCGGAGCAGCCAGCCATCTTCCAGCGACAAATTTCCGAATCATATTGTTCTACTGTCAAAAATTCGAAAGCCTCCTCACCCACACAGACCGCAACGCGAGCGAGAGAGAGCCAGACCCCGTGCGACCCGACCGCCCCCCGAGATCTCCGATCCGCCCTCCCCTCCCTCCACCGGCGAGTGACGATGGGCGGCAGCGCGCTGACCGACGACCAGATCGCGTCCATGCGGGAGGCGTTCACGCTCTTCGACACGGACGGCGACGGCCGGATCGCGCCGTCGGAGCTCGGCGTGCTCATGCGCTCGCTGGGCGGGAACCCGACGCAGGCGCAGCTGCGGGACATCGCGGCGCAGGAGAAGCTCACCGCGCCCTTCGACTTCGCGCGCTTCCTCGACCTCATGCGCGCGCACCTCCGCCCGGAGCCCTTCGACCGCCCGCTGCGCGACGCGTTCCGCGTCCTCGACAAGGACGCGTCCGGGACCGTCTCCATCGCCGACCTGCGCCACGTGCTCACCTCCATCGGGGAGAAGCTCGAGCCGCACGAGTTCGACGAGTGGATCCGCGAGGTCGACGTCGCGCCCGACGGCACCATCCGATACGATGACTTCATCCGACGCATCGTCGCCAAGTGATCCGGCCGACGTCGCGCGTCCCGTCATGTTTGTGTTGTAATGACTTTGTCTCCCGTCCGTCTTCTGGTTCCCCGTGATCTGATTGATACCCATGGATTTCAAACATTTCTCTTTATATTACTTATAATCGTTTGGTTCCCGAACCGCCTAGGGTTTGGATGATGAATGGTGTGATTAAATTAATTTCTCTATCTATCTTATGCTGCTTTTGCATATCTTTTTCTCACCATGTTATGTAAACTGCAATGTAAAATGTGGATCTGCTTAATTTGACGGCTTTGGTGTGTTTATTTATTTCTTTGATTAGTGGGATCATTATTTCATCCATCGATCTGGCACAAAGGCTTTACAAACTAAACTAGTGCTTTCATCAGCACTCATTTATGTTTGATGTTGATTTAATGCTAGATCATACAATTTATCTGAGAATTGGGATCTATGGAGCTCCAGTACGTGCCTTTGTTATTATCCTGCTTCATTATTGATAGCAATTCATGTTATTGGGTTGACGACAAACTTATCTTAAATGTACGTCACTTCTGATGGCACGATGATGTTGAGGTATAGAAGGATGGATGTAAGTGAGCCTGTAGCTCTTAGGTCTTTTCTTAAATGTATGGGTCAATCTTTTTGACATTGAGTAATTTAGCAGTCTGCTTGTTGGTCAAAATTATATGCCAGGCTTTCTTATTTCTTGTTACCACTGCGGTATTTTTGTTTCATGGTTACCTTGTTTCCTTGATCGATGACCATGATTGCATGCTTCATCACAACCTAGTGGTATGATTGGTGTCCCTGTTTATGTACTCATGTTGATATAGTTCCTACTTTTGCTACCATCATACAATATCTTCTGCTCATCAGTAGAATTGGAAAACTGTTCATGACTTGTGATGATAATGCTTTCATTGAGGCTGAGTATCTGTTATTTAGTCTAATCAACTTATAGAGCTATAGTTTACTAGTCCTGTTTGCTCATTTCTTATTCTGCTATATTTGCTTCGCAAAGGAATATGCCTAGTCTTTTCATGCTGAGAAGCCTAGCAGGAATGATATCGTATCTAGACACCAAGGATTCTAATTTGTAGCTACAATTGTTTTTGTCCCGAGCCATTACTGCTGTTAAGATCTTCCTTTCTGGACATGGTGCTGATGCCTGATACCTAGACACTTGTATATACATCAAAACTGCTGTTGTTTGTTGATGTCTAAGCAAAACCACAAGTCTTCAGTGGTATTCATTAAAAACTGCATCATGCCTTGGTGTATGAATCATGCAAGCTTAATCTGCAACTTCATATTCTTGATAATTATACCTTGGTACGAGTCATAGAATCCACAATTTTTTCACATTCTGATTGTGAATAGAAGTGCTCTCTAGAAACATATATGTTGCTGCATTGAACATAAAGTTAAAAATGGAGAAAAACTAATGCAGGGCTGGTAGCCTTGGTTTATGGGATCTTGACTCTTGCATGATCTTTTAATTTTCGTCAAGTTTTTTTTGTTACTGAAACATCTTGCTGTTTGAGACATGGACATTCCTGTGCTCAACAAAGTTGAGAGAGGCCCATAGTTCTAGTTTCTATGGTCGTTAAAAATTATCATGAAAGCAGATGAGTTGTAGATTTTTTGTGCGCAGCATGCTACTATAATGCTTTTGCGCCCTCATTAAGATTATCATGGACAATCCTCTGTAACATTGGCTAAGTGCAAAATGAAGCTGTCTGATTTCTCGATGCATTTTTTTTTTGGTGATCCAAGTAAATCCTTCTCTATTGTTCCATATGCTAGCCATTTTATTGGATCTGCTTTATCACGTTAAGTGACCCAGTTTCAAATGGCTTTCATTTGAAAACATATTTAATACCACTGGCTATGGGTGCCTGTTACTGTGGCTTTGTTTCATTGCCGCCGAAGTCTTTTGGTGGTTGTTTAATCACGGTCGGCAGGTGCAATTGTGCCTATGAGCATTGGATCAATCCTACGCACCACCATCTATGGACCTGAATTAGTCCTCCAGTTATCTGTTGAGTCTATCATAATTTTTCAACCTAAATTGTCCGGTTGTGTTTTGCGTAAGGGCAGAACGGGAGGAACTATGTATTCTCCAGGTACACAGGTCCTGTCATTCTAAAAATTTAGAGGCCGCTTGCTCTCTGTAATGTTTACTTGCTCAAAGCAGCCTATCTGGATGGAGCCCGCGGTTGTAGCCATTGAGAATTATTGGCCTAATGTAATTTCTTTGTGCATCACGTTCTTCGAGTAACTTTATTGGTTAGGGTACTCTCAAGGGTGCATTAATAGTAATTTCTATCCCTTTTAATTAGTTTGTTACATCACTATTTTGCTTTGCTTATGTGACAAAGCAATTAATAGAGAAAGAGAATAAAGAATGAAAAAACTATTTCTATATAAGAAATCACCTCTTCACTAAAACCAAAATAATAAAAAACTACAAAATATATATTGAAAAGACACTACTAATTTTTATGACACAATTTTCTCTTATAAAATATATAAGAGATCATTAAATTTTAATCTATATAAAAACTACTATAAAAACTATGCATTAACTATGCATTGAAGAGTATTAGGTCTAAAAGATAATTTATTAGTCTTATGAAAATTTGCGTTGGGAGTACCCTCAGTGGTGCAAATAGATGCATTTAAGTTTACTCTTCGTATGTTTTTTTTATAAATGAACTAGTTCTTTAAAAGTGGAGAAGATTTTAGATTTTTTTAACTAAATATGTTTAGCTTTCGATGGTCATGTCATGGTCACTAAACTGGCAGAATGTCAAAATACGCAAGTTGTTGCACAGGAAGCCAGTTATAATGTCTATGTCGGAATTACAAACCTCAAAATAATATTAATCTCATTAACTTCATGATGTTTCTCGTATATCTGGTTGAAAAAAAAATTCCCCGAGCTACCTATGTTAAACGGGCCAAAACTTCCTGTCGTACGGGATAAAGCCTATTAAGTGGCCCGGCCCATAATCACGCAGCACTAGCGGGGAACCCTCAGCGCCGCCGCTCAATATAAGTAGCACCCCAAAACCCTAGCCCGCAATCCTCTCATACAGCCGCTCGCGCCCCCTCACCATTCGAGCCGCCGTCGACTGAGACTAACACCCAGCCGTCGCCATGGGTCGTATGCACAGCCGCGGGTAACCCTCGTCCTTGCATTCACCTTCGTGCTCTTCCTCTAATCTGTCGAGTTCTCTGGGTGCTAATCGCGGATTTGTTGCTCCGTATCGCAGGAAGGGTATCTCTTCATCGGCGTTGCCGTACAAGAGGACTCCCCCGACCTGGCTCAAAACAGCCGCCTCCGATGTGAGTGGTGGCCCTTAGATTCGGATTTGGCGTTGTTTCCTGTTGCATTGTGTGCGATGTTTGATGTGGCCGGTTGATTTGGCCTGTAGGTGGAGGAGTTGATTACGAAGGCTGCGAAGAAGGGTCAGATGCCGTCTCAGATCGGTGTCCTGCTCCGTGACCAGCACGGTATCCCGCTCGTCAAGAGCGTAACTGGTAGCAAGATCCTCCGCATCCTCAAGGCCCAAGGTATGTATGAGCTACCCTCTGTTCGATGTCTTTGTCTGCGTTGTGTGTCGGCATTAATGTGTGTATTTGTGCAGGTCTTGCGCCTGAGATCCCGGAGGACCTCTACTTCCTGATCAAGAAGGCGGTGGCAATCAGGAAGCATCTGGAGAGGAACAGGAAGGACAAGGACTCCAAATTCAGGCTTATTCTTGTTGAGAGCAGGATCCATCGCCTTGCCCGCTACTACAAGCGCACCAAGAAGCTCCCGCCCACCTGGAAGTAGTAAGTCACTCGAGCCCATCCCTTTCTCCTTGTTCACTTGATAACATCAATTCATGTACAGTGCGGTGCCAGGTTTTTTTTAGTTAGCATGTCCCAGTTAGCAGATGTGAAGTGAATTATTCATGATAATCTTTCTAATGCGACAGTATTGTTGCCAGCTTTCTCGAGCAATTGCTCTATGTAGACATTTTGAGTGTCGTTCCAACTTCTAGCTGAAACCTGCTACTCCCCTTCTATGTAGACATATAGCTGCCCTGATATGGACATGGTATTTTACATGTTAGAATACCAGTAATGCCTACTAATGCTTGTGTCGTGGTTGTTGGTGCACGAATATGATGCTTACTAACGCTTGAATTGTGGTTGTTGGTTCACGAATATGTGATCGAAATGCTGAATTTTAGCGGTGGCAAATGCTAAACAAAGCATTTGGATAACTATTTTTGGCCCTTTATCTTCTGAGCTTCTACAACTTACAACATTTCACACTAATGCAGAAAATGCATGTCTTTGATTAACGGGGCCATTAGATAGCCACAACTTGAAGCTGCTGTGCTTTCTAACTCAATATCTATATGTTGTGGAAGACATGTTCTTCAACTGTTTAGAAATCCCAAAGTAATATACTGTTTCTGAATTTTTAGATTGTTAGGTATTATTTGGAGCTACATTTTGTGCCAATTTCTTTAATGATTTGCTGTGCGATGTTGATTACTTTTTCATTTGGCGTCATGAATTTTTATATTGGTTAAAAGCTGACTACGAAACTTTTTTCACCCTTGCAGTGAGGCTGCAACTGCCAGCACTCTGGTGGCCTAAGTGAGCTCCTTCATATGCTGTGGTCTTAGCTGCCTCGCTATTGGCTTGTTCCAGATATGAATTAATGTAATGTTTAATGAGTCTGGAGCGGGTTAGATGGACAAGGAACTGCTACTTTTTTTTATTACTCGAGAATCCCATAAACCATTTTTGGTTTTTGCAAATCTCTTTTAAACGTAACATGCACCCCCATTTTTTGTTGTTTTACAATTATCGTTTACTCACTGTTGCTGGGCAAGCTTCTTTTTGCGTTGCTGTGATCAAATTAATCCTCGAATTATTCAAACGCATTCGCCAAACAAATATGGATTTAATTGATCCATGTCATTACAATTTTGTGAATTTTAAAATATGTCATTCTGGTCCGTATGTCATGTCACTGTAGTAGGTTGTCTAGTTGATACAACTGCTACAGTTGAAGTTTTTTGAAGGTTTGGTCATGCTGGATCGGTAAAATGTCTCATACTGCCCCCAGGATTCTTGTGATATTGGAGCGAATTTGTGGCTGATTGAGTTGTTGCGAGCGTTGTTAGGAAGTGTTTTCAAGCAGTTAAAACAAAAGGTCTGTCATCATCATCCATTGATTTGTTGTGCTCTTGGTTGGAAGCTTGTGTCTTTCACGTTGAAGAGCAGCATCTGGTGAAACGCCGTACATATGCACGAATAATTCGAGGGTCACACTTTTCTGCCTAATTCAAGAAAATGCTGCACTCAAAATCATCATCCCGGGTCAGGACTTCGTCGATCGTCAGCAAGTTGTAGAATACCTCTGCAAGAGTTATGTTTCTTGGATTTAGGATTTAGCAAGCGTTAAGGTCAACGGTTTAAAGAAAAAAACGTAGAAATTTTATAAGAATTTAAGAGGAATTAATTTAATTTTACAAAAAAAAATGCAGAAATAAAAAAAAAAATTTCACTCCAAACGGAGCCTAAAAAATAATATATTAATATTAAAATTTTAAATTTCACTTTTTCACCATAAAAGGTTAAATACAAAATAATCATTTAAATATACTTTCTTTATTTTGTTTTCTTTGGACGACACGAAACGAATTTGTTTTGTTTTTTAAAAACTTTTTTGAATCTTATATATTTGTTTCTAGTAGTTGTATTTTATTTTTTAACAACTTTTTTTAAGTCTTATATATATTTTTTATATATTTGTATTTTGTTAACTACAAACATTTATGTTTATGTGGGTCTAAGATCTGAGATATCTGAAAGAATTTGTTCGATAACTTTAAAAATATTTTTTATGTGCACGTAGTTTAACATTTTTGTCGATAATGTTTTGCTTTGTGTACATAGAAAAAACTGTGTTTTTTTAAAAAGTATATATAGATATATAAATATAGATAGATTTTGTTTGCAACCTTAAAAAAAAAAACATGATTTTAAAAGAAAAATAGAAGTTTTGAACGTTCAAGGGAAGCAGAAGGCCCATCGCACGTGACGCGACACATCACGGACGCTGTGCTGCTTAATGACAAATTTGTTTTGTTTCGTAAAAAACAGATTTGTTTTTTTTAACAATTTTATTTGGATCTTATATATTTATTTTAGAAAGTTATATTTTGTTTTCCAACAACTTTGATCTTATATATTTGTTTTAAATATATATAACAATGGTACATATGACAAGATCTTAAAATCCGAAATAGCTCGTCGGTTTAATTTGTAAGAGGTGTTTTTAAAAAAAATATATCTATCAGATTTACAAGTAAAAAAAGATAATTTTGTGTGTATTTTTCGTGTGCACGTAGTTTAACCCGTCTCTGTTAAAAATATTTTATCGTGTGTATGTAAAAAAAACTGTGTTTTTTTAAACCCAAAAAAATTTCAACATTTTTTTCAAATATTAAAATTTTAAAATTTAAATGCATTTCACAATTTAGATTAGAATGAATTTTCTTTTAAAAATAAATTGCTAAGTTGCATCGTATTATTTCATGTCATTGCATATCATTTAAATAATTGAGTGAATAAATAATTTATCAAGAAGTTTAGAATTAAAGAAAAAGAATTAAAAAGGAATAAAGAAAAGAAATAAAAGAACAAAACCCAAACTCCTCACTGGGCTTTTTCCTTTTCTCCCTTTTTTCCACCCGCCGGCCCACCTTTCCCCTCCTCGAGCGGCCTAGCCAGCCCAGCCGCACCCCCTCTCTCTCTCTCTCTCTCTCTCTCTCTCTCTCTCTCTCTCTCTCTCTCTCTCTCTCTCT
>BCLH01000282.1:144380-200844 GCA_001602315.1 Zoysia pacifica
CTTTCCCCCCCCCCCCCCCCCCAAAAAAAAAAACAAGCATCTTTCAGATTGGATTCTACTGATTCTATCCATTTCATCATCGTTGGCGCTCTCTTTTTATTTGTCATTCGATAGCTCTTCAGTATGATTAATTTTGAATATAAATGCAAGTCACTGACATCGACTGTAAAATTCATAGTATAAAATATCTACAAGTCGCACAATTAAATTATCACTAGAATTGCTTCAGAACATGCATTCAGAAACATTATCCCTTCTCAAGCATTGCCTTTCCATGCCAATACACATGCCAAATCTTACAGCATGATACACGTGTGTGCGGCATGAAGCTGGATATTTCAGAGTACGAAAGCCCGCAGGGTCTTCCTAGTTAACTACTACGACTACCATGCGAGGTAAGTATCGGGTACGCATCAGTTCGGTTCGAAACAGAAGACGAGGCAAGCGGCGCGCAGGACGTACCTCGACGGAGAGGACTGTGCCGTGGGGCCTGAATAGCTCGAGCAGGTCGTCGACGCCGCACCGTCGCGGCAGGTTGCACACGAACAGTTCCCGCGGGCGCGGCCAGTGCTGCGTCCCACCGCTCAGGTCTTCCTCCCCGTCCTCCGCGCCCAGGTCCTCCTCACGCGCAGCGCCGTTGCCGCCCGCCCACTCCTGCTCCTCTTCCCCAACCTCCTCCTCCGTCTCGACGAGTGGCGGTCCCGTGCTGGTCCTCGCCTTCGGGCCGAGACGGGCGGCGACGCTGCGGATGGACAGGCACGCCGCATGGGAAAGTTCGAGGCGGCGGGTGAGACGAGGGTAGAGGTGGCGGAAGTGGCTCGGTTTCGGCAGGTGGAGGACGGTGTTGCAGCCGGAGGCGGAGGTGGCAGCGGTGGCCATGGTGGATACTCCGTACTGGATAGGGTCATACTCCATCCGTCTCAAAAGCGACATTTTTAGTTTTTTAAAATTAATATTTATTTATTTATTTTTTCAAAAAATTTATAAAAATACAAAAATAAACAAATCAACTTTAAAATAATTTTAATAATAAATTGTTTTATAATAAAATAAATAATTTTGAATTTTTTTAATAAAATGAATAATCAAAAGAAAAAATTAAAAAATTTAAAACCACATTTATTTGGGAACGGAGTGAGTATTACAAGAGCCGACTAGCAATGTTACCCCTACGAATTCACTGCAGATAATTTGTATATAGTTTGTAAAATTTATTTGCAAGTAAAGCATTTCTCGGAGGCGACTCGGGGCGGCAGGAGCCGAGCGAGGCCAGAGTTTTCGGAGAGCGTGGGATGGACGGCTCGATGACGAGCCACGTAGGCTGCCTGCAGAAGGACCAGAGCAGGGGCCTAAGTGCCTGACCATTCTTTCCAACCAGAAATTTTTCCTTTATAGAAAAATCACGAGAAACAATTATATTTCAACCAAAATTTGAAGAGAAAAATAGATGCCATGGATAAATATTCTATTCATGGCTCCGAATCTTAAGCATATTCTAATCGAAATGCGCACATGCTCGAATCGCAGCGACTCAAACGAGTCAGAACCCATCTAAAACCCGGCAATGAACCCTCCGAATCAAGCGGTAGTCGGCGCCCAACACCGCCGGGAGAGAGGGCAAGTGTGGGAAAAGAGGGGTTTCTCACCTCGGCGCCGACGAGGAGGTTGGATTCTACTGTCAAATGATCGAGCCATTGCTCACAGCAGACTGTCAAAACGAGCCGTTGCTCACTTGCGGTGGGGGCTGCGGGGGCGAGGAAATCGAGCGACGGGACACGCAGGGCTTTGCATCGGGTTTGCGTCTCCCATCTTCCCCGCTCCCTCTCACCGTTGGATTCACGAATACACAGTCACGATGAGTCGCGACGCGTGTAACTTGTCCGCGTTCATGAGATTATTACATCATGGGTGAACCGAGACCCCTTTTCAACATTACAGATGGCCTACCTAACCACAAACTACCACAAAACTAAACTCGAGGGTAAAACATAAGGAACACAATCATCATCCACGCTTAATCATGCTAGTACTTCACGTTACCACATGCCCATGTGCAACGCGATGCACGGAGTGGATAGGCAATCAAAGGGCTAACAGCACTGGAGGAAGAAACTGATCACGAGGACAACTAACCAGCTTTACATATCATTGCACTATTCTTTCGGCGAGGAGGGAAAAGGTGCCGCCCTTTTTATGCCAACCGCAGCCTAGTTAATTAATTATTAGTACTGATAATAAGTGTTGACGTCGGACGAATACACCGCGAGAACATCGACACTTCTTCACGTCGAGTTTGGACAGCTCCGCTAAACAACTCCGAACTCCGCTTCGAGAGAGACCCGTCGGGGAAAGATTGTTTTAAGGGTGATCTGAACTCGGTCAGATTAACCAGATCATTTTTAGTCGTCGTCGACACAAAAAAAGAATAACAAAAAGGATCAAGTGAGAGTATTAGAGTTTAGAGATACGAAAAACTTAAAAGCAAATGATAAATTCGATTGAGATTACCCTTAACCGACTATGAGCCTCTGTTTTATAGAGATGGGATAGTTTTATCCTGCAGAGCAACAAATTCTCTCAATTAGAAAACAAATTAGAGTTGATCTGTCTGAAACTTTTTTAAATCGATACCATTGGAGTGTCCAGTAAAGTGTCGGATACTCCAATGATCGGTGTCTCTGATATCATGCCGGAGTGTCCGTAGTGTAAATTATCAGAACCCGAGAGAGCTTGCCGGATAACCGGATGGTCTGACGTATAAAACACGCGAATCTAAGAGAGCCTGCCAAATACTCTGGCACTACGCCGAACAGTTCGGTGGGCAAAACGTCTGAACTCGAGAGAGTTTATTGGGCAGTCCAGCTTTGTGCCGAACATTTCGGTGGGCAAAATGCTCGAACTCGAAAAAGCTTGTCGAACAGTTTGACACTGTACCGGATACTCCGATAAGCTAAATGACCCAAACCTGAGAGGGCCGGACACTCGGGTGGCTGCATTTTTTTGGGTCAACATATACCCCTTACTTTTTTATGAAGTCTCTGTAAAACATTCTAAGAAAAAAAAAACACCTTAAGAGCGATGATTCTCCCAGCTCATCGCCCATCGCATCATTCTTGACGACTATAATTGGTCATTCTTCCTTTAAGCTTTTTTTTCATACACTTGGGTGATATTTTTGTAAGTACAAGCTATTAAGGGTCTGAGGCAATAACTCTCCTCGTATATTTTTTACTATGTATGCATTTTCGGTAATGATTTTTACTATTATATATAGTCCTTCTCAACCAGGAGACCATTTTTTAAATTTGTTGCTCTTTAAACCTACGGACAGAATAGTTTTTCAAACTAATTCACTCACCTGAAAAGTTTTGACTTTGTTATATGCTCTATCAACTCGTGCTTTGTCTTTTTCAATTTTCTTTAAAGCATTGTAAGCGCTTATCGGTCACCTCATCAATATTGTCTAACATTAAAGCACTATACTCATCTGAAGATAAGTTATTTTATTTAACTAATCTTAGAGCTCTTAAATTTACCTTAACGGATAAAACGGTCTTTTGTCCATACGCAATTTCATAGGGTGTTACATTGGTTGCCTCATGCCTAGGTATCCAATGAGCCCACAAAGCTTTCGATAACACTTCATGTCATCTTTTGAAGTGATCCTCTATCTTTTTTTAATGAGTTTGATCAACATTTTATTACTAGACTCGGTCTGATCATTGGCTTGAGCATAATACGAAAATGAATTGAGTATCCTAATTTCTTAGAATTCGACAAACTTTTTAACATGACCGGATGTAAAAGAACTACTTTAGTCAATAGTCAAAGTTTGTGGTATACCGAATATATGAATAATATACTCGGTAAGAAATTCAATTATCTCTTTGTGTATCATATTCTTGAGAGCTATCACTTCGATTCACTTGGTGAAGTAATCTGTCGCTACTAACACGAAGCAATGCTCTTTCGAAGATAAAGGATGTATTTGCCCTATAAAATCTAATCTCTATCTTTGAAATAGCCATGATTTTATGATGAGATTCATTATGACAGCGGGTACAAACTGAATGCAATCATGATTGATGAATAGAATCTGACCCTACTCAATAATCATTTTATTTTCAGAGCCGATTGATATGTACCACAAATATCTCGTGAACTTCTCACATAGCTACTTTGACTTTATCATCACCCAAATATTTTAAGAGCAAATCGTCTCTCCTTCGACAGTATAAGTTACCATCAATCAAAATATATTTAAAAAGTACATATCGAACTTTTCTATCCACATTTTAAGTTGGACTATGAATATACAAAATTATGGGAGATCTATTTAAAAACCATTGCAGGATCCCCTTTTTTAAACACTATTTCCTCCATCCCAATTTAATTGTTATCGTGTGTTTGAGTAAAAAATTAAGAAGATGTAAAAAAGTGAAATATGTTGAAAATAAAGAGGAAAGATATAAAGATAAAAATATATTAAGAATAAAAAAGATATATTTGAAAAATGAGGATGAAAATAAACTGAGAAAACTTGTAAGCACGACAAGTAATTTGAGACGAATTGAGTATTTATAAAGTCAGTATTGGCATGATAATAAAATAATAATTGTAAAGCTTTCGTTTATTTATCAAAAGAAAAGTACCAGTACAACTTTGGGCGTAGTGCCGATGCAGCAGCCTCGATGAGGCGCACTAGCTCCAAGCGCCCATCAATGACAGCGGGCCCGCGGAAAAGAGAGCCTCAACGCTACAGGCCGCCGCGGTGCACGGCGCTAGCCCGGCCCTCCGCCGTCCGCACCGGAAGGAATGGACCGCCCGACGACGTTTTGGAACCCGGGAAGCTTCCGCCACCACCAGCACCACCCGCCGTGGTCCGTGGTCCGTGGTCCACCAACGCCCAACGCTGGCCGCATACGCGCTTCCCTTGGCCCGTCCCGAGGTCGGTGGGTGCGTGCGGCGTCTTGCAACGTGGGGGCGCGCGTCTGGCCAGTGCCCACCACGAAGGACGCGCCCCGGTCCGCGCTAGGCGTACAAGCACCCAGGAGGGGGAGTAATGGCCCTGTCTGCGCGGGGAGCGCGCGAGCTGCTGTGGACTCTGGACGTGGTCCACGGAAAGGAAAAGGATTAAGGTGTGTACGGATGGAATTAGTGAGCGAGCCACATATTAGTGGCTACTAATAGCTTGCAAGTTTTCGCTTGCTTTTCTTGCGAGGTTTAGCGACGGGTTTGTTAGAAAAGGTCGAAGCGAATCGGAGGACATAAAGGTGAAATGGACATTTAAAAAGGTAGTAGCACCAAGAATAACAAAAGGCGGCTCACATGATTAACAAACAACCTAACTGGAGTGAAATATGATTTTGATAGTTTTTTATTGTGCGGAATGTACCGAATTAACATAAGTATGGTTTAAGAAAACTTTCAACATTTACCTTCTGTTAGGTCGTGAATTTTTGTACTTGCTCCGTAGAGAGTTTGTACCAATCATATCTTTTACGTAAAGCTAGTCTTATCGTAAAAACCTTTTTTTTCTTTTGCAAGAATCAAAAAAGGCACATATTAACAACCTAACTGGAGCGAAAACATATAATATAAATTTGATACTAGTTTCCTATTGTGCGGAATGCACCTTGCTATCGAGAATTTACACAAGTATAAACTTTTAATATTTACCTCATGTCGCGTTGTAAATTTTTTCATACCTGCTCCGTAGAAAGTTTGTACAAATTATATTGCTTGCGTAAAGCAAGTTTTACCGTAAAACTACTGAGTAACAAATTAGCAACGTCACACACAAAGTTGATGCACGGCTCTTTAAATTAAAATAGTCTAAAAGGGCTAAAATGCAAAAAGGTAATGCTTCCAAGGAGCTTGAAAACCACGGACCACGGTGCCCACAGGGGTTATATGTTGTGGACCGAGTCCAAGCAGCGCGGGGTACACCAACACCGTGTTCGCAGCGTCGCAGGCCAAAGGCAGAGCTCTCTCTCACCTTCCCTTTCCCACTCCTCCCGTTCGAACGAGGCATCCGAGGTGGCCACGCGTGATGATGGCGGCGGCGAGGCCGCACAAGGCGCCGCCGGCGCGCCTGCCCACGCGGTGCGTCGCCGCGCTCTGCGCCGCCTGCTTCGTGCTCGGCGTCTGCGTCGTCAACAGGTTCATGCGCCTCTCCCCCCTCTCTAAAATCCGGCGGCCGTTGTGTCGCACGGCGCAGTCTGCCGACTAGCCCCTTGTTCCTTGCTTCGTTAGCTATACCTGCTGCAATCACTCCATTTTGCCGAGAACTGGGACAATGCTCGCCGATTTGAAGGGGAATGGTGATAATCAGCTTATATTGGTGTTCGTTTTTTTGCAGATACTGGGCAGTTCCTGAGCATCCCGGTTGCCCAAACAAGGTAATTCATCAAAATCTCCACCCCAGATTTCCCCCTCCCATTTATGTTCCTACCATGGACGCACATTGTTAATTAGTCCCCACTTTGCAGGCAGCTTCGAGCTCCGCATTGAACCAAGTGTCACAGACCCGTGAAGTAATAATGTAACTTCGCAAGCTCCTTCGGTTCTGAATTTACTTTGTTAAGTTTCGATTTGTTTTAATGTATTAGTATTTGAAATTGCAGGGCCTTGGACAAGACGATATCTGAAATTGAGATGCGCCTGGCTGCTGCTAGAGCTGCGCAGGCGACAATCCAGGGGATGTCGCCAAGTGATTCGGAGGGTGAGCCTGGAAGTATGCAGCCTAGAGTATCCTATGTAATGGGTATTTTCACTACTTTTGCCAACCGTAAGAGAAGAGACGCGATACGGCAGACATGGATGCCGCAAGGTAGGTACCTTTCTGGCTTTCTATGTTAGTTATGCAGCATGAAGCTTTTTGCTATTGGGAGTATTGAATTTGAGCACTTGTAGGTGATCATCTAAGAAGGCTGGAGAAGGAGAAAGGCATTGTTATCCGTTTTGTTATTGGACGCAGGTACAGCCTTGTGTAGAGTTATGGATAAATAAATTAAAGTAGCCAGACACAGCACATTTTACTCTAAAATAACAGTGAATTTTGGGGTTTCCTTCCTGCAGTGCAAATCCAGATCCTAACAATGAGCTTGACCGTGCAATTGATGCAGAGGATAAAGAATACAATGATATGTTGCGAATTGTATGTTGATTTGACTTGATTCAAGTATACCTTTTTTTCCAATCAGTGACATACAATGTTTTTGATTTTGCAAAATTGATCACTCATCACAGAATCATATTGAAGGCTCTAAAGGGCTCCCTATGAAGGTCCAGATGTTTCTTTCAACCGCTCTTACCATGTGGGATGCTGATTTCTATGTAAAAGCTGATGATGATGTTCATGTCAACATTGGTATGCCAAGTAATGACTTTTTTTTTTATAATTTTGATCAGTCCAGAATGGCACCACACTGAGATTGGGACTCTTTCAATAGGTATCACAAGATCAATTTTGGTCCGGCATAGCTTGAAACCACGGGTGTACATTGGATGCATGAAATCCGGACCTGTTGTTACTAAAAAGTAATACTCCTTAATGCCAGATTTTACCCCAATTTATGTCTGTTTCTCATTTTATGGATGATTCTTACTAAATATACCCCCCAAAAACATTGTTTCACTTTACAACTATTTTTTCTCATAAATTGTATAGCAACTAACAAAGTGCTTGCATAATGGTAACAGCGACTCAAAGTATTACGAACCACATCATTGGAAGTTTGGCACTGCAGGAAACAACTACTTTAGGCATGCAACAAGGCAGCTATATGCTATAACCAGGGATTTAGCAACCTACATATCAGCAAACCAGTGAGTTTTAATGAAGTTATACAGTGCCACGTAAACCATATTTGCTTATGATTCTTCCTTTTCATTTGACACCACTTTCAGACGTATTCTGCACAAGTATTCAAATGAAGATGTATCATTTGGCTCTTGGTTGATTGGGCTGGATGTTGAGCATGTTGATGAGAGAAGCCTTTGCTGTGGTACACCTCCAGGTTGGCTGTCTTCATTTTACTATCAACTTTTCGTGTAGCTTGATCGCTTCAGTATTTACTTGATTTGGTTGAGAGGGTTACATAGGATAGGTGGTGGTGGTGGTGGTGTGTGTGTGTGTGGGGGGGGGGGGTCTGAGCATCATACATCAACAGAAGGATTGTCTCTGATAGATTGCTGACAAGCCAAATAACTGCAGTATCTTTGTAGGCGGCAAAGTGAGGGGTTAATTGTTGCAAGCTCATTAGCCTGTGGCCCAATTGCATGGCTTTGCTTGCCCTGGAAGTTATTTGCTTTACTGTACTGAGTACTTGATTTTTTTTTTATATTTCATATAGTGAGAAAAGAATGATATGAATGCCTAACAACAACACTGGATAGTATATATTTTCATTAATATAAAAACTTGCTTTCTCCACTTTACTGTCCTCCACTTACCAGCAATGGGCCAATGCCCAATGGCCTCATACTTAACCAAACATGTTTGTTTCATACCTATTAATGCAACTTGCTACCGACACTTGCAGTGCATGA
Source organism: Zoysia pacifica (assembly GCA_001602315.1). Taxonomy (NCBI): domain Eukaryota; kingdom Viridiplantae; phylum Streptophyta; class Magnoliopsida; order Poales; family Poaceae; genus Zoysia; species Zoysia pacifica. The sequence goes on from BCLH01000282.1 coordinate 152,934, forward strand.
TCACTGGTTATCATCTATTTTTCATTAATAAAAACTTTGCTTTCTACTGTACACTCTTCTGTCCTCCGCTCACCAGCAATGCCCCCACACAACCAACATGTTCATAGCTGGAATTATTAAGTTTCATAACAGTTAATGCCACCAACACTGAGCAGTGGATGGTCACTTTTTGAGCGACCAAGAAATATAGTGCCAAGCCAATGCCATGTGGAAAGTGTAGTTCCTGCTGCTGTTTAAAAGTCTAATCAATGTTGAACTCTTTCCTGAGTAATGCGCCGGTTGGCATGGTTCTGTCATTTTCATGTTCAGTGTGACTGTAATTGGCATTTGGAACAATTGCTTATGGGTAGCACTCCAATAATGCATATCTTTCACTTCCACATACTCGCCAATCATTACTGCCAGCTCTGATTATTATGGCTTGCTTTCAGATGTACCTAATGGAATCTATTTACCTGTCACATGTTGCAAACCATTTCATCACACTGTTCAAAATTCAGTGCAGTGTAGTGCCTAGTACCAACAACAAATCTCTATGCTTTTCACATAGGAGTATTTCATACTTATGTAACCTTGCAGATTGCGAATGGAAAGCGCAGGCTGGGAACCCGTGCGCGGCGTCCTTCGACTGGAACTGCACGGGCATCTGCAACCCTGCGGAGAGGATGACGGAGGTGCACGAGCGGTGCTGGGAAGGCCGTGCGCCCGAAGGACAAGCACTGTTTTGACAGCCGGTGGTTGGCATCTATTGTAACATTTCTTTCTTCCTTCTGTAGGGTCTGTAATTAGTCTGGAACGATCAGTTTTTCAGATGCGCGCTTGCCATCGTTTCTTACTTGCCAATTCGCATTCGGAAATGGGATGGGGGGAAATGGGGTGCACGTTTGCTGTCTGCAATTTGGAACTAAGGACCGCTTACTGAATGCCTGTCACGAGCTCGCATTTTTCTCTTCTGTGGCGTTGCCGAAGCCAGCCTGGGACTATTGTTAGGCTTGACAGAGGATAGATATCATCACCTGCTATGTTTTCTGGTGATCTGGACTCGACCACTCGGGTTTGTAGAAGGTTTCACGGGTCGGTCCGATGCAATGAAAAATGGTTTAATGGGCTCAACCTGGGCCTGTTTCCAGATGGGCCAGCAGATAGGCTTGAAGACAGCACGCTGCAAGCTCACTAATGCAGCCCAAGGCTGCAGAGTTTTATACAGTATTTTTACAAATATATACGAAGAAAATACGGATTCATTCGCGAGCCTTGCGGCATCGGCGACACGGATCACCGTCTCCTCCGTGCACCTCCTTCTCGAAGCAAGCGGCACTGAAAAAGCCCAAACCCGGCCGCCGCTGCCACCGCCACCGTACCTCTCCATCCGCGCCTTGCCTCCCGGTTCCTCCCTCCTCTCCCTTTCCCTCTCCGCTACATGGGCGCGCGGGCTCCCTAGAGTGCTTCTGCCTCCCCCGCTGCCGCCATGTTCGAGGGGGTGGTGAGCCAGGTGCTCGCCGGCCTCCTCGGTCGTTATGTCAAGGGCATCCAGAAGGAGCAGCTTAAGATCGGCATCTGGAACGGTTCGCCCTCCATCACACTCCGCTCCACTCTAGCGCAACACACCACCCCCGGCCCCAAGCGGCGCTGTAATTCTTGTACCGTCGGTTGCTGCGGTGTTAGGCCTGGAGTTCTCTGACTGTGTTTAGGGTTTTCATCAATGTGCACTGCTCCTAACAGTGTCCAATTTGATCCGACCGCGAGGTTTTATGTGCAGTAGGCGCACTGTCCAGTGTTCAGTTATTTATATCCTTACTGACACCAGTGGATTGGCTTAGATTGTGATCATGCTACCTATGTGATGCTGATGAAGTTTTGATGACCCTATGTTTGGCAGAGGAAATACTACTGGAAAATGTAGAGCTTATTCTTGAAGCCTTCGACTATCTGCAGCTGCCATTCGCACTCAAGAATGGTATCGATTTCTAATCCAAATTAGTGTTTTCTGATGATGTTATCTACGATTAAGCCATATTGTTGTGCTGAGACAAACCAGTTGTAGCAGTAGAATCTTGATTCAAAATCTGCACACTTTGTAGGGCGAATCGGGAAGCTAAGCATAAGGATTCCATGGAAAAAGCTTGGATGGGACCCTATAATTATTGTCGTGGAAGATGTCTTTGTATCTGCGTGTCCACGGGAAGATTCTGAGGCATGTCATTGAATCTGATCATATTGCACTGCTTATTTTGCTCCTTGTAGGTGTTTCCTCACTGTTGACCAAATAAATGGTTTGTATCTTATCAGTGGAGCTCTGATTCTCTGGATAAGAGAGAACTAGCTGGAAAGTTGGCTAAACTTAATGCAATAGAACTTGCTAAATTTTCCAGAAGAGTTACAGGTCAGTGTTGACTCCCATGTTCTTTATAGGCTGTTTGCACTTTGGGATAGCGCACCTATGGGATTGGGATTGAAATATGGGTTCGGGGTAATTCTAAACCTCAACCACAAAAGGTGGACGCATAGCTCCAAAAAAAAAGGGGGGGGGGGGGGTGGGGCTTAGGATTAGTAATCCCTCTAATTGCAATCCCTACCTTCCTATCCCCAAACCGAGATACCTTTTTTATTGTTTAGTAATTAGTAAATCTTGTAGTTCATCTCACCTCGTGGTTCATCTCACTGTTAGCTTAACAACTTCAGTTGTTTTTAAGGTTTCTTGTTCCATCCATACATCTACTGCTTGTTTATTTACACCTTCATGAGAAGATTTAGAAACTTCCCATAATAAATTGTTTATTATTATTTGCTAGAAAATCTCTGTTTTTTTTTTCACCACATAATGAAATTGACCCTTCTTGATTCTATTCTTGACCTTTCCTATTCTTTTGACCACCAGATAACCAAACAGGCCAATCATTTTTGTCCTACATATCAGCAAAGGTAAATGGCTCACATTTTTTTTTTGTTTAAACAACCAAACTTTTATAGGTTTGCTGGCATATTTATAATTTTGTCAAATTTTTTCTATTCCTACTGGCAGATACTGGACAGCATCCAAGTTTCTATGCAAAATGTTCATATTATATACTTGGATTCCCCAAATGATCAAGTATGTCTGATTTTTGTATTCCTGTTACTCAGTGTCGTGTATGATATTGTTTCAGTTGATGTCCAAGTTTTATGTTATTGTTACCTCAAATTTGCCAAAGACTTTTCCTAAAATGGGTTCATGGTCAGAAAATGCCTAAACTCATCATTTTTTTACGGTAAAACCTAAAGTCATCTTTAGGCACTACCAATCAAATATATATTTAGTATTTACCTTAAGTATCTGGGAGTCCTTTTGAGTTTGTTTCCATCATTCCATGTTGACTCTCTATTTCCCAGAAATCTCCCCCCATGGGCTATAGCCAGCCCAAGAGAATTGTATGCTTTACTGTCTTGATTGTTCTTACAATGTGGTTTTAGTTTATTACAGTAAATCAGTGGCATGTCTGTTACAGGCATTCAGGCAGAGATTCGTTGGAACTTTTAAATTCATTGGATATAGTGCTCACTTTCTGCGTGCTTGATAAGAAACAAATCTATCTCCCTCGTTCTTTGAATTTATTATTGTGTTGATTGAAAGAAAATCTGAACAGCATCAAATCGGCCACATTTCCTTCTTTCCTACAACCTACTTTTTATTGGATTACTTATGTTGACCTTCATCATTATCTTTATATTTTTGTCATTTATTGTTACATATGCTTTTCTTCTTGGTAAATTGTCTGTAGGGGAGCTTCGTTTTTGGATTGGAATTCTCCAGCCTCTCAATACAAACAGATACCCAGAAACAGAGTTTTGCAATGTGAGTTGGTCTAATTATTTCACTCCTTTTGTTCTTAGAAATCAGCAGCAAAGCAGTACATTGGGACCATTGCTCCCTCTATCTATTTTAGTTTTGTTCTACCATGCAATTTATTCATCATTATATTTCTGCGGAAGATTAGGACTAAAACCATATGAACTGAATTGAGATTGTTAAATAAAAAACGTAAAAAATGAAAAATTGGTTATCTGGAATTTCCTTACAAGTATTTCATTGGAACCTGCTAGGCATTTTGTAGGAAGAACCGTTCCACATGACTACATTGACACCTGAAGGAACCTGAAATTGCAAGAGCATATTTATCACTGTTCTATATTATTCCTGTGGTGCTACACAATTGCTTAACCGAGCATTTCTAGTCACTTGATTTTATTTGCAGATAAAATTACATGAGTTGATAAAACTTATGTTTCTGGTCGGCCATATACAGTGGAAACTGAAAACCAATAGAACTAACATATAGTCATTAAAACTTTCTAGAGCATATCTTCATGAACGTCTGTAATGGCTATGGCATATGGAAGAATATTTTGCAATGCCATTGCCTTATATTTTGTAGGCTTTCTAGTATATAAGTTAAATTGCACTTATATAGTTATACTTTTATATGTAGTATGAATTCTCATTGTCTTCATATGCTTAGGTCATTCATGGTTAGGTCAAAACAAGATGAAGTAAACAAAATAATAGAGATATCAAATGTTGGAGTTTACTGTCATCAGTTAGAAGAGCAGCAGGATCCATGTCATGTTGGTGCGCTTATTGAAACTCCATATAGTTTCAGTTTTGGAAATGGCTACTCAAAAGATGGTTATCTTATAAATCCATTTTGTGTGACTATATCTGTGCTTGTAAGTGCGCTCTTCCCTTGGCACATTTATATTTATTTGTAGTATCACTAGCCTTCCATTTTCAAAATGCTTTCAAAGTTTTTTTTAAAACTTTAGCATGGCTTTCAATGCATTCTGACTGCTTTCATATTTATTACCTTTTTGCTAAATGTGACCAGACTGATATGATACAATCCTGTCAATCGTAGGCTAACAAAGCAGCAAAAGCTGATGGTGCCCCTCAGTATGACATGAATGTTGAGCTAACTTCTTTGGTTCGTATTTCTTTCCTAGATTTTCATATTTTTTGTTAGCACATCAGGGTTGATTTGATTACTACCTGCTTTATTTTCATATTATCTCTGTAGGCTCTATCTGTTGATGAAATCCAGCTCCAGCAAATTTTCAACCTATGCGATTACTTCACTATCTGTGCTTTGCGAACAAAGTAAGCTATTCTAGTTTAGGCTGCTGAAATTGTGGTCCTGTTATCTTCTTATTGAGCTTCATTACTGGTTCCATTCATTAGATTGTATGGAACATGTGTTTCTTTTGTCGTTTTTCATTAGAAAAATATCATGTTCCTAGCTTGGGGCTCCTATTTGTTCTACTTATTTGAGATTTTTCTACCTTCGAATGAATAACGTTATACTTTTCACTACGTTAAAGGCCTAAGTTTTCTAGCATGTGTTGTTTGGCAGTAAAAGTCTGCTTGGTATCTGTTTTTGTAACTAAGCATGTGTTAGACCTGGGGACGGTGGTGCACATTCTTTTGTACTTCATCTTCTTCTTGATGAAATGATATGCAGCTCTCATGCATATTCGAGAAAAAGTAACATTGTTCTTTCATATATATATATATATATATATATATCTAAAATAACAACAATTTTGCCAGCAAATGGGTTCTGAACTTTTGGATGTATCGGGAGGGTGGTGCACATTCTTTTGTACTTTATCTTCATCTTGATGAAATGATATTCAGCTTTCATGCGTATTCGAGAAAAATAACATTGTTCTTTCATATACATATATAATAACCACAATTTAGCTAGCAAATGGGTTATGAACTTTTGGATATATCCTTACTCCCATATGAGATGCTATTCAAGAAAATGCTTCTGGTGGCAGTATTTCTTCCATGGTAGTCATGTTCATGAAAGTGAACACCTTCGGTTACTGATGTACTAAAATGTGAACACTGGTTACCAGCTTTTAGTTTTCCTTTAGTATTTTGCTGATATAGCAATCATACTTTAACAATATTCCTATAACTTCACAGATATGGCCGTTACCGTCCATCTCAAAGCTCTTTATCTAAGAGACACAAAGGTTGGCAGAGAATGTGGTGGCAGTATGCTCAGAGGTCTGTTTTAGCAGATGTTCAGAAAAGACTGAAGAAAACTTCATGGCGTTATTTGGGGCAGCGGCTGTGAGTTCCTTGACACGCATTGTTTAAGTAAACTAGTTGAACATTTGGATTTGTAAATTTCTTGGAAATTGCTTTTAGAGCAATAAAGAAACTTAGGTTGTCAAGCAAAACAATTGCACTAAATGATTTGATGAATGTATGCTTTAGTTTCATCTTCTATATATCAAGCTTGTAGGAGTTCATACCATAGAAAGCATGGAACCCATTTGCTGATAGATAGGAATATCAAATCAAATTTTAATTTTGCCATTGATGATTCTTGAAGTTGGAATCCTAGACATCACTCTTGATTATTTTGTTCATCAATAGAAGCGAAGACATGAAAATTGTTCATTTGGGTTTATATTAGATTATTTTTGTGAGGACACCTGCAATTTGTGATTCATATTTATTACTCTCTGTCCCCTTTTACTTGTCATTCTGGGAGTGGGCACGGGAATTAAGGAAGGCGCAAAATTTGGGATGTACTGAAAACGAGGAGAGAGATAGAGATGTGAATGTATTGGGAATAGAGAAAGTTGTATTGGGAAGCGAGGACGACAAGTAATTGGGGAAAACTTGTGAAATGTAGGATGACAAGTAATTGGGGACGGCGGGAGTAGTGTTTTTGCCCATCTCCATCATGTTGCACTGACTCTTTGGTTGTTTGTTGATCTTTCCTTAATCAGTACTGACTATACTTACGTCTTTTGGTAACACAGCTGTGTTTTAATAATTATGTTAATGGATTAATAAACTTTCTAGTTACCTCACGGATTAATAAACTTTGTAGATACCTCGCCTTTAGCTTTATCTTTTCAACATGTTTTACAGGGATTCCCGACGGAAATACGTCAAGTTGTACCGAATGAAATTGGAGTTTTTGCAGAAAGGGCAGGTACGCATTCCTTAACAATCTTTCATTGTCATGTTTCTGAAACACACATTAACGAATGTTGTACTTATAGCTTAGTGTTGTAGCAATAGGGTAACTTCTTTTATTACTTTTATTTATTTTTTTACCGCTTGCTGCTTTTTATTTTAATCCTCTATCTGATAGTCCTATTTCATATTATTTGTGCTGATTTTGTTAACAATTCAATTTATCACTCTGCATCATGCTGTGTATCTTGTATACCTCTTCCATGTACACTGCATTTTATCCATGACATTTTGCCTCAGAAATTATTTGTATTGAACTTTTAGTTTTATTGGATCAGGAGATTTAACTTGTACTCCCTCCGTCCCCTTTTACTCGTCATTTTAGAATTGGGTACGGAGATTAAGGATAGTGGAAAAGGTGAGATGTACCGAAAACGAGGAAGAGAGAAATAGAGATAAGGATGCATTGGGAATAGAGAAAGGTGTATTGGGAAGTGAGAATGACAAGTAAATGGGGAAAATTTGTGAACTCTAGGATGACAAGTAATTAGGGACGGAGGAAGTATGATTGTATGTATGGTTTGACACATCATACTTTTTATAAATTTGTTTTGTCTGAAGATTGGTTTTTTCAGATTGTTAGTAAAGACACTCTACAAGAGCTGGAAAATATGGATAAAGAATGCGATATAGATGATATATTAAACTACAGAACTATTGCAGAGCAACAACTGCAGGTACTTGATACTTTTATTCCAAGAATATGTTTGTGTGATTATGAATTACGTTTAGTTCAGTTTATACCATTTTACATAGAATTTTGACTGCTGGAATTGGATTTGTATTCACTGATAATGATAAGTTGGAATATCCCAAAGCCATGGATGCTGGACTGCCAACCTTGTCCCTGGCCCCTTTCTTGCATCTGTATGTAGGATTAAAGCATCTACAAAAGAATGTAACTTAGATTTGTTTATAAAAAACTGGCAGGTCACTATCATGTTTGTCAAATAATATTCCCAGAGGTTTGTGTTTGTTTGTTTGGGGTTCTTTCCCCTTCTTATTAATATAATAATACACAGCTCTTCTGTATGTCGAGAAAAAAAAAATATTCCCAGGATGGGTGCTTTCTTTGCATTTTCCAGCACAACATTATTGACATAGGCCTATTCTTCGGTAACATTTTACTCATAATTGGCAGGAATCTTTAATGAAATCTACCAAAGACATTATTTCTGGCCCTGGAAGTCCTCGAGCTGATGAACAGTCAGTAGGGACAAGCCGAGGATGGTTAAACTGGCTGTCTCTTGGAATGCTTGGTGCTGGTGGAACGGCTGAAAGTAGCTCATTTGCTGGTGTTGTCTCAGAAGACATTATTAAGGTTATACGTTATAGCCCTTAACTTGTTCTTCTGACGCGGAAAACAAGTTTTAATGCAATTCCATTCTTTAGGAACATGTAGTTATAAGATTTCTTGTTTTCTAATTTTCAGGATATATATGAGGGAACAGAATTTCATCCCGTTTCTTCTGCAGAAAACTTTTCGACAAAAGAAAACTACTATTCTTTGTTTGTTAGACTATCTATTTCTCAGATAATAACAACTGTCAGGTCCAGGCAAGTGTTACATTATTGTCTCTACTGCAATGGCTTCATACTAGTTGAAGGTGTCAGGAAATGTTATATTCCAGGCCAATAGACCCCCCATATATAGAGTACAGGTGGTGGTACAATATGCACATAAACCCTTATACAATGGGCAATACAAAAAATGAAATACAAAAAAGAATGCTTGTTAATTAAGATATTTGCCGATTCCAGTATTTTTTTTCCTGGTTATGGCTCTAAAGAATTGGTGCAACTTAGATATTATACTATTTTGAAAAAACTTGGATATTATACGTTCCAGCACAGAAAAAAATCAACTCGAAAGATGCATGGCTGTGGCGATAGCACTCCTAATTTAGTTTGTTTTGAATGCTTACAAATAGCAACTGTATGAAATGTTGAAGTGTTGGTCTTTGTAGGATTCTTTACGGCCTAATTGAGACGCAAGCTGTCCGGTGGCTCAAAATTTCATGCTAGGAAAAACTCAGGCTCTGTAATTTCGTTCTGTTACTTGTAGGAGTTGCCTAAATTCTTTATGCTGAGCTTAACCAAAAGAACAAGAAAGAGTCCCACGCAAGCTGAGTGACCCTTTAGATGAAACTCAAGAATAGCCACACTCTCAAAAAAAAAAAAAAAGTTGGTATACGAAAATGTGTTCTAGTTTAGATTCTAAAAAAATTAGTTTTACTTATTACTGTCATTATGATTCTTCATAAGTCCATCCTTCATATGTGTTCATGTGTTCATTTTGTGTGATGCATGTGCCCCACTAGCAGTTCAAGAACTATCTCCTAAATTTCTATTATTGTATCCAATGTTCAAGAAATTTTCTGTTACTTTGTTAGCTTAGTGGGATGAGAGGTAGCTGTTATTTGCTAACTTTTCTATGCACTGTGATGTAGGAGGTTCAGTGTGAAGCTTGTAGATGTAATGTTTGCTGGACTTGGCACTGAATGTAAAATATGGGATGACTCAGTAACTACTCTTGCCTGGCTCGATTCACTTCAGATTATCAATCCATTCAATGAAAATAAAATTTTGCTAGCTGAGAAGGTACATTACGGTTTAATCCTCATACGTCTTTACCCTTTTATGAGTTGCTTATTTCTTAAATTGATATTTATTTTAGGATAGCACAAGTGATGGTTTTGGGGCTCCTGTTGTCAGTGTTCAAGTTGACTATCCCAAGTCAAACCAAAGATCAGAAGCATCAATAAGAGTAATTATGTTCTTGTCTGTCTTTATTGCATTCAATCACTGTTATTGATTTCTTATTCTAGGTTTGCTATCTTGTTCCTTTTAGGTTGTTGTCCAGGAATTCCGTGCCATCTATGAACCAGAGTTTTTTGTTAATGTTGTATACATCTGTGATTTGTTTTTGACTTTCCAGTTTCAGCATGACAGGGTAAGACCTCTTGTTATTCATCCATATTCTATTATATCTATTTTCTAGTTTCTTGCTTTATTAGTGAGCTCTTCATGCACAAATATATTAAAAATAGCTAACACTATTTGAGGAAAAAAATGGATGCAGTGACCTAGAATGCATTTGGTTTATTAAGTGATAATTTTTGTTAAATAGTATAATAGAAATCTAAATGCTGGATGGTCTCTGCTCTATAATATTATCTTGTTCATTTTGAGAAAGATGTTCAGTTTCTTTGATTTTCTATATGATTATATCTATTTCTAAGATACTTTGTAATAACTGCCTTCAATCATAGGTTTTCATTAATTTGTTCTTGAGCCTTCTATGTACTTAAATATACTGTATGTTGGGTAGAGAGATCTGTAATGCTTCATTCAATTTTTTCTTCCAAAAATGTTACAGACTATTCTGCATTCATGCAGGTTCTTTCCTCTCTAAATCAGTTTGATAATTTTGAAGCAAGACTTGTCTCTAAACTGAAGTATGTTGTCATCTACCCTTGACTTCTGTTAACACTGTAATATGGCTATGTAGTTTGAATAATATTTTGAACATAATTCAAGGTGCATGTCAGCTAACCATAAAAAGCTTATTTGGGATCTGAGGATTCGCCACTTTGCCATTAGGCTACCATCACAGAATTGTGGAACGGAAGAAATTAGCATGGTATGTGTTAATGCTAATAAAGGCTTCTTACATATTGGTGCAATGACATGTTAATTCCATGATATATAGAAATATATATGATCATAGTTTTGTACATATTCCTGAATCTGTGCTTGGAACTGATGGATGATAGTTTGCCCCTTTTTTATATTACAATTTAAGGCTACTGCCGAATCGATATATTTTTTTTCTCAAATACACAGAAGAGATGTGAATCATTGTATTATGAGGAAAAAAAATGATCATTTACTACCAAATCATTATGTGATGCTATAAAAAAAATTTATTCTATCATATCTCAGCATTTATACTTTCAATATTTCCAATTATTATTATTTTGTTGGTTCAGTATCTAGTTATTATTATTTAACAAGTTGTATAAATTGCAGGTATTTGGTGCTACAGATGTATTAGTGCGGTCCAAGGATGTTGTTGAGGATGTTTTTCCGATGCAAGAAAGCAATTCCATTCTTGGGTGCATATCAAAAAATCTTTCTGATGATCTGATACGTGGTGTCCAGTATGATGAGCTTTATAACTTTTTTGAGGTTGGCCTCACCGAGCTTGAGGTTAGACATGGTACATATTTTGTTTTTATTTTTTAATTCATCATCTGTATCAACCAAGTTGTACCTGTTTACAGGTGAACGTGCACAGCAGACATAATATTGCACCCACGTTGATTAAACTTGATGCTTCTATTGTATTTCGGCTGTGTGTATTCCAAGATGAACCAATTCTGAAACAGTTGGAGGTAAAGATTTTTAAAGGCCAGTGACTTTTTTTTTTATAAAAAAAAAACTCGACCGGTGGGGGAAGACAGGCCCTGGTGCAGGTCAACCCCACCGCCTGCCCGAATCCCTGCCCTATCCTTGCAGAGTAGCACTATGGCCCATGTGAGCGAGTAATGACCTGGTTCAGGTCTTAAGACCTGTGCTTTGACATGGGACAGAGGGGGGATTTTTCAACCCCAACTTGAAATTCGCTCCCACGGGGAGTCGGACCCAGTACTTGAGAAGTGCTACTAGAGCCAACTAACCAACTCAGCTAGTGGCCAATGACTTTTTTTGTGTCCTATATAATTGTATGAGTGCATACCGGAGTTGGTTTACTGTCGGTCATGCTATGTGCTTTGTCTGCATGTGTTATATATTTCTATTTAGGTCTCGAAGCAGACCTTTGAAACGCTTGCTTTTGCAGGTTGATTTTACTGTGCCACTTATCAATATATGCCTCTCTCCAACAATGTACAGTGCTATTATTAATTTGCCTAGAGTGAAAGGAAGTAAACTTGTACGAAGCAACATGTTTGACAATGCAAAGACTCATGGACACACTAAACCAGCTTTACATATGTCTGCGTCTCTAAAGGTTGCCAAGCTTCATGGACGGGTTGACCTTGATGATAATTACAATGAAAATTCAATTGTGACTCTTGACGCTGAAGTCATTGATATCAGGTTAAGTATTGACTACTAACTAGCTTGCAATATTTTTTCAGTGATTTGATGTGTGAACCACTGTTGTAGGTATGCTACCTGTGAATTGTCAGAACTTTCTCTGGCCATGAAGATGGTTAAAATTAGTTCAAATAATCATAAGGATGAATCACTTGTGCTATGTTCGTCAGGAAACTACGAAAGTAATGCAAGCTTAAACTTAAGGGGATGTCCTGAAAAATTTGTCGAAACATGCTTCAATCTGCATTACAGAACCCATAAGCATGATGGGCAGATCCATCATGTGTACCAGCTAAAGTTGCATGATGTTGATCTGCATGTGAACCCTTCCATTATTGGTCAGATTCAAAGTTTTCTGAGAAATCTTGAACCAGTACCTTTAGTTGACAGCGATGTTGGATCCTCAACACTTCATCAGAGTTCACTGGAATCCGGATCAAGGAACAACCTACTTCCCAAGTTTTCCTTGTCAAATTTATGTGGTGCTGATGGTACATTATTTGCAGGAATTTCTGTTGACCGCTTTCCTTTTCTAGATACTGATTCTGTGTGTGCACATAATTTTGGGTACCCAGGAACTCAAGATGTTGAAACACCAGAAAACATATATTCAAAGTGCAAATATCATTCAGGTCCGGGTGGGGTTCATGCATCAGATTTTGTAGGCAGTTCACTATGTGAAGCCCAGCATTGTTCATCCAGCTTATCAAAATATCCCGAGGATGTCAGCGTAACTGTTCTGGATTTGTCACTTGTTTCAGTTAGAGCACGGTTCCCTGAATCATGCGGTCTTTTGGCAACAATTACCGTTCCTGAATCTATAGCAACACTCACATTATTGAATGCAATTTCATGGGACTTCCTGCTTTCTGCTAACAACATAACGCTTGCTTCACCATGGACTCCATCAACTATCCATGAATTACTTTGGGGCACGTCTTCACATCATAATTCTAGTGTACTCAATGTCCGGGTTAAAAGAGGTTTACCAAAGCTGTCAACTGAAGTATGTATTGGAATACAAAATGTCTGCTGTATATTACCATCTAAGTTACTGGCTATGTTTGTTGGGTTCTTTTTGTTGGATGATTGGGATCCCATATCAGAACAGCATCACCCTGTGTCAAACAACAATCTTGAGTGTTCTAAAGAAAAGCATGTCAGTGTAGCATACAAATTTGAGCTTTCTGATTGTGTTGTAATCTTTCCGGTGGAAAAGCAAGACTTCTTTTGTCTAAAGCTGGAGGTTCCACATTTTTTCTGTGAGTTTATTCCAACCGGAAGTTCTGTAGAATTTGCAAAGTGCATTCCCAAAGAGTTGTTCTGTTCAGAGTGCATAGTATCCGACAGAGCTGATATAATCAGTATATATGCAAGAAACACATCCATATCACTTATATTCCTAAGTGACCAAACGAATTTCATACTGAAGCTTGATGAGAATGCGCCTAAGAGAATCCATTCTCTTGTTGAAAACCTTGACGCTGGCATATGGATTCAGATTCCTTGCAAAGAAGTGTCCTGCACCCCGCAGCCTACTTTGCCTATCTTTATTATGAGCAAAATATTAAAATGCAACTTGGTTGCTGAAGGTACACATCATTATTACTTGAAATTGCTTTCCAACTTGCTGCAATGTCTTAATGCATATTAGCTTTAACTTCTGTCTAATCTTATACAGATCTCTATTTTACGAATGGGATGGAGACAGTTGTTCAAGTTATTGACCAGTTAATTTTGATTGGCAATGAAAGTAAAATGTACAAAGGAAATGCATTACAGTTTTTAGAACCTAGAAGTTTAAATGATGGAAACCCAGACTCTAATGAGCCTATCAATATCACTATTTCTACCAAGGATCTGGTGATTTTCTTTGTTCACTCGAAAGATAAAGGTTTAGCTCCAGAAATGATTGCCACCGCAAACCTGGAGTTCAACTTCTCTTCTGTAATAGTTAGTGAAAAACTGGAGCGCATGAATTTGGATATTGTTTCCTTAGCTCTCCAGTCACCCAGTGATTGCAGCCTTTTCTCTGTTGTTTCTGAAGGGCCATTATCTCCTTTGTTCATCAGGTTTACAAAGCACAATGCTGGGCGAGATGAGCTATTAGTAAGTGTAACCTTTTTTGAGATGTGGTTATATTTGGTAGATTGGACTAAGATTATTGATCATTTCAATTCCTATGTAAACAAAGAAGTCAGGAGTTTGGAAATGGAACATCCAACAGCTTTGCCTTATTCTTCAGAGAGGGCATCTCCACCACCTGTTGCACCAGAATTTGGTTTGCCAGATGATGCTAACTTAGTTGTAACATTCGAAACACTTTCTGGTGTATTTCATATACCTATCTGGGAGAATGAAGAGAACCACACAAGCAATATTGGGGGTAATCCTGGTTCTTTTCCAAAGACCACCCATCACATAACAGATCAGTATTGTGAACCAAAAATTTGCAAGTTTGTCACCTTAACTTTTGAGAGTAAAAATTGTGTGATGAGGTCAAGTGACAGATCTTTGAAGTTTAAATGTGATTTTGAGAGGGTTAAGGTAATGCTGGAAATGATTCAAAAGAATAAGGGTACATCTGCTCCATTTGTGCATATATCTAAGGTCAAAGCTTGCGGTTATATTCATCAATTAGAAGGGAATTATAGACATCTTTATGTTGATCTCCAAGCTGAATACATAGATGTTAGTTTTTCCCACCAGATATTTAGCTTTTGGCGCAATATGGAACTCAAATTTCCTGCAGGGTCTTCTGCATCCTCGTATTGTTCTATGACATTCAAAGCAGGATTAAGAAAAGGGTCTCTTCTGCTAAATGATGGAAGGGTAAGTTGTGCTATGTCACTGCCTCAGATATGTCATATGTAACATAAATTTGTTGCTTATTGAATGTTGGAAATGTTTGATTCACCTTGAAAAAGTTGCACAGAATTTGATCTGGTGTTCCTTTTTTGAGATATCTGAAATTTAAAATAGAAGAAAGCTGTTCCAATCACAATTACTTTTAAGAAAAGAACTTCATGAAATGTAAGGTAAATTGTGTTTCTGGAAATGTCACAAACTAGAAACAGCTATCAGATGTAGGCTTGGGGTGAACTGTCTTAGAGCGTTGGCTGATAGAGCAGCATGATGTAGGCGGATATTTTGATACAAAGCATTTTGACAGCTTCAGGCATGGATAATCATAATTGCTTCATTATTGATAACGTTGCCAGTATCTATATCTAACAGTTCTCTCTTTTTTCTTCTTCTTTTGAAACAAAGACAAAAGAGTCGAACAATGCAGATATGTATATATTCTCATGACTGTGTGCTGTGTAGCATTATGCTGATATGATCCATTCAAGCCCTAACCTTCAACTCATTCTTATTATGGGTTTCTTTTGACAGTGGAGCAGTCATGGGCCTGTCATAGAGACATTATTGAAGAATTTAACAGTGCAGTTTTGTCAAATGAATGATCAGACAGAAGTTTCTTCTTTTGTTGACCTTTTAGTAAATTACAACAACATAGACAAGGTAAAGTGATACTTTATTGCTTCTTTCCAAATTTTTCTGTGGGGCAGTGCAGGAATAACAATTGAGATGTGTATAGGTTATGTGGGAGCCCTTTATAGAACCCTCAAGATTTCAGATAAAGGTGCTAAGAAAACATGCTAATTGTGCACTGGATTTGTCACCTAGCACTGATGTATGTTTAAGTTCAAGCAAGCAGCTCAATGTGAACATATCAGAACCCTTGATTGAGGTATGCGGTCCTTTATCCTTGTCTTTCTGTGAAAATACCTAGCTACTCTTAACACCTCCAAGTGATAAAATTGGAACTTTAACTCCCTTAGCAAAATGTAATGATTCAAGAATCAGGATAATACTGCAGCGGATATTTTGATATATCTATTGTCAAGAAAAATAAGAAGCTGCTGCAAAATTTGGAGTTCGGGTTTTGTATCAGTTATAACGTTATAGAATCTTGATCCTTGAATGATGAAGGTTGGAAATTATATGTTCTGATGATCTCTCCATTTGCATATGTAGGCTATTCTCAGACTTAGCCAGATGATTACGGATTCTCTTGATCCGAATAATGGTGGTGGTCTTCGAGAGGATCCTGCAATCTTGAGATTTAGCCATGATGATGTCCGTACCAGAAGATATGCACCATATATTCTATCAAATGACACATCATTACCCTTTAGGTTCAAGGTGTACCGCGGTGCTGTTAATTCAGATAATACTGATAGTTTCTCTGTAATAGATGAAAATTGTGTGCCAGCAGGTTCTGCTGTCCCAATTTATGTTGAAGAGACTCTTGATGAATTCTTCTTTCAGCACAGAGAAGCACGATCCTCTGAACATCTCATTGAGAAACGAATGAGTACTGTGTCACACTATATGATCTCCATTGAGTTCAACGGAACATCTGGGCCCTCAAAGCCAATGTCAATGGACCTAGTGGGCATTTACTTCTTTGAAGTAAACTTCTCTTCAAGTAAGAAGCCAATCCACGGTGAAGAAAGTTTAGGAGCATTTCAGTCTAAGAGAAAGGGTAATGATGGGCTAATTGTGCCTGTGGTGCTCGATGTTTCCTTACAGAATTATAGCAAGCGTATACGAGTTTACTCAACGGTAATGACCTTTTGAATGTCAGTTACACTATTGAAAGCTTTCCCATAGTAATGTTATCTTTTTATAGGTAGTACTCTTCAATGCAACTTCAATGCCTCTGGAGTTGAAGTTTGACATACCATTTGGTGTTTCTTCAAAGGTATATAAATTTCTTTCAGTTTTATGTTTTAACTACAAAATTCTTGGTTGAATATACTGGATTGCCTTTCTATTGCCATAAAAAAGCGTGGGGAAGGTCTGACAGCGGATGTGAATACTAAAGATAAATAATAATAATAATAATAAACCCTAGTGATGAAAAAGAAAATATCAAAGAAAACAGTTACCAGGAAGTCGACGTAATATTCTGCAATCATCACAAAGATATCTGTGCAATCATCACAAAGATATCTGTGCAGAGTACTAATTTTCTGTTTCAACAGTGTTTAGGGAGGGAGGGAGGGTAGCCTTTCTGTGCATTGAAATCTTGCCCTTTCACTCAACAATATTACCAATAGATTGTTATTCAGTGAATTTTTTTATAGTCATTGCTTGGAACACATAGATATAGAGAAATAGCAAAAGTGTTTAGAATAAACCACCAAGGATCCAAGCAGAATAGCTTCAAGAAAGAATGTCTCCTCTAAACATATAGATTCGAAAGTACTATTAGTTACACGCTGTGTCTCTTGGATAGTCTTTCCGCCCTAATCTCTACAGCTTTCTTTTCTTTTAATTTATGTATAGTGCATTCCTTGTAATTCTGTGCTACCTCTGTCCCAAAATATAAACATTTCTGGGACAGAGGTGGTGGTAAATTATTAATGCTATAGGGGGTTCACCTACCCTTTTCCCGACAAAAACAAATATACTTAAATCGTTCACTGGTATATTCCCCTTAGGAGATCATTCTAGATGAAAAAGGGTTCCCCCAAAAAAAATTGCATTTGGTAGTGGTGTGTTACTTCTTGTTAGCTTGTTGCATACCATAGTATCTCAGTGGCTGAAGCTATTATGCTCTTGGAGCCCAATATATGTTTTCTCAAGCAACTTTACTGTGCAGGTAATTGGGCCCATTCCCCCATATAAAGAAGTTCCACTGCCAGTTCATTTGTCTGAGACAGGTCAGATTAGGTGGCATCCTGTTGGCAGAACTTACTTGTGGAGTGAGACCCACTCCTTGTCAAGTTTGCTTTCACGTGAAAGCAGAGCTGGATTTATGAAATCCTCTGTATGCTATCCTTCTCACCCTAGTAATGATCCATTTCGCTGCTGTGTATCTGTTGAAGAATACAGTGTCCCTTCATCTAGTGGTACCCGGAAAGACCAGTACTGTAGTGAAGTTTTGAATGCACAGCCAGTTTCTGGAAGTCCTGCTCCAAAGGCTCCTAAGCAAATTTTGACACGGGCCCATTTTATACGGCATGTCAGACTTAATACACCTTTTCTTATAAAGAACTATCTCCCTGTTTGCATTTCTTTGACAATAGATAATGGAGGGTCTGCACGTGTAGTTTCACTAAAGGAGGTTTGTTTCTGATACTGCGCATATATTTATGTCATTGCATTTTGGCCTTTTCATTTCTAATTCTGGAGTTAATAATATTCCCAGGTGAGCTCTGCCTCAATTTTTTTTGTTGACCCCTCCAATGATCTTGGAATTGCGTTTTGCATTCAAGATTATAGATCCTTGTCCATTAAGTTTCCTCGTGCGGAATCATTCTCAACTGCAGCCAAATCAGATGGTTTTAAGTTCTCCTCAACTGAGACAGTAGCTTTCTACTCAAATTCGTCAAATTGTATGAACTTTAGACTTTATTTGTACTTTTTATTTTTGAATAACTTGACTCCACTATGATAGAGTTTTGGTGTCAATTTGTTCTGCAGCTCCTCTTAACATTATGCTTGAGAAAGCAATGGATGCTCGTTCTGGTGCTAGAGAATTGTACCTCTCTGTTCCATTTTTGTTGTACAATTGCACAGATTTATTGCTTACTGTCACTGAAAGCAGCTATGAGAGAAGTGGATCCACCCTTATCATTCCTTCTTGTTTTGAGTTAGATGGACACACAAGACATTTGCTACAAAAAAATGGCCTCTCTCTTGTTTCAGAAGATCCATCAGTGCAGTAAGTATTTTCCAATTGTTTTTAAAAAAAATTCTTTTCAGTTCTTGTTCATGTGCAACTGATTGTGTATGTATGTCATGCAGTAACATTTCAAGTAAAATGCACCAGTTAGATTTGACAGATGGATGCTGTCCTTTTTTCGAGAGAAGTTCAACAAGTAATAAGTATAAAAATAAAGAATTTGACAAAGAGGTTAAAGCTTATATGTTTGCTCCTGATGGACACACTCCTGCAAATGAACTTTTGGTAAAGCTAAATGCATCTCCTCCTAATAATGAAACTGAAACAACTCGGCGAGATTGGTCAAGTCCATTCCTCCTTGTCCCTGCTAGTGGTTCAACAAATGTTACTATTCCTCAGTCATCTACTTCTGGTGCCTTTTTGGTTGCTGCGACATCGATACCTGTTTCAGCTGAACTTTTTGGAAGGACAAGGGCTATTGCTTTCAGGCCCAGGTAATATTTTCATCTACCAATTGTTGTGGATGCACATTTGTTTTCCAGTTGTTGTCTGTCTATCCAAGCTGTATAAAAATATTCTATATATTTTTCATTTGAAGACAAATCCACTCACTAGAAAGAAAAGTAATGACTATAACAATCCGATCCTGTTTTTACGAAGCACGAAAAGAACATAACAGGTTCATTGAAAGACACATTCTTTGCTTCTATTTTCCCAAAATTATCATGCCATATTTAGACATGTGGATGGGTATTTGATGTACTTTCTCTGTTCCATTATGTAAGCATTTGGGGATTCTAATGCCAAAATAGCAGAAAGAGAAAATGCCAATACTACCCCTCATCATTGATCCCAATGTGTACATTTAATGTGTACAAAAGGCATAAGACAGCCTGGGAGCTAGTCTCCGTGACAGACGGCCTCCAGCGCGGAGGATCCACCGCCATCTTCAACTCTTGGGAGCTCGCCTCTGTGACATACGGCCTCTGTGCTGGACCTCTCCGCCAAGGTTCGCTCTGACCCCGAGGCTGTGTACCACCACCGCCGTCGCGATGTGCTCCTCCGCCTCCGTGGCAGGCGAGCATGGAAGCCTAGGCGTCGACAAACGTGCTGCTTCACTTGAAGTCTTCACCGATGAACACTAGCGGGCAATGCTCAAGTGCTGTGACGCAGCAGGCAAAGTTACGATCTGGCCTCACAGAGCACGGCAATGAGAAGCGGGTGCGGCGAGGGCAGGCGACAGACGGCGCTATAAAGTTGAGGGACTATAAAGTTTACTATAGTACAAAAAATAATATAATAACATTTTTGACCTCTGAGTAATATTCAGATCGTAAATTGTTATCATTTGGACAACGAATCAACTAAAATTCTTGTCCTAGCAACAACAATTAAAAAATGAATGTAGTAAGCATTTACCTTATATGACAATGAATCAACTAAAATTTTTGTCCTAGCAACAACAATTAAAAAATGAATGGAGTAAGCATTTACCTTATATCTTGGGCTGTATTTTTTACTCTTTGGTCTTGGCTATCAAAACTTATCCTCCTATTCACTCTTCTAGCTTCTGATTTTACTTCTAGCATTTATAGTTTCACTTTATGCTGCCCACTTGATGTGTTCTTCTGTTCTCTGTTTGTATTATTTTGCAGATATGTGATTTGTAATGCATGCAGCAGTGATTTGTTCTTTAGACAGAAGGGAACAAAATTCTCGAAACACCTGTGTTCTGGGCAACACTCTTTTCTTCACTGGTCTGATACTGCAAGGTGATTACACTATTACTTACTACCCTGTAAATCTCAACACCTTGGTTCGTTTGAACATCTGCAGTATTGATTTTGCAGTTTACATATGCAACTGTAGAAATCTTCATTGAAAATGAAGACAGTCCTACTTTCTCCAGTGATGCGTTTATGCCACCAGTTTTCTATTGCTGATTTGACATATGTTAAGGAAATCTCAAACAATGTGAATTAATTTTATTCTTATAGGGTGGCATGGCCATATGCGTTCTTTTTATAGCCTTTTCCAATCTTTTACTGCTTATATTGAACAATTTTGTTTTCAGAGAGTTGCTGGTCTCTATTCGATTTGATGGGCCCGGATGGCTATGGTCTGGTAGTTTTTTTCCTGATCACCTGGGAGATTCTCAACTGAAAATGAGGAAAAGTACCTCAGGTGTATCAAATATGGTTCGTGTTGAAGTACAAAATGCTGATCTACACATTGACAGCAAGAAATTTTCTGGAAGGAACAATATTAACACTGGTACGGTACTGATTCTGCTTTCTGATGACAAGACTGGTTTTGTACCTTACAGGATCGACAATTTTTCCATGGAGGTAAATACTTTGTATTGCTTATCTTTATTTGAAAATTGAATGATTATAATTCTTATTATGCTCTTTCAATAAATTCAGAAGTTGCGAATATATCAGCAGAAATGTGAATCTATTGAAACAGTTGTTTATCCCTACACATCTTGTCAATATGCTTGGGATGAGCCTTGCTATCCTCATCGTCTCACTGTTGAGGTACTTTAACTCTTTTTAAGTTCAGTTTATCTTAAAGAGTTTATAAATGTTATTTTTCTCCATGACTATTTACAGGTTCCTGGAGAACGAAGTTTGGGTACATACAATCTCGATGTTCTCAATGAAAATGTTTATTTGTCATTACCATCCACATCCGAGGTGAATCACTGTTTTGAGTGATGCTAAGTGAACATGTTTTAGGCTAATTTGACATTTGTTCTTAACAAATGATTATGTGAAACTGTATGTAAAATAAATTACTTCTACCGTAGCATTTTTCATGTGCATTCTTGGAAAAACAACTCAAATTACATGTAGACACTCATTTTGTTATTCATGTTTTTTGTTCAAAATGATCTAAGAAACTTGGTACCTGTGGATTATATTCACATGTCTTCAAAATATGTGAATATGTATATCTTCACTGTTCAAAAAAAAGCAAGTATTAAGTTTTTAGTTTCTGCCAGGAAAAGGTTGAGATATGTGTATTTCTAGGAAATATCCAATTATCACATCAGGAAAAGAAAGCTGGAGTGTGCCTTTTCTTGTTTATTAGTATTTATTGCATTTGTTCTTTTCAGCAGCTGTTTGTATTTTTCTAATCTCCTGTTCTTTTACCAGAAAAGTGAAAGGAAATTCTGCATCTCAATGCATGCAGAAGGAGCAATTAAGGTTGATTTCAGGGTTCCTTAAAAACCCCAATACTTGCTGATCCATTTATTCTGTCAATTCTTTATTTGTATCCATTATTTGCAGGTGCTAAGTGTTATTGATATAAATTGCCACAATACAGAAACAAAAGAAACAAATATTCTTGGATCAAAGGAAACCAAATTTGGTGATCACAAACTGGAGGTTGAGATGAACTTTTCCGAAGTCATAAAAGTACAATTACCATTCATTGGAATATCTTTAATAAGCTCTTCTCCCCAGGTGAACTGCCTTAAGTTGCAAAATACATTTTCTATTCTTTAGGGTGTCGCTTTTTTTTTTTTTGAGCTAAATACAGGAAGGAAAACCCCAAGTGTGGTTTGGGGTGTCTCTTGCTACATACTACCATGAGTTTCCTCCTTGTTTCTTAATAGACGTTTGTTTTATAATAGTTATTTTTCTTTCTCAGGAATTACTGTTTGCATCTGCCAAGGAGATGACAATTGTTGCCATGCAGAGTTTAGATCAGCAGCGATTCACGGTTGAAGTACAATCTATGCAAATTGATAATCAGTTCCCTGACAGCCCACACCCTGTCATGCTGTCATTTGAAGAAAGTCATAAGGGAAAATCCCGGAATCTTTTCACGAGTAAAGATATGAAGTTGAGATCACCAAATGACAGTAGAAGTTTCTTCAGTACCACAGAACCGGTTCTGCGGTTTGCAGCAGCTAAGTGGAGAACCAGAGATGCATCATTTGTTTCTTATCAGTGTATAAACATAAGGTACTCTTTGCTGGTTTCTGATGTACACTCATATCTGAAGTTGTGATAACTCATCTTGTTTGTTTGATTGGCAGTGTGGCACCTGTTCACCTTGAACTTGAAGAACGGCTTGTCTTGAGCTTGATCGAGTTTTTCAGATCTGTTGCCTCCAGAGTAAACCTTGGACAGTTAGACAAAGATCTTGAGTTAAGTATTTTAAGCGGTGTAACAGATATGTTGGGAGAATATGAGAAAACCTCAAAACACTTATCTGACAAGTCCCAAAGTTTCTACGGGTTGAGGGCACAAGAGATTGAACTGTTGCCTTCTGTTGTCCCCGTTGGTGCTCCATGGCAACAAATATACCTCTTAGCCAGAAAGCAGGAAAAGGTTTACATTGAATTGTTTCAGTTGACCCCTATCAATTTGATTTTCAGGTTTATCTCTTTTGTCGATTTGTTTTTGACAGATATCACTGTGGGAAGAAAACTATGCATTAACCATTGATTGCTGCATTTTCTGATGCAGTTTCTCAAGCATGCCGTGGCTCAATAGGAATGAAGGTGGCTCAGATCCAAGCACAAATTTCAATAACACTACTGCAATCCAGGTGGTGTCACACTCTTCAAAGGCAGATTTTTGTTGTAAATGTATTCTGGATTTGGTGGTTTTTTTTTAATCCAGCGTCATAAGATGACAGATGCATTGGTGTTTGGTTTGGTGCCCAGACATGCCAAGCTTCCAAGCCAAAATTTGACCAATTTGGCAAACTTTATTTGCAAATTTAATTTGGTGCCAAAATTTGACATGGCAACCCTTCCATTTGGCATTTTAATTTGTACTGGTGGCCAGAATTACTAGAATCAGGCTCACCAAGTTTGGTGATCCATCCTTCACGAACCAAATTTTGACTTGCCTACTGGGTGGTCAATTTAGGTTATATAAAACAAAACAGCCCCTAACAGCTACCTGTAGATGTGTTCTTGATTTCATTCTGCATTGCAACATCTATATTAGAATATAGAAATTAGTAACAACAGTGCACCGTTGTGATTTGGTTCTCTGCATATGGTAATAACCATGTTCATCAAAAGTACAAGGTTCAACTTCAGAGGTATGGTGACAATCCTGTGGCAAAGGCCATGAATTGTGGTGGTGATGACTACAAAGTTAATAGTGTAGTCATGCATAACTCTGCGACAGGCCGCTCAGTTATATGCACAAAATGGAGATATAAAAATTGGCAGCATGTGCAGATTTAGATAAATCTTTGCTCGCCATGAGGCTCTTGCAGCCCTCTCTTCTTACCACCACCCTCCGAACACACTGAACATTCTGAAGTCTAGTTATCGTGTTGCGCAGTATTATGATATGCATAATTAGGTTATTTATTTATGCGATCTTTTTATGTATTTTTTTCCTGTTCGGAAGCTTTTTTTCTTCTGTAATCTGGTTTTACCATTAGCTCTGAATCTATGATACAGGAATTTTGGTCAGAGGATTTGACTCTTTTGCTTTCTAAATATTGCAATTTTGGTTGCAGAGGGGTCTTATGGCCCTCTTAGATGTTGAAGGAGTACCAGTTCACCTTGGAGAAATAATGGTGGAGAATCTTATGGCCAGTTGGCAATCTTTTCAGGACATTCTTGTGAGGCATTATAGCAGACAACTTCTTCATGAACTTTATAAGGTAAAAATCTGCATGGTCCTTGTAGTCAAGTTGTATATCACATGTGTTCATATATCACCTTGGTAATAGTAGTAGCATCCAGAATGACCTAACTAAAATATTTAGAAAGCAGAAGAATTTTCGTTTCAGATCTGAGATATCAATAAACAAGACATGAGAGTTGATTCAATTGTGTAACAAGTTTTGAATGGATTCATGACATTTTGCAATGAATATGCCATTCTTTATCTCATAACAGTTCAGCTGCGGGATTAATGTTAGAACGTGAAAATAGTTCCTATTTGAATTTTGGTGAGTGGAATTTGTTGTGATAGACAGTTCCATGCAGGTTTTTGGCTCTGCTGGTGTTATAGGAAATCCTATGGGTTTTGCTAGGAATGTTGGGTTTGGCTTAAGGGACTTTATATCTGCCTCAAGAAAAGGGAAATTGCAGGTTTGCAAATAAATAGTCTTTTAGAAATGTGAAATTATGTGATCTATTGAACTCAAAGATATATTGTTCCTTGCCAGAGTCCTGTTGAATTATTAAATGGTATCGCACAAGGTTCAAAAAATCTTATTGGCAGTACAGTTTATGCTGTCAGCAGTGCCACTTCTCATTTCAGCAAAACTGCTTACAAGGTATTATGATTTATGTCAGTTTGATCATTGAAAACTATATTTCCAGTGGTCACTGCTAAGGAGGAAATCCATTATGCAGGGCCTTGTTGCTTTTACATATGATGAGCAAGCTGCTTCTAAAATGGATGAACGAGAAAGACAACTCAGTTTACATGGGGAAGGAGTACTGAATGGGTTTCTAGAGGTAAATTCATTCCCTTTAATCATGCATTACTTTTTTTATTTCAAGAAATTTACTATTAATGTTGTTTGGATATAAAACTAGTTTATCATAGATGGCCATAGTCTTGAAACATGAGGATCTTGGGATGAGAATTATCCTTCTATTTTGCACTTTATTTTTTCCATATAATCTTGTTCCACCTTTTAACTGAATCACTGCATGCCTTCTGTGCTTCTATGATGTTCTGCAGGGTTTGACAGGGCTCCTCCAGTCACCAATCAGAGGTGCTGAGAAACATGGTCTCCCCGGAGTCATCTCAGGTATGCCAGATCATTAAGCATGTGCGTTCATTTATTCTGTTTTCTCGTCTTTGAGGAACTTTGCATACCTGTTTATGCAGGTTTAGCGATGGGAACAGCTGGGCTTGTGGCCCGTCCTATGGCTAGCATTCTTGAAGCTACAGGCAGAACAGCACAGAGCATAAGAAACCGCAGCAACCCTCATGAATCCAACCGCTTGCGTGTCCGTTTCCCAAGGCCTGTTGCCAGAGACCATCCTTTATTTCCCTATTCCTGGGAAGAAGCGATTGGAGTATCGTTGCTGATCCAAGCTGATAGCAGTAGGTTAAAGGAGGAAACATTTGTCATGTGCAAAGCACTTAGAGAGCCTGGAAAGTTTGTTCTGCTTACCGAGAAATTGCTTCTGCTAGTCTCGAGCCCATATTTAGTGGATCTAGGGACGCCCCAGTTTGTTGGCGTTCCTCCAGACCCACAGTGGTCAATTGACACAGAGATGAACCTCAAAAGCATTGTTCATCTGGACAGGTCTCAGGAGGTAGTGAATATAGTTGGGAGCAATGGAGAGACGTCACCAAGAGACAGAAAAGGTGGAATAAGGGGCTGGGCTGTGAGCTCAGCCTTCATTCCCCTATTTCATCTGAGTGTCGAGCTGCCAAACATTGAAGATGCAGAAGGTACGCTGCAGGTCCTACAGGCACTCATCGATAAGGGTAAGGCAAGGAGATGGGATAAGAACATCCTTCACCGAAGTAACATCTGTTAAGGTTTTGAGATTCTGTGAATCGTTGCATGATTGCCATCACTTCATGCTTCAAAACGTTACCAGTCAACCTACTTCAATGCTGTTGGAAAGACTTGAGGCATCTGAAATTGTGGCAGCTGCACGATGCTACTGATGAACTTCGGTGGACTTGCATCTAATGGGATGCATCGTAAGCAACTTGTACAGTTTGTGGATTAGGGTAGGTGTAAGTGTAACATTGCATGGAGGAGCTAGTGTGACTTTTGTACGGAACCACACAGGAGGATGTGCCTCAGTTTTGTAGGACTAGGTGCATACATAGGTTTAGGAAATTTTGTCGACAGCTCTGTAAAGAAAGGGTGAATCAGGAAGGATCGGCCTACGTAGGTTCCTAAGAATGAAGGGCGATTTGCCTTCCGTGTAGTAAACCATTGTTGTAAAGATTTTTGCCTTTGTAAATCCCACCACATTTCTCTGTTTTATTTATTCTTTGGAGTTAATTCCTACTGCTTTAGTATCTGCTGTCAGGCTGGTTCTTACTAATTTGAGTTAACAGCATCGTAAATAAAGTTGGGGTATTTCTTGGCTGAGTGTACTCGCTCGGCCTCCATACGTGAGTGCTCTGCACGTGATTCAGTGACTTGTGTGCTGTGTTTTATTCCTCTGCCGTTACTCTGGACAGATGGAAATGGAATTGAGTTCCCAAGCTACAGTAGGTGAAGATATGGTTTTAGGGCCTATTTGGATGACCATACTTTACCATACCAAAATTTTAGCACACAGCACTAAGTTTGGTAATTATTTGTTTTATTACTTAAATTTATGTCCTGCAACAATTCTTGAATAAGGTGCTAGTTCACTTGGTCAAACAACGCCAAATTTTTTACTGAACCTTTAACATGCGAAACTTACAGTGTGGAAAAAATTTTAGTAGCAATTCGAGCTCGAGACTAGACAATTCCTAAAATGCCCAAAATTAGAGACGCTGGTCCCTCTGAGCGAAAAGCCAGCAGCTGCGCAGCCGATAGCAGATCCTAAACGCTCAAAATCTTGGATAACAGCAATAGCTTAGCACGGAACAATAAACTCAGAATGTACGAATAAGTTTCATTCTAAGACACCATCCAACGACGCTTGCGGTTCATAGCATAGATCTTACACCACACCTCAAAAACTCAGACTTTGAGTACTTGTAACAAAAGCCTAAACACAGATAGATAATCTTGGACAGCGTAAGCGTAAGCTGACAAGTAGGCAAGGGGTTGCTCAGTCGAACAGGCTGAAGCCCATGTCATCGTCTGATTCCTCCTTGGGCTCTTCCTTCTTCTCCTCAGCAGCCGGGGCAGCAGCAGCACCACCAGCAGCCGGAGCAGCAGCTGCGGCAACTGGAGCACCACCTCCACCTACATTACCAAGTTTGGAGTAAGTACAGTAGTTCCATTCTAGAAAAGGATCATTGCCTATGATAGAACTTTATAAAAGAAAGTCACCAAAGATAAGGAACCAACAGAGACAATTATATTGAGACATGCAAGATATAACTGAGTTTAGTTACAATTGCTGAATAAGTATAATAAATTACTGTTAATAAACTAAATTCAACGAGCAAATGAAGTTATCATCAATCAGGTATGAGGCAGTTAAAAATGAAGTTACCATGGAAGAAATTGTAACATGAAACTGAAAACAGCAACATGACGAAACAAGTGCAATCTACGACAATAAACTATCAATAGCGAGAACATATCAATAGAGAGAGGGCAGAATTAGGTGTGCATACCAGATCCTACGGAGAGGATGAGGTCATCGACGCTGCGCTTCTCGAGGAGCTTGGCGAAGAGAGCAGGCCAGTATGACTCGACGTTGACGTTGGCCGCCTTCACGATCGTGGCGATCTTCTCGGGCTGCGAACCAGACGGTCCAAAAGGTCACACCAGTGCCGACGAAACGCACAAGTAAAGAAAAAAACGCAAGCAGGAAGAGCACTTACGGTGATGGGGATGCCATCGTCGTGGAGGATGAGTGCGGCGTAGGTGCAGGCAACCTCGCTGGACGACATGGCGGATCTGCGCTCTGCGAACAACAACAACAACACGGGACCGAGTCAGAAACCGATGCGTCCGCGACGGCGCGGGGAACGAATCGAAGGAGGAGCACGGGGGACGAGCGTACCAGAGAATTGGAGGAGGCGAGGAGAGTGGAGGCGCAGGAGGCCGTGGGCTTCTAGGGTTCGGCAGCCGGCGGCGCGAGCGGTATTTATAAGGGGTTTGCGGTCTCTAGGTTTTCCCCGGCATGAAATGGTTTGGGCTGCGATGGGCTGTTGTGCTCTGTTTCGGCACTTTTCAAACCCGGAGAGACAGCCCAGCACATCCACGGCCCTCGCGAACATCCACAGCCGGAATATTGATGGAGCAGGCCGGAATTTGATAAACCCATATAGTACGATGGGGGCAGGCCGGCATTTCCACTCTTGTGGACCCTGAATGGTTTGCGATCCAAAATCTGGCCCGAGGTGACCATGCGCGTCAACAATGCGGCCCGTTCGCGAACGTCTACGGCCCAGTCCCTTCAGGACGGGAGAGAGGCTGCCGCTACGCGCACCGGAGGACCCCACTAGTTCGCCCACGACCAGGTTGTTGGTTCGTGCCGTCGCTGGAAATACGGTGTGCAGTTTGTGCCATGCCCATCTGTGTTGTGCATTGTCCCATGCACCTCATATCCAACCATATAACATAATCTTACATACATTCCACCTTACAAAACATTTACTCCTCCGTCAGGCGTCAGCGACAGAGAGAGCACGGCCGAGCGGATCGAAGCCACGGCGAGAAGGTTGCAGGCCGTCCCAGTTCCACAACGAGCAGCAGAGACAGCACGGCCAACTCGGCCTCGGGCACGTCCCCAACTTTTAAACAAACCAACAGTGTCTGCTCTGATCTGCTCGGGAATATTCTGGTGCTGCACCAACAACCTATCCCTCTCCCTCATCTTTACCAGCAACAGCCGCAGTACAGTTGCAATCTCTCTTTCTCAGAGGCAGCTGCAACGCCCGGGGGGCACAGAGGAGACCAGCGAGGAACACGGTCAGGTGCCCTCCTGTCCGCCGCGCGGCTGGCAGCAGAAGACCTCCGGCCAACCGCGGGAGGCCGCCGCCGATGGCCGTGGCCGCAATTTATTTGCTGCACCGCCGTGGCTATTAGCACAACACAACAGTTGAGCAGCACAGCAGCCGAACGGCGCTTGCTGGACCGCGCTGCTACTGTAGAAAACAATATCAAAATCAGTACCGGACGGACCAGTATCTCCGTCGGAGAAAACAGCGTCGCTCCGTCGAATTCCACGTGAGCCAGAGGCGAAGACGACACGCGCCGTCACAACCCGATGACAGCCTGACAGGGACGGGACCCTTGGCGCTCGGACAATACAGAAGCAGTTGTTCATTTCGGCCTTGAGCCGTCGAGAGGAGAAAAGTGGCTGCAGCAGACGAGAGAGGACGGCGTGGAAGAACCTTCCTTTATCCTCTTTTCTTCTATTGCCAACACCACCCATGTAATATCATGTTATTGCATCCGTGACCCTGTTTTCTTTGTTGTGCAGCCTGCCTGGCTGGCACCTCGATCGCAACCGCGGATAATTTTCCATGTTCTACGTTTGTATCTTGATATTCATATGAAATCGTATCATCCTTTAATTTATAGCTAGTAGTTCGTTCACATTAAATTTTGCAAAACAGCGTACCAACACAGGCCTGAGTGTTTGCTAGAACAAGACAGATTCAAACTCGCTATACTAGGCAGAAAAGGTCACGTATGCTCATCGCAATTAACAATGTGACGTCACTCCGCAAACAGAAAGTCACTGCAATTGTCTGTATTAGCGACTTCAACATTGTAACAACAATAAGATTAGTACATGACACATGCACCACCACGACATTACAGTATACGTCTAATCGTGACTTGTAGAATTAACGCTTCGTGTTTAGCTTCAGAGAGAAGTGACCGAGGATATGCTTCAATCGTAACTGTGACGTGCGTACGTTATCATTCAATAGTCGATGATATGAGAAAGGAACGGAGAATACGCTTCAGTTATGTCGTTACCGCCAAATTGCCGGTAAAGTTTGACGTGTCATAGGAGAAGTGTTAGAGGATAGGCTCATTCAGAGTCTTCACAAACATGAATGATACATGCCCTTACCGTGAGCTCCCGCCAAAATTATAGAAGGTTCACGAGGTGGTGCCCGCAAAAGCTCAGCCCGGGCCCCGGAGGGCGTGGGGGGCGAAGAGCAGGCGAGAGGAAGGAGGGGGAAGCAACGCCGTACCGGAGGTCCGTCCGGGGCACCCCGAAAAGGCAACGAGGCAAAGCGCACGCCGCACCAGCAAAGAGAGAAAGAGGGCTGTGCTCTGCTCCTCCCCAGCGCCGGTCGGTCGGCTCTGCTCCGCTCTGCCGCGGCTGTCCTTCCAGTTCCACCCCCGCGGCGCAGGCGCACCAACCCTCCCTCCTCGCGCCGGTCAGGCACGCGCGCCGCCTAGCCCGCGATCCGTCGCTGCGACCGAGCAACAACCACCCATCAGCCACTCTTCCTCGATATTATACACCGTCCCCTCGGCGCCTCCGTCTCCTTCCTCCTCCTCTCCCCAACCTTCCAGAACCCTCCGACCGAGCACCTCCTGCTCCTCCCATGGCCGTCGTCGAGACCTCCGCGGACCACGCCGCGCCGCGCGCCGAGGAGCCGGGCGCCGGCTCCGACGCCGGCGAGCGCGAGATGCGGGATCTGGAGGACCTGCTCTCCAAGCTCAACCCCATGGCCGAGGAGTTCGTCCCGCCCTTCCACGCCTCCCCCGTCGCGGGCGCCGCCGGGTTCGCCGCGTACGGCTACTACCCCGCCGGCGCCGGGTTCGCGGTGCCCTCGCCGGCCGGCCACAGGGGCGTCGTCGGGTTCCACGCCGCCGGCGAGGGACACGCGGGACGCGGCGGCAGGGTAAGCGTCCTTCCTTCCTTCGCCGCGGCTCTGGTTTCGTTCGCGCTTTTTCCGCCCATGTCAACGGCTGATGGATGCTCCCGGCCCGTCGGCGCTGCCTGCAGAAGAAGGGGGGAGCGGGGTTCGGCGGCACCGGGAGGAGCCGGAACAACAGCCGCACCACCATGGCGCAGCGCGACGAGGTCATCCGACGCACCGTCTACGTCTCCGACATCGACCACCAGGTCAGCGCGCGGATCCGGCTCTCTCTCCTCTCCCCGTTTCATTAACTCATTTCTGTCGCGTCGCCTTCTTCTTAAAGGCGTTTAATCTTCTCGCGACTAGACTCTGTCGGAGTTATCGATCGATTTGTGATGTCAATTTTTTATCTTTTTGCGATCCTCTTGATGATTATTCGGTGGATTTAGGATTCTGTGCGTGGGTGGCGCCTGATAAGAGTGCGATCATAGGAAGGGACATGGTGGCTAGATGGATGGTTTGGAGCAGAGGGTGGGATGTAGTGGCATACACTACCATGTCTGGTGTTTCTGCCGTGAATCATCCTTATGTTGCTTTGGTAGATTTCGGTGTCACTTTTCGCCACCAGTATAGTTGCCCTTGTTTGCTACTTGTCCCTCGCGGAATCTTGCTGACATGTAGGTCCACATATTAGTGACCTCTGCATTACTGTAGAGATCCTATTCATGAGCCCTGTTTTGCTGTTACAGACAGACTACTAGAGATCGCTGTGGCCTATGGGCTATGTCTCCTGGGTCTTAAAGATTACTGATTCTGAGAGTGAATTAGCGAATGCATATTTTCCTACTGGGGAACATATTTGAAAAGATTTTGTGATCTCTGTCTACCTGCATGTTATTTACTCCTATATGCTTTTCGTATGTGCCTTCGGAAACACTGACCATTTAAATCTTGTTTTAATGTCATCTTGCTTGCTCTAAGGCTTGTATTGTTTGACTGTTCGTAAGTGACGTAAGTACTAAAAAAATAGTATAGCTTGGAGTGATATCCTTCATATTTGCATACGAATGGAATGTCCAAGTAATTGGTTATGAGCGAATACTGTAACACCAGGGTTTAGTGACTGCATCATGCCTTTTTGTATTTATTTTTGTAGAAATTGCAACTGGCCTCCTAAAATTATGTTCTTGCTAAAACAGTTTTTATGTGGTCTTTGCAAGGCGCAAACTTTCAATTTGCTGTCTTTGTTTCTTGAGGAAGCATTATCACTCCTTTTCTGCGGGTACCATTATCTTGTTAACGAAATTTTAGGATGCACTACACCTTCTCTACTGTGTATGTACTTCAGTGGATTTACATTATCAGTTGTCAGTTGTTACATATGGGCGCGTTCAGTTCCGCTAGTTACAGCATTTTCCAGCGGCAGCTGGACAGCGCAGCTGTTCGGCAGTCATACGCAACAGAGGAGAAATGTGAAAAGACACAACAGCTGCAGCAAAATTTAGAGTAATTAACAGGCGACGGCTGCTGCAGCGCAGTGCAGCCGCAGCCCCAAACAGCTGCAGTCTAAGGAACCGAACACGCCCTACATTGCTTTACTGCCATACTAGACATGTTTGCTTGTTAGTTTGAGAGTAAGTGCTTACTGCTTAGTCTGCAAATGAATGGTATCATGTTTTCTAGAGTCTGTCCATAGGATTTTTATGGCATTGGTAGAAATAAATTGCATAGCATTCTTGTGGTTGGCGGGTCCATTTCTTCACTAAGATCTTCAAGACAACAGCTTGTCTTTTGCTTTTCTATTTTTGAAATTGCTCCTTAGTGGGTATTTTTTTTATTATTTGTAAATGAAAAAGGAAGGCACTTTGTTTTTGCTTAGTGCAGAATGCAAAATCCTGTTGCAGTATATATATACGCTGGACCACTGGTAGAACTTATAACAATTTCACCATCACTGATTTTTTTTTCTCTGCAAACTTTCAAAGTTTGCAATCATTTAGTGATTTTTTAATTAAAAGTTTCTCAGTTATAGTTAATCAATCGAAATGTTCTTTACATGAGGTACCAATTATAGGTTTCTATAACTGCATATTATTTTGGGCAATATCTGATTCCTTTACATGTTCATTATCTTTGTTTACTGTTGAGAGTGTCAACTAATATTCAGGTCTAATTTCATTTAGTGTTCAATACACAGTTATGTAGTTGCTTATTTCTATTTTGTTATTTAGGTCACAGAGGAGAACCTGGCAGCACTATTTATCAACTGTGGGCAGGTATGTTTGTTTATCTACCATCTGTTCACTGATTCGACTATATATAATCTTGAATATTCCTTTCGAAGGTTGTGGATTGTCGAATGTGCGGGGACCCAAATTCAGTTCTTCGCTTTGCTTTCATAGAGTTCACAGATGAGGGTAACCGCTCGAACAATAACTAGCTTACTTAGTGTAGTTAATGAAGTCCCCATTTGTTAAAAACCATCCGTGTTGCAGAGGGTGCTAGGGCTGCTCTAAATCTGTCAGGAACTGTGCTTGGATATTATCCAGTCAGGGTTCTGCCATCTAAAACTGCAATTGCACCAGTCAACCCAACATTCCTTCCTAGGGTAAGCAACCTTATATGTTTTCCTCAGGTTCATGTTTCATGTCTTTGTGCTTTCGTAAGCATCTTATGTCTGAAAATCTACATGTTTGTTGCGGTCTGCAGTCTGATGATGAGCGTGAAATGTGTGCAAGGACTATTTACTGTACAAACATTGACAAGAAGGTTTGCTACCCTACAATTGTACTATGTCTCTATGTTTGCCTTTCAGTTAATGTTTCTGGTTTAATAGATGCATATAATACAGGTCACTCAGGCAGATCTGAAATTGTTTTTTGAGTCAATCTGTGGAGAGGTTTGTTATTCTTTGCTTCAAACCTCCTATCCTTTTGTATTAGTTGTATTGTTACATGACACACAGAAATGATAAATCAAGCAGCGCAATATTTATGCACCTTATTTGCAATTCGTGCTACAGGTTCTTCGGCTAAGGTTGCTTGGTGACTACCATCATTCTACCCGCATCGCCTTTGTGGAGTTTGTGATGGTTGGTACACCTTTCATTCTATATTTTTACAAAATTGTGTTCAGTATATGTTTTGAACATATTGTAGTATGCTGGTGAGGACATATTATATTGCTTCCATGTGCAAAAATATTAAGGAGTTACTCGGGTAGAATGATATAAAATTGTTCGCAGAAGAATACTCTGCAGTGCCCACATAGCAGAAATGCATCGGCAATGTTGTTTTTAACTAGGTAAAATATTAAGTTTGGTGGAAAGCGGCATGATCCCTGTGTATTGAGATTTAGCTCTCAATGACAAAACAATAAAAGCCTTTTAGTTCATGTCTCGAGATTTGGCTTTCGCCACTCTAATAAATTAGGTAGAGAATAGTTGCAGATCCATTATGTTTTGTGTTGAAGTTGGGTAATGTGTTTTACCTGTCTTTGATTTCTAGTATAAATGTTTACTTACGTCATTGTATTCCTGAGGAATGGTTACTTATTTATGTATGAAAAAAATTGGTTGGTTGGTGCCTGTGCCTGAATCTGCTATTTGGATGGCTAAATTTGTTTGCCAACCTATGAATTTTCTTTAATCATGTCCTCAAGCAAAAGGCATGATATGTATCATGGTTACTGTCAGGTGTTACTCAGCACTGCCAGTGATTTTGGATATTTCTTCACTGTTCTGCATATAAATAACTGATCTGCACTATGCACTATCTTGCTATACGTTTATGAAGCATATTGATATAACGTTGCAGTAGAAGAAATTTCCTTAAATGGTGCTAGTTTTTTTAATAATAGGTGTGCTCCCTCATTTTAGAAGTAATTTCAACCTCAAGATTCATTTACCTCTACTTTTCAGGCTGAGAGCGCTACTGCTGCCCTCAACTGCAGTGGTGTGATACTGGGTTCCTCTCCAATAAGGTAAAAAAGTTTGATCATGTAACAGCTTGCAGGATTATTGGTTCGACAAGATCAAGAGTGATAGAGCTGACTGGATGATATATGCATCTCAGGGTGAGCCCCTCGAAGACTCCAGTGCGTCCCCGTGCTCCTCGCCAGCTGACGCATTAGATGCTATAGGTACCGGAGGTGCTGATGGCACTGCTTTATATATAGTAGAGATATATATATGAAAGGGGAAATCGAGATATATGTCTTTTTCTTTTTTTTTAAGTTATCGGTTCGACCGTTTCGCTGTACCGCCAGTATGTACACTCAGCCGGAGAGAGGAGGGGCAGCGCTGTGCCGGCTCGGGTCGGGGCCTTTTTACCTTGCACATAGAGCTTGTTAGAAGGAAGCGGTTCTGACGCTTTTTGTCCTTGATGCAACAGGGCAGAACTCCTGGACTTTTGTCCGTGTTCAGTTGTTTGCTGTGTCTTGGATGCTGCTGCTCTGTGAACTTGGAAATGATGATGAACGCTTACCGTTAAACTTGCCTCCATGTTTTCTTATGGTTATTATTTTCGGTGTGTTTATAGCTTCTCCTGTGGCTTGGCTCTGTATGGTCCATTACTCTGCGTCCTGGCAGTTGATGTTCTGAACTTTTGCTGGTGCGCAGTTTCAGTCGGTAATGCAAGTGTGTCTGTAACAGTGTTACAGTGAGTAGCAGTCTGTAATTGTATACCGTGAGTGTTTACATAGCTGGGCTGTGTAAACACCTGAATCATCGTAGATCTAGCATGCCACGTCACGCATCTCGTCCAGTCATCGTCCGTTGATTGGTTTAGGCTTCTCTCTCGTCAGGTTGTGGTAGCATGTACTCCTACAGGTCTGTTGCATTCATCATCCTGCAGGCAGCAACTGTTGCAGTACCGTCCAGGAGGACAACGGAAGACAAATGCTCCTACTCCTACTGTCAAAGCAGAGCAATGGAAGGCAACGGCATCACCCGACGTCCTGCCCTGATCCGAGCATGGCGTAGAAACACGGATGCGAAGCAAAGGCAGATAAAGAGATCGATGGAAGATAAATGCGAAGCTTGTCCTGGCTTTCTTTTTTCTGTGTTAGTTACTGTAACCTTAGGATGTAATTCCTTTGGCTTTCTCCTTAATGAATGGCAACGCTGCTGCCACCTTTCTTTTTCAAAAAAAAAAAAAAAGGAGGGACGGATCACGATGGCACGGGACGGCTGTGTTCCTCGTGTTCCTCGTGTCGCCCTTCGCTTTTAGCACCGGCGCCTCATGTGAATACGACGACGAAGGCCGGAGATGCGTTCCGGCTGGAGTGTTCCCGGGCCGTCCGGAGCGTCCGCCACCTTCTGCGGCGTGCCCGATCGGCCGACGAGCTGCATTCTGTAGGTGAACTCCGTCGAAAGCCATGGTCACCCCCTCACCTGCGTTTAAGGGTGCGTTTGTTACGTTTTCGATTTTTTAAAGAATCAAAAAAGTTTTAGTTTCAGTGTAAAAATATTTTTAGTCAGAAACAGAATTATTTTAAAAATCATTTAGCAAATTTTTAGTGATTCATAGATTTAAAACAAATTTAGCAAAATTTGAAAATTAATAGAATAATTTCAATAAATTTTGAAAATAATTTGAAGTGTACATATATGAAGAACTCTATGTGATGAACTTAACAAAATAACTTTGAGAAATTTTAAAAACCATAACCTTTTAGTATTTGTTAAAAAGTGATTAATGAATGAAGTAATTCACCGATGAAACACTTATTTTGCCGTTTCTCTTTCTCAAGTCAAAAAGTGAAACGTTTCAAGGTAATTCAAAGTTAAAACGTTTCACTTTTTGTTTGTTTAGAGCAGTTTCAATTGATTCGAATGAAAAACTGAAATGTTTCTACTTGCTGCCAAAGCATCCTAACTGTGAACCATCCGGGTGGCCACCACTGCTGTATCATCATCTCGATCCAGGTCCACACATGCCGGCCTACCAGCCCGTTACCCTGCCTATCTTCCTCTTCATGCATGGACCCCTAAGAACAGGGACCGTGCCTGCCTAACAAAGCTACGGGCACTGTTCCCAATTAACCACGCGAATAATTGTGCAGCTGATCACCACTCTTCTCCTGAACAAAGAAGAGGAACCGTCACGTACACACCCACGAACACGCTGTTGCTTCTCCAAAACAGAAACACCTTGATTTTACAAGGAAAAGTACATGACTAATTTGAGAAATTTCGGCACGTCGTCACTGCTTCATCGGCTCTAAAATAAATGTCTTTTTAAATTTTTAAAACATCTAACTTTGATCATTCATCTTATTAAAAAAATTATTTACTTTATTGTGAAATAATTTATTATTACAAGTACTTTAAACTTGTCTTGTTTGTTTTTTATTTTTAAATTTTTTAAATAAAATGAATAGTCAAATGTTAATTTTAAAAACTTAAAAGTATCATTTATCGGGGTGGAGGGAGTAAAGTAGTGTCGCCCATGCAATTCTGTTGTTCATGCATGTCTCAACAGCAGGTAGGTTGTTGCTTGCACACAACAACTTGGTCCTCAGCCAGTGCACTCGTGATCGATGAACATGCAAGTTGTCTGTCGACCTATGAGCTTAACATAGCTTACGCCAATCACCTTTCCCAAATCAAGTGCCCGTGTCTTCTCCAAGCAACAGCTCAATAGTATAGTTAGTAGAAGTCTAAAAGCTCGTGTGATCGCACATCTAATCGATCTCTTGCACAAGCAATCTAGACCCAGCTAGCTTGCCCCATGGACTTAGAGCATACGCTTGCTAGACATAGCTAGATCGAGCTAGACTAGATCGATCTGTTGCTTGCAAGCACATCAAAACATCGCTTATAGCAGTTGTTTCTTGCCGTCTGCGTCCACTGTTCCGTGACCGTCGTCTTGAAGTCTGTCCAGATTCATGCTCGCTTTGCTTCGGTCGATACTTCACGCTATATATATCTCTGTGTACTCCACGAATGCATGTGTTCTTCACGTACAAGGTAGATTACAGTTAGAGAACGAACAAGCAGGGTGTACGTTAGGGGCGGGTGCTGAGTGTGATAAAATCGATCGATCGATCCATGGGGAGCTGCGCTTCCATGTGCTTAGGCAGCAGGAAGGCGGGGAGGACGATCCCGGCGGCGCGCGCGGCGGCGGTGCATCCGTGGACGCCACCGGGGCCCGAGGTGCCGCCCGGCCAGCGGGTCAACGTGCGGATGCGCGCCAGCGAGTTCCGAGGGGTGGCGGCCAGCGGCGTCAACGGCGACGTCGCCCGGCTCATCCTCGACGGGTGCGCGGCCGGGCGGTGGACGTGGACGCCGGCGCCGTCGTAGCTGCATGTTGTTGGTTGATTCCTTCCACATCCACACACGTACAGAGCTGCTATATGGTGGCCTGCTTGGATCTACATCTACTGTTCTTGAAAAACTGGGTGATCGGTGTCTACAGACGAGTGCGGCGAGTGTACAGTCGAGACGTCCGTCAGTCCGTCCATCCGTTCCATGACCTCTCGTCGTCGTGATCAGTTTTGGGGTTGGGACGGAGCGAGCGAGGATTAGCTCGTCGACAACCCTTGGCTGGCCCGGCTCGACGGACAGGATTAAAGCGTTTTTGATTGAACGCATTGAGAGGGTAAGCACCACGCGCTGTCGGCCAGGACCCAGGATCCCGTTCGTTCCCGGCATTTCACCGTGCGTGCATGCCTCGCCCTGCTGCTGCTGCATGTGATCTCTTCGCCGTAAAGCCGGGCATCTATTTGCGCCTCGATCGCACGATTCGAGCTATCGACGCCGACAGCGATGCCATTCTCCACTAACGACGACGACGACCCACTGTTTTTGTTGCTGTTGCTGGCCCATGCCATGTCGATGTCTGTCCATCTCTTAGTTTAATTATTTGCTGTTCTCGATCGGCGGCACCAGGCGGCCATGGCTCCTGGGCATCGGATAGAGCACATGAGTTGTGTATCCTTCATACGTTTGTCACTGGAATCTACTTCGGTTTCCATCATAAGTTCCATAGGGCTTTCCATCAATCCATCACCGAGCTTTCATATGGAAGAAAACTTCAAGTCTGGGCTAATGGTTCAGAGCATCCGGCTATCTTCTTCAACATCTTATCGTTCGCCAGCTAGAAAGAAAGGCCAAGAAGCTTTTTGAGAAAAAAAAAATGGGAAATACTCCAGTTGTCTCTGAAACATGCCAAAGTGGTGGTGGTGGCACCCATGCCCGGGATGTCCCTCTGCTCTGCCAAGGCAAGCTAGTGCCCTGAACTCACCTGTTGGTTTCAGGCCACCAACGCTGGCCCAATCGGCAGCTGACGATGGTGCGCATCGCCATCGTCAGATCAAGCTTTTTTGGCAATCAATCGATCGATCCTTTCTCGACGAATATACTAATACAACTTTTATGCGATCTGTCGATCGAGCACCTGAATGTTCATCGCCGATCGATCGGCAAGTCAATTTGTTCAATTACTTGCCAGTTGCCACGCACTGATGATACTGGTTTCTGACAGTAACGTGGTGTTTGCTTCTGTTGCTGTAGTACCTACGGCCATGCATTAACTTTGCGCGCGATGACGACTCGTGCACGGACCAAGTGGCGGACTTTTCGGCTTCAGGATGAGTTCATACGTGGACGCTTTCGGTTCTGTCGTGCTTGATGATGATATCTCTCCATCTGAACAGTGCCATGCACAATGACACAATTTCAAAAGAGCCACGCTAATTGCTGTACGTTGATTTCTCCAGCTAACCAGGGACCATGGTGTAATTAAATTATATTGCACAGCCGAATCTTTGGATGCGTGGTCGCCATTGGCTCGATGATTA
Source organism: Zoysia pacifica (assembly GCA_001602315.1). Classification (NCBI taxonomy): domain Eukaryota; kingdom Viridiplantae; phylum Streptophyta; class Magnoliopsida; order Poales; family Poaceae; genus Zoysia; species Zoysia pacifica. The sequence goes on from BCLH01000282.1 coordinate 192,988, forward strand.
GATGTTGGGATTCTTTGGAAAGATTGAAGGGTAGGAAGCACGAACTTTTCCATGTTGCACCAACCGGATATGCAGTAAACTGATTGACCAGCAAATCACAGTTCGTCTCGTCTGAATGAAAGGAAGTTCAAGGACGATGTACACTGAATATCTGGCTAGCTGGTGAGCCAGATCAAGGGATCGATAACACAGCTACCAGATCGATTGACAGGCACCGTCAGTGATGTGCAGTGCACATGTGATTTCTTTCTTTTAATTAGGTGCCGTGCAATTTTCAGAGAGAGAGAGAGAGAGAGAGTTGGGTCTCAAGAAAGAAGATGCAACGGAACGGGTTGCATGTGGGAGGCAACGCGCCAAAAGCCGCTGCATTCCTGCAAAGTCAAATCGGGTGATGCCGCCGGTCGATCGAGCTCGTACACCATTGTGACCCTAACCATGGCTACGTATTAGCTGCCATTATCTGTGTTTAGCTTTTTCACACAGTTTGAACGCTATATGTCGTAGAGCCATGTTGGCCAACATTTGTGCACGTTTTTGCCTGTTCAATAACAGCAAAGTTTTCCTAACAAACGTCACAGGTACGTAAGTCGCGCTGTAGTAGAAAATGAAAGATGCCTCCAACTGGTACACGGTACTTGAACAAAATGTGTTAAGATCGTTTCCAGTGATGCATTTGTAATTAATGTCTATAATGAATGGATGAAGCTCGATCAACTGCCTAAACAGAGACTTTGATTTGATCCACACAAGAACAGAAAATGGATTTGTACACACTCCCTCCGTCCTGATTTACTTGTCGTTTTAGGTCTGGACATATGCATTAAGAAGGGTTGAAAATGTATGATGTACTGAAGAAAGATAGATAGAAATAGTGATGTATTAAAAATATAGAAAACTGTATTAAAAAATGAAAATGACAAATAAAATAGAAAAAAATTCAAAGAAAGCTATGATGACAAATAATTTGAGACGGGTGGAGTATTTGACACGCGATACATATAATGCCGTGAGCCTTGCTATGGAGAGCCCTTGAGTGAAGTGATCAAGTGAGTCTCTTATTACTAGGGCTGGACCAGTGAGAAGTCCCCTCTCCCTCTCTCTGCGTGTGTGTTGTCACAATTTATTTGACTAAGTTGGTGTCATCTTAATTGCGTCTTTTCTGACATAGGACGTCTCTATGGTCCTTAGTACCGTGTACTCTACAATGTTCACGCATGTGGCTATGTAAATGCCGTCTCAATCCACACATTTTCAGTGACTATACACCACTACTTACCGATTTGACTATCTCTGTTTCTCCATGGACTATTTATGTTGTCGATCATGCTGGAAAATATTAGGCTAGCTGTTATATGTTGCAACATGTGTACGTGTAAATAAAAAATTGCAACATGCATACTAAACTATATCAAGTGATCTAGTTATTGTGGTTGCACTTTTAATCATTGAATTTAGAATTATACAATCCTGCAATCGGAAAACAGTAAAATTGATGCTGGGAGATGGAAACAACACTAGCCCTAACGTCGACAAATGAAATCTGGAGGGAACTAGAAAAGGCCCCTTTTTTCTAGTTCCGCACACGCATATATATACTCTGGGAGTCTGGGAAGAGAAAATGTTTTCTTCATTCTGATAATTTTTTATAATGTATTGTATAATATATGTGCACGAATTGTTGATCCCTGCATTTGGAAGTCCAAGGAACTCGTGTGCATTCACATGTATGCATGTATTGTCACACAGTCTTATTTCTATTTCTACTCATCCCTGTATGTGTGCGGAGTCGTGGAGGAAACTACTCCAGAAAAAGGCCCTTTTCATGGTGATGCCACTAATCACTGATAGTGACGGCCACAAAGCAAGAAAATATCGCATAATACGATCAGATTAGTTGGGGAGATATTGATTAAGCATCTCAACACATGCATCATCATGCAATTGCACATGATAACCTTCATTCTTCTAGATGAAAACCACACACACACACACACACACACACAGAGAGAGAGAGAGAGAGAGATCACTACTAAATCATCTTGTAGTGTCGTCAGAGGTGGCGTTGAGGAAATGGAAGAACAAGGAGATGGCATCCACAAGCAATTTTTTTTAAAATTCTTCAAAATATAAAATTTTACTTAGTACTATTATTGAGGTGTACGTGGGTCGTGTGGCGTATATAGAATGGATTGAACACTTTTGCATGACGCAGTTTTCTATTGGGGGATTTAGTTTACCTTGAGTTGAATGTGTGGATTTTAAACACCTTCATTATTGTCAATTTGAAGCACTTACTTTTATCAGTTTTGAAACTTGAGGTTTCAAATATATCACCTATGAAGATTTAGTACCAACACTAGATAGATACTACGAAGGTTAAATAGGGGTGGTAGCAGCATATAAAATCGCCCTAAAACACTAGCAAATTAAAAAACGATGAAGGTGACTAACCAACCCCAATTTGAATCATAAAGAAGGCGTCACTCCAAATTCCGAGCGCATAATTTTAGGTTCCATTCAACTTCCGTACGTACAGAGGTAGCAGCACGAGCTTTGTCACCGCTTTCAAACTTGAAGGTTCAGTTAGGTTGCAGGATGAATGCTTCTTGCTTGGTACTGGTACCACTACGAGACATCGAGGACCCTGCGGAGTAGATGGCAACAGGAAGCTGATGAACTTGTCCTTGGCGTCCCGATGGAGGAAAGAGGAGAGAGAGAAACTAAAGGCAGGCGTGTTGCATGGGACAGGACAGGGGGGAGGTGCTCGATCCCTCCCAACTCTACTGTAGAGGTGCTTCGTGCTTGCATGGGCTGGAAAGCTCTCCCACAGAGAAGGGACGTACAGGAGAGAGAGAGAGAGAGAGAGAGAGGTGCCGGCCGCCCTATCACCCGATTCCTTGAAACCGAAGGCTAGCTAGCTGCACAAAACGAACGTACGTGCATTCGCAATATTGCATGGCCGGCTCTAGCTGCGTCTTCCGATCGATACCTAAGGCCAGCTGGACCATCGTCTACCCTACTCCCCGGCCGGCGGCCTATCCTTCCCTTCCCTCCCGTCTCCGGCATATGCAAGTGTTTAATCAGTTTCATGTATTCATTAGCTGGAATATTAGCAAGCAAGTACGTTCGGTAAATCATTTCCAATTTTTACCACATCACAAAAAAAAATACAAATGTGAATAACCTAGTTGTTATGGTGGTGAGGATTTTAGGTGCAGGCCAGCACGCCTGCCTGGACCTACAGAGGGGGCATGATGAAGATGACGTGGATCTTGTACATACTATGGGTTCTAGCTAGGAAAAATACTTGTCTAGGTCAAAAATCAAAATTCATGTTACCCCACAAGGCCACAATGGCACAATACCACAGTAACCAACAGTGCATGATTTGTAAAAGGAGGTTAAATTTGACCAAAAAAAAAAACAAGATATGGTAATGAGCATGATCCATCGACGAGTACCAACCTATGATTCATTGACTAATTAACGCTAAGTGTCAAGTCAAACACAGCTGATTGAGAGAGGCAACGATCCATTGATGGATCCATCTTGATACCAGCAGCAAGAAAATTCTTGCATGCAATCATCTCGCCGCTATCTATTTATTGAAATTGTTGATCGATCTCCGTTGATTTTTCTTCCACAGTGAATCCGGCCGGGCCAGGATGATGAGACACCACTAATTGGGCGCTTTATTACTATTGTTTTCGACAAATTAATCATACAAGCTTTAATTGTCGGCACATGAGCTTTTTCCGTGCAGGTTGTGTGCTGGCGGGCCATGGCCATATGCATATGCAGTGTTCTCTCTCTCTCTCTCTCTCTCTCTCTCTCTCTCTCTCCCTCCATGTAGGAGTATTATATGTTGTAGGCTCCGATCAAGACGTACGATGATAGACTGATCGATCAGTCTTTCACAACTTTAAGGAAATAGTTAGTTTTAGGAGACTAGAAAGAAAAGAGACAGAAAGGTCGAGATCATGCACTAAGAAATTCAGGTACTCAGCTTTTTGGTTCCTAGCCAAGTGAGAGGAGTATGGGTCGATGGAGGAGGGAGAGGAAGAGTTGCGCATATGCGGCTGTGAGAGTAGCTAGCTCGATGACGCTCAGTATCCACATGGCCACGACATGCAGACACGTTCTTCAATCACCAGTATGTAGCTCGCTTTACTCAGCCAGTAATTTACAGGACCATTATGCATGTTTGTTCCGTGGCCTCCATGCTTAATTACGTTTTCACCATTTTTCTAGCTAGCCACAATTAAGTAGGTTACGAGGGTTTCTGTTGTGTTGGCCCATGTATAGTACTAGTAGTACTCTATGCATGGAGCAAGACGTATACTCAGGTCGGACCCGACCCGACCCCAGGCAGGGCAACAGGAGCTGTATATTTCAGCCTCGTCAACCTGCAGATAGGTCACCTGGCGTAACGAACAACGAACCGTGGTCTGTCAACTCGATGATTGAGTAGCCACTGCTTCAACGAAACGACGATTCGGTCGATCGACACGACCCCTCCTAGAGTCCTAGGTCCTAGGTAATGCCTGGTTGGGGCAGCTCGATCGAGCAGCAGTAGGGCTACGAGTAGTGTTGTTGCAGCTGGCATGGCGCAGGCACACTGGCAACTCACAAGCAAGTTTTCCCCCACGGCCAAACCTAAAGCGACGGCCGGCCGGCCACTGTGCAGCCATAGATCGGTCACCGTCCATCGGCTGGCCCAAGCACGGATAGAACACACACGCGTGTGTCACGACAGCGCATGTACACGCATCAATACTCTCTGTCAGGGTTTAATATTTCGTTTAAACCGCTAAAACCAATCGAGACCGGTTTAACGAAAACCACAAAAATAAAAAAAAATGGTCAAAAACTGCTCTAAATCGAAAATTCAAAATTTGAACGGTTTGCTACAGTAAACAGGCCGGTTTCACCGGTTTGCTACATTAACAGATTTTAAAATTTGAAGCCCACCGATTTTACCCGTTTTTGATATTTCGAAAAAATTTTCAATTTTTTTAAAATTTTTAAAATTTTAAAAAAAAAATCGACCGATTTATATCACCAAAAACTGCAAAAACCAATCTGTTTTAAGCGCTTTTGTAAACCCTGCTCTCTATAGGTCTTTGCCCCGGTCTAGTTAACCTAACAGTTCTATCTCTGTTCTTCTTTAACACCTCTCTCTCTCTCTCCCTTTTTTCCCTTTCACCGATGCAATGCCCAGTTTCTCTGTCTACCTTTCTCTCTCTATAGATGCATCGTGCTCCTCTCTCTCACTCTTTCTAGAGAAGATAAACTGCAGCAGGAGGCGGTATTGGGAAACAGCAGCAGCTGGAGGGGGAGGAGAATTATTGGGGACCAAAAGGCCACTGATCAGATCGGTCCCTGATCGATGACTAGCCGCGCGCGATCAAAACACCAGCCCCGCGGCCGGCCTCGCGCGCTGGAGTCATGTGGCACCTTCTACCGGAAGGCACTGTGATATATGTATCAGATCTGAATCAATAGCTGATACGCACAAACACAATAAAATATGTATTAAAAGCATACTTCAAAAAGAAAAATTATACTTGAGACAGAATTTTTAGCGGCAACACGGTAAAGATCTCTATTATCCAATATCGGTTGATCTGCCAAAAGCGAAGCAAACAGCGGAACACTAAAGCTCAAATCTACAAACAGATTTAGAAAACAGAACGAAAACCCAGCACGTCATCACCTATGAGGTCCTCTGTCTAAAACTATAAATACAAATAGGTGAGTACATAAAGTACTCAGCAAGATCTAACACTAAGTAAATGTGTGTGTGTGTGTGTATATATATATATATATATATATATATATATATATATATATATATATTGCTACAGTGCACAATTACTTATATTGCGTCTATTTACAATATATTTATTTTACGAGCTACAGTGCTAAATAGTGATTTTGATACAGTGCTAAACAGTGCACAATTACTTATATTGCGAATTTTTTGTTGCAGGATCGCACTTGGTTGGTGAGGCCTAAGAGTAGCAGCCGGTGTGTTGCAATGTTTGTAATATCCTACTCGGTATTTACCATACTTATTGCTAGTTTGTTTCAAAAATAACAGAGTCTTTCCCTATAACCTCTAGTTGCAAACATATATGACAAGTTTTATATCGTCTCCCCAGGTAGTTCTACCCAAAGGGAACACTTCTCTTTGGTCACAAAGTCCTACCCTCCCTATGGCAAGATGCAGGGGTAATTAAGGACTACCACAGAGCTACTCCTATAGGGTCCATAGAATAAAACTCCTCTTATATGAAAGAACTGGATTACATGGGTTTTTCAAAGACAATATTACTTTATTTCTACAAACATAGCTTACATATGGTGTTCCCTTTCGGAAACCCCCAAACACTTACACACAGATAAAAGATTACCTTACAGCGAATATGTTACAGCGGCTTCTTCAATATAGGTATTATATAAATAGTACTGGTTACTACTGGGGAAGGAGAGTGCTCTCTGAGTCTCTCGCTCTTATGGCTGTGGTTGATCGCTTCTGGTTCCTCCTCCCATCATCTGCGCCTTGCCTCCCTTTTATAGCCGCGAGAAGAGCTTCAACCGACAGAGAATCTTTACTGTACCCACGCTGGTGTACCTTCGAAATCTTTACTGTACACACGCTGGTGTACCTTCCTTTGTCATCTTCTTTAATTATTCCCGCATGCCTTTACCTTTAGTCTCTTCAGGGTCTCTTCGTGTGTCCTTTGCTTCACCTTTTGCTTTACCTTTTGGCACGCCTTGCACGCCCGTGAGGTTCTTCTGGATAACCCACGATTTTATGATTATATTTTCTACAATATTATTGATAATACCTTATCAATTTTAATCATAGGGTTTAATTCTTTTATTCTTGCTTTTGCCCATGTCCTCCGATATCTATTATATCTTCATCTGAGAATGGTATTTCAAATTTTTGATCATACAATTTTTTCAAATCTTCAAACTTGTCATATATTTCTTTTTTCACTTCTTTCATAATTTCTTCTTGAACTTCTTTCATAATATCTTCCTTAAACTCCTTCTTCCATTGTGGATATATGTATTCAAACTTCTCGTCTATCTTCCAATCGATATATTCTCCGTCTAAAAGGTCTATTCCTTTTATGAGGCATTCTTTATATGTGAGCTTACAAGTTTCATCTTTTTTTATAGTAGCCAATGATGTAGATGCACATGCCTTCTTATTTTTTGCCTTTTTAAATTTTTGAATATATTCTTTCGCAGCTGGCTCTATGTAATAATTTATTCCCAATATTTTCCTAGCTTGGCTTAATGCTTCATCTATCTCTATGTATTTTTTTCCAAGATATTCCGCCTACATATTTTGCTTCTTTTTTCTGCCCTATGACTTCTTCAAAAGATATATAGATTCCTGGTGTACTTCCTTCAAATATCACATAAATAGGCTTATGCTCCATTTGTTCATATTCCTCATTTTGTTGCGACGACTCATTTATCATGTGAAAATATTCAGCAAGACTATTTAGTATAGATAGGATATAGCCGCGTTCTTCTTTTTTATTATTATATTGGTACCAAAAATTATCTAATATGCACTCTTGTACTTCATCTATAATGATATGATCTTTTGGCTTGAATTTATATGAATTCGGTGGGAATATCTTTAGCTTATTATCAGTTCCAAAGTTAAAGAATTCAACTCCCAGATGATTCGTTGACCTCTTCATTCCTGCAAAATAGACGAACGGGAAAATAGGTCAGGCAATTTGTTATCTTTCCCCTTTATGTGTTCAAAATTTTCTTTATAACCATTCCCGGTAATAATATCTTCGAATAATACCCATCTTCTAGTAG
>BCLH01000283.1:0-27298 GCA_001602315.1 Zoysia pacifica
GATCCATGAGGGGACCCTTCTCGTTTCTGAAAACGTCGAACCGTGAGAGAGGGTGGTCCTTCGAACCGTGCTTGTCCCGGTGCCGTTCTGGAACGTGGGAAATTGAGATTGACGGGGGACCAGGCGACGACGTCTATTTGTTATAAAGTGGGAGATTATTGGATTTCGAACTGTCGAGTTTGTTGGGCCATCAAAAATATGCATGTCGGATTCGTAACAGATAACTCTACCATTCCTTGAGAGGAAACATTTCTATGCATTATGCCTCTGGCACGATCAAGTTTACGGCAAAAAGGCTAGTACGAGATGACCAAGTGTGTACTACTACATATTTCAGCTGCACAAAAGTACACCAAGTTCAGAGGAAACTTTGTATGTTCTCAAACTAAGCATATTCGGGTCGGTATGCAGTGTTATTTTCTACTCCCTCAATTTATAATTTCTTGTCATTAAGACAAGAAACTAAAACTTCTTATCATAACTGCAACAATGAAAAAAGTGAGACAGCAAAAGTAGATTGCAACGCATTGTCATTTCTCAGGGCATGTCACCGAAGCGAACAGTTAAAACGAGCGCAAGCATGCATAATGAAACATTGACTTTCGGTGTCAGATCAGTTCCACGCCAGAAACAAGCCTGGAGAATTCACAGTCGCGTCACTGTCCGGAAGGAAAAACCTGCAACCCCGTTGCTGTCGGCGCTGGACCGAGGATCGAGAGCCATGCACGTTTTCTCCGACGGCGACGGCGTCGCTGACCAGTCGTCGTCGGGAGGAGGACGACTGCGCGGACCCAGCACGAACGGTCCCCGGCGACCTCGCTTTCAGAGCAGCGACGTGTGTTGGCACCTGCTGGGTGCTGCCTGTGGTTAGATTCAGAGGCAGCGGCGCTGGCCACGCACGGCGAAGAAAACTACAGCACCGGACGAAGTTCGCCGGAGTTGGTGAAACGTTTAGTGGCGGTTCTCTGGAGGAGGCGCGCGTCACGTACGCGACCGAACCTGGTGGAAATTTGTCGTGGAATCGCTGTAGTTCAAGTCAGCCCTGTCTGTTCCCTGAATGCAGCTTCGGTTTCAAGCCAGCTAATTTGACACTAGCGCCCATGCTGTGGAGAGAAAATGGTGCTTGAAGAGACGCAGGGAATGGACATGGCAGCGGCAGTCACCTCGTGCAGCGATCGACCGCACTGGTTACCCATGACTGGACGTTGGTCTGGCCTAACGCGTAGGATCAACGCCTATAGCACGGGTGGTCTTCCTCTGCAGCTGATCAAAATGTTGAAACGGCTCCATGAGCCAAACATAGCGTCAGCAATCTCAATATGTGGTGGCAAATAAAGTGAGCAAAACTACAGGGTACTCCACATCTGAAAGGAAAGGTAGGTTGAACCAAAAATTGCGTTTGAACCAATGTTTTTTTTCTCAAACACGTAAAAGAGCTGCGTATCATATTATTAACAAGAAAAACGAGCAAGAGGTAAAGAAACCCAGTCCTAATACAACCAGAACACAACAGCATAACACAAACACCAACCCACTTTTACAAAAACAAAATACACCTGCCAAAATTAAACCGCACAAACAGACCAACAACATTTAAGCAAAGGAAGACATGGCTCTAAAAAATGAGAGACCTTTTGCCCAAATATCGAACAGAACAGAGATAAGGCCAGTGCTTATGAAATCCATATAGTAGAAACCAATAGTGGATCAATGTGGAAAACAAAAATGATCTGTGTTATAGGCTACTGATAACCTAGGTTTCAGAAACCGGTTTGGTCTAAAAAACTGATCAGCACCGGTTTGACCGGTTTTCGTGAAAAACAGAAAACCTGCTACAGTAAACTGAAAAAATCGGGCAAATTTAAAAATCAAATTTTTTATAGAAAACCGGTCGGTTTTACTAGTTTACCGAATGGTTTTCCTGGTTTACCCTTTTTAAATTTGAAATCAAATCGGTTCGAACTGCTTTTCATCGGTTTTTCGGTTTATCGGTTGGTTTGACCGGTTTTCAGATTTTTAAATTTTTTGAATTTTTGAATTTTTTTAATTTATTAAACCGAAAACCAGCCAACTTCTAAACCGAACCAAACCGATTTCATCGAAAATCGTGAAAACCGGCCGGTTTTGACCGGTTTTGTAAACCCTGCTGATGACACAGGTCAATACATGGCATCAAAATTCAATGGATACAACAATTAATGACCATCGTGTTCGGTAGTGAATAGTTTGCTTTAAAATAAATTCCTGGATAGACGCAACCAGTTTGAATAATGTTACAACAATATGTTAATTCTGGGGCAGTTAAAATCCATATGGCCTCTTTGCCAAAAAAAAAATCTATCTGGCCTCCATTTGAACCTCAGAAAGGGACCTTAAAGCCATACTCCCTCCATCCTAAAAATAAGTGTTATTTTAAATTTTTAAACCTTTTTTTTTACCATTCATCTTATTCAAAAAAGTTTTTTTAATTATTTATTTTATTGTAAACTAATTTATTATTAGAAGTATTTAAAGTTTGACTTGTTTATTTTTATATTTTCGTAATTTTTTAATAAGATGAATAAACTAAATGTCAATTTAAAAATAAAAAACAGACGGAGAGAGAGTAGCTATCAAAATTATGACTGCCAGGGCCAGATCCTCCCTCCGGCATTCCAAAGCCGCCCACTGGAGTGGAGGCCCATGGTGTTTCAGAACCAATGACAGTCACTACGTTCTGAGGGGTGTTTGTGGCAGGTCGCCTGTTCGTCGAGCTGCTAGATCCCATCAGGCCCTGCTGGTTCTTTTGCACGGACTTAGGATAAACTTTCTCTATTTTTAAATTATTATTATTGTTAATTTCAGATATTAATTTTGCTTATTTATTTTATTAAAAAAATTTGATGAATATTATATATTTTATTATAATTTACTTTATTATCAAAATAATTAAAATCATAAATTATAATTTTACATATTTAAATTAGTTTTTTAAATAAAATAAATAAGTCTGAAATCAACAATAACAATAATTTAAAAATAGAAAAAGTAAGTTTTCAATTTTTAACAAAATGAGAAGCATCAGGAGGCGGATGACGTCCCCCACCTCCTTGCCATACTTTTCCATCTCTGTCCGCAAAGTTCTTGATGTACAACTGCAAGTCAGACACGTGCCCTTAGCAGTGGTCACATCGAGTAAATATTTTTCAAGCTCAACATTCATCTATATTTAAACAAAATATAGTGAGACCTTTGTACCTCTATCAAAGTTTGACGTACATATACGCTTCAGTGTGGACCATTTCTCTGCCATATGAGTCCTGATATAATTCATTTGACCTGGGGACCTGTAATCTTGCCATCCCTAGTCAATGGAGCCATCATAACGGGTCATGATTGTTTTCTGGAGTCAAAATAGGTCCTCCAAGAAACCTTAATGCATATAGGTTCTCATAAGGCAGCAAAGGCTTCCCCGTCCATTCTGGATATGTCTAGGCCACAAGGACTTTATTTTGCCATCCTAGACATCACGTTGTTTAACCTCCAACGTGGAAGTCCATGCTGCATAACAAAAAAAAAATTAATGTGTTAGGGACACATTATTGCTATAGATCTTTTAGCAATAGTTATCATTTTTTTCACAATAATAGGGACAATGCTAAATTAAAGAAAAATGTATTCCATCTGGCAAGAGCGAGGGTATATTTTACCATAGGAAAAAAAAGGTGATAGACATTAAACAAATGGTGACCCACTGTCTTAGTGCCTAAGCGTTTTTCTAAGCGCTAGCTATTATTACATATTTTCTAATAAAATAAGGTTGAAAAAGAAAGAGAAAAGTAAAAAATACAGGTATCTATGCTGGCCCCATTAACCTGCAGTGGCCCGTCAGCCCTCCCATCCTCAAGTGGCCCAGCTGATCCATTAAGAAAGAAAGGGCACCACTATTTGACCTAGCTTCAGCCAACCACCAAAACACGAAGCAGCATCCACCATCGGCACAGCCGTCGCTGGTTCTTCCTCCTCCCCTTTGGGTCTGCTGTTGTACCAGTCAGCAGAGGCTTGGGTGCCGGTGGTGTAGCTGTAGGGACGCAGGACAACGCTACGTGGTGGCAGGACGGCAATACTCAGGTACCGCCTACACCCCAAGGCAGAGCGGAGGTCTAATTACGCCTTTTTTGTCACAACACATACGATAACAGTTTTCCATTCTCTGATCATTGAAAGCAGAAATTAAGACTTGAAACAACCATCCAAACTAGAAGATCCTCAATTGTAATTTTAGATCATTGAAATACTTTTGGTACCTATAACCAAGGAGTTAGAAGTATACATTAAGTGGCATTGACACAAGAAAGCAGGCCAGTAACCCAACACTCTCCAATGTGTCAGAAGCATACATTAAGTGGCATGTACACAAGAAAACAGCTAATCATTCCTAGATATGGAAGAACATATAATATTGTGAGAACAAAAACACGGTCAAAAGTGTTGAACAAACATCATATAAAATCTACCAGCAAACAATAGAGATCACATAACAAAAAAAAGAAACAAAAAATATAAAATTTATCCAAACATGAATCTAGAGATGTATTTATTAGAGTCCAATAGGAAACGTGAGTAGGTGGCAATGAGACAAAGTTTGTTTCAAGGTTCACGGGTTATGTTTGAGGTGTGAAACAGAAAAACTAAATGATCTGTAATGTGGCTGTTTGCATATAATTCACTACGTAATTAATTATATATGGGGAAGATGTTGTAGATGATGAGAATCAAAAGATTAAATTAGTTCATTAAATATCGCTATAATTAACTTTAATGTGTCTAATAGAAACTATGGGCGTGTTTGGGTACTAGAAAGAAAAAAAAAACGCTACTCTTATGCTTTTACACCCCCATGGTGAATTTTCACCTACACATGACAACCCATTCCCACGCCAAGCATAAAACCCCGGCCTAAGATGATTTCCGATCATCGTTTGAGAAACACATAGATAAAAAAATCCCAGTCACCCAATGAAGACTTTAAAAAGTTGGAAAAACCAAATGATTCAAATATACCATAGGAGTTCACATAACAGGTATCTTGACCAATGTTTTATCTATACCACTATAAATGGAATAGGGACCAAATTGTTGTCGTTAAGATTAGGCTAAAAATAGCATGTATACAGAAACTAGGAAGAAATGAATTATTAATCGGGAGGAAATATGCAAAATAAAAGTTTTAATGTTGTTAGCTGTTTACATATAAAATCACTATACAATTTATATATTGTTTCTTTAAGTATCATTTAACTGGTACATTAATATAATAATTTTTTAAAAAATAAATTGGCTCATTGTCATTTTCTACTAGGTATCAGACCTCAATTTCTTGATGATCCATTCAAATAAAAGGCTCGTATTCCAGCTTCAACATCCGCACGAGTACAACATTCCGATGCAGCATTATATGGCGAGGTTTTGAATCAACTGAGACGTTCAGCCTTAGCGATTGACTGGTAGTTTGACAAGATCCAATATTCGAGAGTTAGTCCGCTCTGCCATGAGCTTAACTAAACACACATTTGCCAAGTTCTTTTACATGGCTACAGATCCCCTCACGGAACATCCCCCAAACAGATGTTTCGTCTGCATCAGCTATGCACAATTCTCATGAGATGCAGTTGACGACAAATATTAGTTCCCAAATCCCTCGTACAAAGGTATAATCGTGCCCTGGCTTGCACGGAGGCCATAAATACCCACACATAGAAGCCGGCACGTGTTGACTACCGAGTAAATCCACAACCAGACAACTCTGCTAAATCTTATAGGAAGCCATTGTACATAAACGTCCAAATCTCCACTGGAAGTAGGAAGCTGAAAAAGGTATCATTGCCCGATCATCTCTAATCCTTAGCTAGGTCTCTCTTGATTCTGATCTTGGCAAGGAGTCTTGGCTCGTTAATTCATAGTTTGGCTCCGGACTGTGATTCCTTGTATTCACGCGCATTGAGCACAGGAAGAAAAATGAAGCAGTATATATAGTTATGTGCCACAGACTGCAATAGAAGAGAACATATCAGCCATTTAGTAGTGATGGTAATCATAGGCTAAAAGATACAAAAGTGGAGGATAAAAGTCGCCAGCATGAAACAGACAGTAATCATAAAAAAAAGCTACACAACAAGTTATAGAAAATTTCATAAAACTATTTTTTTATGCTAGAGTTTGAGAAACATAAAACTACTATTTGCACCCCTTGTAATGCAAATTGTGGCTTTTCAGCCTGGTCCCACCCATCAACCAGAGATCTCAGCAAAATGGCAATGTGTGGCAGACAAAGGCCATTTCAAAGACTGATAATTATGATACATATACATGTGCAAATAGCATTTTTCTTTAACTTGAACTAAAAATCTGTAGTTTTGTCACTTTTGTATAACTCCAGTTCAAACAGTTGCCGTGGGGTTGAAGGAAAGGTGATGACTTCAAACCTGTGCCAAATCCAGTAGCTGCTATTTGATTCTAGCTTCCAGCTTGTAGCCGCAAAAGATAATGTGATGAAACCCAAAAGTAAATATAACCAGCGGAATCGTTTATTCAACATCTCCAGAGTACTTTGGAACAGTGCCCTGAGATCTGGCCATCTGAAAGAATTAACAACACGATGAGAAATGTGCCACCTCATCAAAGAGAAGGGTGGACACTTGATGTCGTTTTTATGTGATCACCATAACACAAGTAGTCTCATGCAGTCAAGCATATGAATAAGTTCCCACTAATTTAAGATCCGTGTTATAGAAAAAATTAATTAGATGCTGATTTTATAGCACCATGTGTACATGTTCTTTACCTTTGAGGAACATTGAGGTTAGTTCTCCATGACCAACATATAAATCTTCGTGCTGTCGAGAATTCCAACAGCCAACCCATAAGAAGGCCAAGAGAACCAATGGCAATAACAATACTGATATTCGCAGATCTAAGACAAGTAGACGGCAACTCAATCATATATCCAACGTTCACTTATGTTTTAACAAAACGAAGGTAAGGAATTTATGTACCTTGTTGCACCAGTTGCAGCTAAAAGAGCTGTAAGTATGAACACAGCAGTATGCATTGCTCGCTTTGAAGCTTCATCGATTGTGGCCATATATATGAATGTACCCACTACAGCCATGAAGGACAACCAGAAATCCAGAAACTGTATACATACAGTATGATGGTCAATGGTCCATTGCTTAATGTGTACACAAGGACTATAGATCTCAAGACTTTCTCAAATGAATATGTGTCTTCCCAAATTTCTCCACTCTGTTTCTTTTAAAGATAGTATTTTCATTGTGAATGTGATTAAAGAGCATATAAACTAAGGGTAAGAAAATTGAACATAGTTGCACATTGCATGTGTATTGTCAATGTGTCAGGAATACAAGAGAAAAACTATATGCATATTTATTCATAAATGGTGAACAGATGGACCACTAATGAGGGCAAAAGAGAGAAAATATAACTGAAGTTAGATAAACGAATTATCATTTGAAACAATGTTGCAAAAGTTCAGCATCATGTCCATCAATCTTTGTGCCACAGTAAACAATAAACAAGTGTGTGCTGACTACCTCACCTGTAATACACGGAATGATAGTATACACCAGGTGCCCACATCACATGAATGGTATAATGCGCTAGAAATTCCACTAGATGTGTAAAGAATCCATTCTGCAAATGCCTTGGTTGTAAGAGAAGAAAAATAGTCAGCATCTGATTGAAAAAAATCAATTGCATTCTATAACAAATTAAACTAATTTTAGAGTGCTTCATTCAAGGCACAACAGTGCCTGTCTATGGATGCTACGCAACAGAGACCTTACTGATTAGAGTGCTCCCGTAAAGACAAGAATCTCATTTCAGGTTCTGTGTAGTCAACATGTTCAAAATTTGACCATCAATATCTTTCATGAATTAGTTTACCTTAAAACTTTGCTACCATTTACATATACTTCAGATAGCACTTAGTGGTCACAGGAGCATGATGATGACCATATTGGTTCCGAAAATGTCATTCTTCCGTGCTCACGGAAAGCAAGATGTCTTTTCTTAGGACTGCAAAAACTATGTTTCTACTAATTTCTTATCCAAATCTCTATCAGATTGAAGTTCAAGTTGAATCAAAGTGAGTGGATCTGGGATTAGGATAAGGACTTGTCCAATTATATCTGGATCAGAATCCACAATGCAACTGAGATTGGGACTTGCATCAATGGAGCTCCATGGTGTCATAGAGTCCTAAGGTTCTAACTATAGAATCAGGAATCACAGTTAGGCACAAAATATGCATAGCATTCAAGTGGAACAATGGTTCAAAAACTAATCATGGGATGGAAGGCCATACATGTAGACTAGGGAGATGAGGACAAGTGTCACAGAAATGCCAGCAGTCTGATGCAGAAACCATATCAGCTGAGCCGAAAAAAAAACTTGAGTTCAGTAGGTCCACTTCTACAAACTAAAGGACCTAACTATTGGGGTTTCCATGGTCCAGGTCATCATTATAGCAGATGGAAACATACCTTTTGCCGGAGAGCCCAAAAGGCAGGAAAAATTGCCGCAGCATTTGATGCAATCAAAAAGACAGACTGCCAGATGTGCCCTGTATATAGGTAATAAGATATTAGCCAGTACCTTTACTGCATGAACATAAAAGGATATGCCAAAACTGGTCGGAAAAAAAATATTGCACAAGAATAGGTAGCATCTTTTTCTACAGTCACAACCTAAATTAAGAAAAGTTGGACTCCAACTACATTGACATGACAAAATTTGGTATATTATTGCATATTCGTTTGTGTGGCACCATCATAAAGATTCCGTAAATTTACTTTGACAAGATAACGAAGCAGTGCAAAACTGTGTTGCATCTAGTTCTCTGTACATCATCATTAACTTTTAAAAATTAGGAATAAATCAAGAATTTAAATGTATCTAATACATGGATCAGGATGCATTTCAGTCAACATTCAGTATTATCGCTATAGCACTCCATGGGCATAAATATCAATTCAAGGTGGTGGCACCAACAACTTAAGCCTAACCTAGCTCCTTTGTGCTTCTAATTTTGTTTTGTTTTCAAGTATATATCTACCATGACAGGGTCTCCCTTTGTGTGAGATCACATGGATCCATATTGTTCTGCTCATGCAAGTTAGTTCAACCAAAAGAACTTCAGAAGCAGCCGCTACCTTAATATGTCCTTATAAGGACTTCTGTCTGTTTTACTTCTTACAAGGACTAGCATTTGAAATTTCAACACATTTGTAAGGTTTCTCCCTAGAAAGAGAGGTCTGAACTGCAAAGGACTAAATACATATTTGACAATCAACAATCAGTTCCAGCTGAAGCACTGTGTTAATCCTTTTGAATAGGAAAGGCAATGGCGTAACTGATCCAAGAAACATTACTAATAAATAAAGGAGGTGTTACCTTTAGGTGAAACTAATTCATCACTGCAATCAAACCCACCATGATCACGATCACAGGTGCAAAAGCTGTGCAAGGAAAATCAAATTATAATTAACAAGACATAAATCGCCATACTTGCAAACATCAAATATTACAAAGTACAAAAGAAGTGTAAATGTTCCATGATACAAACCAGCTTTAGAAATTACCTGTAGAATGTCAGTCCACTTTCATCAACTGAGGAATGGCATGCACCTTTCTGATTACAGTTTCTATGGCATCCTTGAAGAGATACAGACATGTATGTTTGAGAATTTGCCTTGTAACTTGGATGCTTCACCGCAAAGCACCAAGTCCCCTCCTTAGCATAGAAAACAGATAGATCCATGTCTGAATTTGTAGAATTCTGCAATGAGAAAAATACTGAACCATTGCTGTTGCTTGTCCTACTTGCATAATAATCCCAATTGTCATTTAATGGTAAACCACCATATTTCAAATACAACTCGTAATTCAATTCTCTGTCTGACTTCAGCTGAAAATGGATAAGTGCGCCGGCTGAACCTTGGGGAACATTCAAAAAGAAATATGTCCATGCAAATTGTTCACTGGATGAGTTGCTTAAAAGCTGCTCCAAAGAGAAGTGGCTATCTTCCAGCGATGCGCTACCGTCAGCAGGAACATAATATGACTCAAAAGGGACAGATGTACTTCTTTTAGGAACCCTCTGCATGTAGAAAACAATTTCAGGAAAAGGTAAAAGTAACAAATCTTGCACAGTATTGGTTTCAAATGAATGTTTACGCTGCAACATTCATGTGATAAAAAATAGATTCAATGCATTGTAACTTCTGCCGATACAGTCCCAACAACTTCTACCTACATGTCCAGTGGCACAGGCTTAGTTCAGTTTGTCTCAGGTAAATCCTTACAAATTTTGCTCAAAAACAAAAAACTGCCAAAACTTTCTCCAACACATCACACACCCACTAGCGCTACAGAGGGTGGAACACCATCCTGGCCCTGCACCTGTCCGCGTCCCAGAACCTCTACCGACTCTATCTCTGTTATAGCAACATCATATCAACACCAATAAGTACCCAATAACTACCACAATTCTATGCTACTAAAATCAACACCAAAACAAACCTTTGAAGCTTGAACCCTATACATTAACTATATCCTGATCCTAGAAGTTCATATTACCACTAATGCTGTCACCACTCACGAACATATACCAACACAAACTCCAATGCAGATCACCTCCCATTGTCCCATGCCATCATCTACCTACACCATCAAGATCTTAGTTCCACCAAATCGCAGCAATATCTCAATAGACAACTCTACTGCTGGTTTAAAACAAGCAGCCATGATTATGCTAACTACTCCCTCCGTCCCAATTTAGTTGCCATCCTGGATCTGGGCACAAGAATTAAGAAGGGGTGAAAAGGTGAGATGCGTTGAAAACGAGGAGGAAAGAGATAGAGATAGAGATGTATTGAAAATAGAGAAAGGTGCATTGAGAAGCGAGGATGACAAGTGAACTCGGAAAACTTGAGGAGACTAGGATGACAAATAATTTGGGACGGAGGGAGTATCTTCCTTGATCATGACGATCTCTTGAGCATCAAACCCACAATAAACTAGTCACAGCATCACGCACCAAATAGCAAAAGAGACATCACCAATACCACCAAACAACAGAGGTAGTATCAGATACCAGAAAACTACCAACTAGTCCTTCTAAAAGGCCCCCAAAAAAAAAGCTAACACCATACACATTGCATCTGCATCACAAGGAAACTAGATGATTCAAAATTTTATATGCTTCGTTCATGATTGAAAGATGTCAGTGAAGTTGAAGTGAATTTTCCTTCCTTTTAACTTTGTCTTAGTTAGGACAAAAATTATGAAGTCAGATACGAGCAGTGACAACTTAACACCTATAATCCTATAAATGTTACAACTTTACAACTTACTGATAATCATTTTATCTTTGAGGTTTTTACGGTGCTTGGGGAACCGGACGTACATATTATACCAGGTAGCACTGTACAAATATTTTTTTATCAAATACTGTATAGATAGTATTACTGAACACTTACCTGGAGCCCGTACACCTCCCAAGAGCAATTAGTTCCAGCTTTTCCGTTCGAGCATGAAGTCAACTGCCACTCTAGTGAGAAACATCCTTTATCCAGCATAGGTGCTGATGTGCTGTTATTGATTTGTGTTTTATTGACAATCTCAACAGCAATATACCATCGTCCAATATTTGGTGATTTAACAACCAAAGGATCATGACTGATATCACCTGAATAATCATGCAAATTTCTCTGGGGGAAGGCATTATATCGCAGGTAACAAATCAACGATAACACTTTATCGCCATAAGTTTTAGCCATAATTTGAAACTGCAGCGCTAGGTTGACTACATCCAAGAAGTAGAACTTCAAGTCACCTTGCTGGAGGCACAATGAATCATTTGAAATGGCACAAGTGATCAAGTTCTCCATTCTCGTCAAAACCGTATCGTTGGAACCAACTTCCTTTTCTACTACATGATTCCGCTGTGACAGGATATTAGTACGCCTATTGTGCTCCCAAGTATTCATATTTCTACTCTTTTCAATACTCAGATCCAGAAGATTTCTTGAGTTGTTATACGTTGAAGATTGTGAACAGCCTATCATTTCCACCCTTTGGTTGCAGTAGGGTCCCCAGAACGCTGATGCAGGACATCCTTTCACAGAAATCCTAGTGCTCACCAAGCGTGCTTTCCCACGGCTAATCTGCAAAAATACAAGGCATCATCGATTTAAATTTAACACATTTTACGTCAAACGTGAAGATTATTATGCATTAAACCAGGAGTCCAGTAGACATGTCCTGATCCAAGCAAAGTGTACCATCTTTGATTGCGTGCGAGCAGGTCCAAGGCCATGAAAGTAACCAATGTACCATACCCCTGGAGATATCTGTACAAATCAAAAGGTGAATTGTGAAAGGCTTAGGAGTTTTTAAGATGGTTATGGTCCATTAGCACACAATGAACTCTTGATGATCATATTAGAATGGAGGCACCACAGTCTGATTTGGGCAAGCCCTGTGCTGTACCATTAAGACATTAAGTATATCGAATATGTTGAACAAGCAACAAGATGGATTGCATAAAACATATAAGTAGCCAATCATAGTATCTTACATCAAGCCATTTGGGATGAAATAACCATGCAAGCCCAGAATTAATATGCTTTTTTAGCACCAGGATAACAAATGATCACAATTTTGTTATACTGAGAAGCACAATTTCTTTCCAGAGATACAGGGGATCACAAATACTGGTTAGTCCGGTGCACGTAGCTCCTTCTTGCGCAGGGTTCAGGGGAGGGTCCGACCACTTTGGGTCTTTTGTACGCATCCATTCCCTGCATTTTTGCAAGAGGCTGTTTCCAGGATTACAAATGCTGGTTACTGGAACTAAAAATTCAGATTGGGTTAGCCATGGACTCATGCACCGGTAGTTTTCATCTTGCTGTGTCTCAACATGTATTGATAATATATATATGATTAAGGCGCAACATCAACTGATCAGCACAGAATCAGTTTCACTTTTCTAATTGATGACTAGTCTGGGAGCTAGTGGGCATCAGAGCAGAATCTAACATGAGAAAAGCAGAGCACTAGTCGTAACAGAGGTTCCAAGTGATGGGAAACTCCCAAGAAATATCAGAAATCCTCGTTATCTATAGAAACCTTTAGTTACGGGAACTGATGGCCATCCAAATGTATCATTTACCTGTGATGCATGCAATAACTAACAACTCGATACACTAGCATACTGTTACAAACAAGGATGACAAGCAGCGCATACTGCTCACCAAACCTCCCCACAAGAAATACATTTCTTCAGTAAAAAAAAAAAGCATAAAAGGTTTACCTGGTCATTTGTTAGCATCACTGTTGTGTTTTTCTGGAATGGAATGCATTGCGCCAGATTTGACTGATTTATTATATTGCTAAAAGGTCCAGCAGTGAGAAGGTTTGATACTGCAATAAAGAATCCTCCTGTCAAAATTAGTTGAATTACTTAGAAAGCTATTTAAGCATTTAAAGAACAATAAAAAGGACAGTAGAAGAACGGTATTGAATTAACTATCTTCTTTTCTCAACATATCACATATCTAAGCTGGATAAAAACAAATGGCACACTAGTAGATGGTTGCACCGGTTGTAGCCGACAAAAAACAGCAGAGAGTGCTTATAATCCAGATATCATTATGAAGATTTGTACTACTTAAGCTTTCAAGATAAACAAGTTCAAAGATGCTAACAGACTTGCGTGCGCGATTGTGCTTCTTTACTTGCTCACAGACAAGATGCAGCAAGCTTTTACTGGAACCTTAAAGACATGTCACATCACTGATCAGGGTGGGTTTAAGAGTAATAGTCAAAATCATCCATCATAATTAAAATAGAACAGTTGCAAATTACTCTAACACACCTTAAATAAATCCGCCATACAATTAGGTAGGTGTGACAGAAAACCGAAATAGAAAGTACAAAAGATCAAAGATAAGAACCACCATATTAGAAATGCATGCCACACTCACATAAATTGTCCAGATAAGAATCAGATACGTCAGGAATAGGAGGGTTGGCATTCATCAGACAGATAATAGCAAGTTCACTTCGTGGAAGGCCTTTCAGTTGCTCTCTTTGCTGCATCATTTTAGAAACAGAGCACAAAATGTCTAAGCATAACAGTCCGATTCAGACTAAACAGATGATGCAGCACAAAAAACTTCACCAAACAAAGAAACTTCAGTTGACAGTATCGTGCGTAGGTACATGTTACATATATTTCATGTGAATGCAATCGCACATACAAGGCACCTAACTGCAGTGCTTTGCAATTTAATTTTAAGTGTTAGGAAAAGAAAAGCCGAGAGAGGAAAACTAGGGACCTCACCCAAGTTAAATGCATTAAGGATGAAGCAGAGCGTCTGTTAGTAAATGATAAAGAGATCAAAGATAGATGGAGGAAGTATTTCGCTAAACTCTTGAACGAAGATAGTGGGAGCTCATCCATTGAGTTGGATATCTCTTTCGATGACCTAAATAAGCACTTTGTGAGAAGGATTTAGGAATCCGAGTTAAACGAGGCCTTAAAAAAGATGAAAAAAGGTAAGGCGTTAGGTCCGGATGGGATTCCCATTAAAGTGTGGAGATATCTTGAGGATGTAGCAATAGTTTGGCTCACCAAGTTTCCGATCAAACAAGATGTCTAACGAGTAGAGGCAGAGTACTTTAGTACCGATCTTTAAGAACAAAAGAGATGTGCAAAGTTGTACTGACTATCGAGGGATCAAGTTAATGAGCCACACAATGAAGCTATGAAAGAGGGTTATTGAGCACCGTCTGCGGAGATCAACGAGAGTCACCCAAAACCCATTTGGTTTCATGTCCGGGAGATCCACTATGGAGGCAATTTTCTTAATAAAGCAACTGATGGAGAGATACAGAGAACAGAAGAAAGATCTGCATATGGCCTTCATTGACCTAGAGACGGCTTATGATAAAGCGACTAGAAACGTTATATGGTGGGTATTGAAAAGGCACAAAGTCTCAACAAAGTACATTAACCTCATTAAGAATATGTACAAAGATGTGGTGACAAATGTTTGAACAAGTGATGAAGGCACCGATGAGTTTTAAATTAATATAGGACTGCACCAAAGGTCAGCTCTGAGCTCTTATCTTTTTACTTTGGTGATGGATGAGATCACACGAGACTTATATGAGGACATTTCTTGGTGTATGCTCTTTGCGGATGATATGGTGCTAGTGGATGAGAGCAGGATAGGGGTGAACCAGAAGTTAGAATCATAGAGACATGCTTTGGAGTCAAAAGGTTTTAGACTTAGTAGGTTTAAAACAAAGTATATGAGGTGTGATTTCAGTGCTACCGCAGTCGAGGAGAGAGATGTTAGATGGCCAGGTGATACTCAAGAAGAACACTTTTCGTTATTTGAGTTCAATGTTGCAAAAAGATGAGGATATTGATGAAGATGTAAGTCATAGAATTAAAGCCGAATGGTTGAAGTGGCGTCAAGCTTCTGAAGTCCTATGTGATAGTAGGGTGTCTCAAAAACTCAAAGGTAAATTCTATAGGACTGCAATTCATTATGCCATGCTTTATGGAGCAGAATGTTGGCTTACGAAAAGACGACATGTTCAATAGCTACACGTAGCTGAAATACGTATGTTGAGATGGATGTGTGGTCACACGAGGAGAGATCGTGTCCGGAACGATGACATACGAGAGAGATTAGGAGTGGCACCAGTTGAGGAGAAACTTATGCAGCATCGTTTGAGGTGGTTTGGACATATTCAACGAAGACCACAGGAGGCACCGATTCATAGCGAGATGGTAAGTCGGCTAAACTGTGTGAAGAGAGGTAGAGGTAGACCAAACTTGACTTGGGAAGAGTCTGTGAAGAGAGATCTGAAGGATTTGAATATCGCCAAGGAGTTAACTTTGAATAAGAGTTTGTGGAGACTAGCAATTCACGTGGCTAAATCTTGATTGTCGGTTGTTGCTCTTTTTTAGTCGTCTCTCGAGGTTTCATCTCTGGCCTACCCCAACTTGCTTGAAACTAAAGACTTTGTTGTTGTTGTCGTCGTCGACGTCAATTAGGAAAGGAAAAGACCAACATACAAGCCAGTTGCTCAACCATCAATGTTGGCCAAACTATCATGATCAGCCTTGCTTGTTCACATGATCTAGCATAATATGCAAATCCAGAGGAAAAGGAACACTACAGTTCCTCTCCCATCTGGACGTGCATTTCGTGAAATTTTATGAAATACAGATAGGTATTAATAAACCCAGAGCTAAGACAATAAACGTGACCCAGCTACTGGCAGTAACAACAAGTACCAACATATCCCCATACGAACGAATCTAGTAGCTGCAAAAGCCAAAAGGAGGATCCGAAAATTATTTAATAATTCTCTGAAGAGCGGAATCATTCACTTACAATATCTATGTCAGTGGCGAACTCCATGGTGACGGAGGAAAACGACGGCGGCAACTCAACTGCCAGTACAGGAAGCAAGCAGAGTATCAGGTAAATCCACACAAAAAAAAAAATGAAGCGAAATGAATAGGATTTCAACGTGGACGCGACAATAGCAGTTGTTTAGGTTTCTAAGCTAGAGCAAAACCAATAATTAATCGACCTCTTTAATTTAGGGGAAGAAACATCGGACGATCTAAAAATTCATTTCGGCAGAGCAAACAGCGAAACAGAGTAAAAGCCATGCGTATCCTGCACCCCGGATACGGGCATTTCCGGGCCGATTTCCAGCAGATGGCCTTTTCCCAATTTCACATGCCCGGGGTAAAAAAAAAAAAAGGGCAGAGTAGACTCTTCTACAGACAAAATATACTCTACTAGTACCATCCGAAGCACGATACGTTGCGCAGCAATCGAAGCGGTGAACTGAAACAAAGCGGGGCAGAAATTAAACTCTTCGCAGTCTCATCACCTCGCAGGTACGTCCAGTCGTAGGGCTTGAGCCAGAGCCTGCTCTGGCCGTAGATGGTCAGCACGACGGGCTCCGCCTGTCCCGCCGCCGGGCCCATCACCAGCGCCGCAAGTAGCGCCGCCGCCCACCACGCGGCGGCCATGGGAGCGCGCATCCGGCTCACTCCGCACGAGCTCGATGAACTAAACCCTGGCTGGGCGCCGCGCTAACAACGCCCCGTTCGGTCCGGCGGAGACTGGAGGACTGGAGATCGGAGGATGGAGGGCTCTTCTGCCACTGCCACGGCGCTAATCAAATGGGTGGTGGTCTTCCTCCTTTTTTCTCCAAACTTTCTCTGCTTTAATCGCGGTGGAGAAAAAGACGGTAGAAAGAGTGCGACCCGCACTGTAGAACGCAGCAGGGTATATATCTGGGTACCCACTACCCAGTCTTTTGTTTGTTTGCTTTTTGTTGGTTGAGGCGTGCCACTTCCGGGTATTCTTTGATTAAATAAATAATGAAGCTAGATTACATCGGAATAAAAATATACGTGTTCGGTAGATATACTTCTACACGTCAACGCAGTCTTCTTTTTCTAGGGGAGAGGCCGGCTTGTCATGTGCGCGGTGATTACTACCCATGCATCCCGTCTGGACTCTATTTTTAAAAAAAAAAACTATAAGTTATTTTTATTTCTCAATCTACATATTTTCACTATCTCTGTTTCTCAACCCACTCTTTTTAATTTTTGTATCTAATTTAAAATTAATCTATCTCTATCTCTACTCTTAAAAGCACAGTTTTTTTTACACACATTAAAATATTTCAATAGAGATGAGATAGATCTATGTGCACATTGAAAATACACTTAAAGTTATCTTATTTTATAAATCTAATTAATAAATTTTTTTCACAGACACTCTTTACAAATTTAACGTATGAGTTTTTCTGGATCTCTCAATCTTTATCGTTGTTAGTTAACAAAACATAACTATCCAGAACAAATATATAAAATCAAAGAAAGTTATTGAAAAATAAAACAAATTTATTTTAATATTAATATATTATTTTTTAAGTTAATATTTTTTTAAGACCATAGCATTAGTACGGATATTGAGACTAATAAATTAAAATGGAAGTTGTGTATTTAATTGTGATGTGAGTCGATGACATGTCAAAACATTCTAAATAGAGATAGGTTAAACTACGTGCATTCGAAAAAATACATCCAGAGAATTTAACGGATGAGCTCATTCGAATCTCCTCAATTTTGAGCCCTCAAAAACTATTGTTAGTTAACAAAACACAACTATTTAGAATAAATATATAAGATCTAAAGAAAAATGTTGGAAAACAAAATAAATTCGCACCATCCGCCTGCCATTGCCTGTGTCGCTGCATCGCGTGAAGCAATTTTAGGTATGATGCATGTAAATTTTGAATGATTAGTTTGTATTTAACTTTTTATTATGAATAATGAAAAACTTCAAATTTAATATTAATATATTATTTTTTAAGTTAATAATTTTTTTAGACCATTGCATTAGCACAAGTATCGAGATTAGTGTGGTACGGGGTAGTGTATTCTAATTACTCCCTCCGTCTCTTTCTAAGTGACATTTTTTTTACTTTTGGAAATCATGTTTGACTATTTATTTAAAAATTATAAAAAATATTATTTATTTTATTATGAATTGTTTAAATAGTATAATTACTTTAAATGTGACTTATTTTTTATGTTTATAGAATTTTTAAAGGGAACAAATAGTTAAATGTGACATTAAAAGTTTAAAAAAACTTAGAATAGGATGAGTAAGTGTTGAAAGACATGATGGTAAACAATTTCTAGTTACTGGAGCAGATGAAGCCCCCGTCGCCAAAAAAAAAAAAAAACAGATCAAACCCCACCTGTCTCGGTGGTTTCCAATTCCTCCGGAGCTCTGTGACCATTCTATAGTTCTCTTTTTCTCAACCTTCCAGGGTTTTAGCCACCTGCTTTACCGTCTTTTTTTTTCCTCTCTTTTTTGTTGTGCCTTACCTCTCTCATTCATCTCTTTTTAGCTATGGCTTTGATGAAACACAGCGCATTTCAACTGTTTCTACTGCCCCCTCATAGCAACTCTTGCTGCCAGAAGTTTCTGTAAATATATGTACTTTTAGCAAAGAAGTATCCAAAAGCTAGCGCCCATATAGTTTTGTTCCCCAGCTTCCGTTGGCTTTAGCTTTGCATATTTTTTTCTTACACATCATTTGTTGCACTTTGCCACTTTTTCAGTGGATTGTCACGTTAAGAGAAGATCATACAATGACCAAGATGGAAAAGATCGGATACTAGTGTTCAGCTGGCTGATTGATAATAGTTTTGTTTATGCAATTGCCAAATGCAAAAACATCATTACAAAAAAGTAAAAGCCGTTGTGTTTGTGTGTGTAAAAGTATGTGTTGCTAATGCCTACTCGACATAAAGCTTTGGGTGTGGGTCTGTACCGAACGCATTGTGCGTCTGATGTACAAAAACATAAAATTAACTCAACCAAACAAAGAGCGTGAAATTAGCTTAGCCACTTTGAATGGGCCATGGTCTAGTTTGCGACATCAATTGCAAGAGCCACAAGGCCGGCCCACAGCTCGACGACAGCCAGTCTCCCGCTCACTTGGGCAAGGAGAAATAAGGCCCGGCTAGCCGATGAAGATACACTCGCCAGGGCAGAACGCCGACGCGCGGGCCCATGTACAAGTAGTTGCTTTGCTTGCCTTTTTCCAAAATAAAATCCTGTCATAAACGAACTCCATAAAAGATTTGCGCCTCGCTCGCAACCGCGTTACATATGGTATGCGATTTGTAATGTAATCGCATTACATATGGTAGCGATACTGTTAAATTTGTTTGTTTAGATGTGGACCATGATCAAATACGATGTAATTGGATACCATCTCATTCAAATCTCAATCCCTCCGTACACCACTGAACCGGATACCAATTCGAATGTGGCAACCCGCATGCGGCAACTCATCTTGGTGCACGTCATCGGCCTCGAGTGTAGCTGGCCAGCTGAGGCGGGTCAAATGGGCCGGCCTGGGGCTCGGTAAATTTGACTCGACTTGAGTACAGCCTGGCACGACGGCCAGACGGCTGGGGCGACTCGAGGCACGACACGAGCCGTGTCTGGGCCTTGTCGCAGGCTCGCTGGGCTGGCCTGAGCACGGCCCATTTAGGTCTACCTGATACCGAGCCTGTTTAGCCTGATTGGCCTGACACGGCACGACCCCGCCCATTCGGCTCGTTTATTATTTTACTGAATTTTAATAATAAAATATATGTAATTAGCTTTTTTATGTTTAAAATGCATGCTTTTTATATTATATAATTAATTTTCAGTAATTTCTCAAAAATATAAAATTTAATTTTTTTCGTGCCTCAAGCCGACCCGACCCAGCACGACCCGAAGGCACGGCACGGCTCGTGCTTGGGCCTATGCAGTTGGTCCACGAGCTGGCTCTGAGGCGGCCCGAGCCCGGCCCATTGGCCAGCTATAGCCTCGAGCACTGCCGGCAGGGTTGCAGCCCGCGCGTCGTCGGCCTCAAGCGCCGCCGGCCAGTTGCTGTAACGACTGGGTTTTCGTACATTTTGGTAAAACTTAATCTTACATGTTTTTGCTAATCTCAGAAGGTTGACAAGCACGTTTATCACATTTGATCAATTACGAAACCATAATAAAATGAGTAAACATGGGTAAGATAAATTAATTCAACGAGATCATCCATAAAACTTACTGAACAACTCAAGGCGAAACAAAACTAACAAAAATCCAAAAACTAAATCAGCAGTAGAAACAACAGGTGGAGCAAACACCAAGACGACTCTCCTCTTCCACAGGCAAGTCGAGTACAGAAGCAAACCTCAATCCACAGCTGGAAAGCAGACATGAACAATCTTCTAGCTGGCCTCTGAAAAAAAAGTGCGTAAAAAGCTGTGAATACGTGAATATTCAGCAAACCGCACGCTGCCTAGCAACAATGTGTGCATGCAAAGGATAGTTTCAAGGATGAAAGCTGGCTCAAGTGCTAAATGCGAGTTTTAAACATTTTATTTTTAAGATGCAAGAAGTTTTATTTTTTAACAGTCTAGTTTTATTATCTTGCCTCGCAGAGATCTCCGTTATCTCGAACAGGATTCATTTTAAATGCCGATGTAATCTCTACACTCGGCCACACCTCAAAGGCCAGAGTCCAAAACATTTCAAAACAGCGATAGAGAAAAGAAAATAAAACTACTCAACGAGGAGTACGTCTCAGGCAATGTCCTTCAAAAAGACGTAGCAATACGTATTGACTGTAACTCTGCAGAGTGTATGCACCTGGACCCACGCGATGTGCCGCTGAGAACTACCGTCGTAGTCTCGACGAGCACACATGACTCATCCACAAGCTTTAACTAACGTTACCCGTCCTTCAGAATAGGGATCTCAGCGCCTACGCTGTCGGGTCTTAGAGCTGTGAAGAGCCTACCACTGATCAGGTGAGGTATCTCGATCTCGTGTATAGAGTCGTAACTCGATACCACGCTAACACAACACTACCAACCTACGGTTAAGCAACCAGTCTTAGCAAGCTTCAAGATTAAGCTAACTGCCTATACAGAGTCGCGTAGTGTGCATGGTTAGGTACTAAGGGTACAAAGCTCGAAGGATTCGGTCCTTAATTGTCGGAATAGACTCTCTCTCCAACCTCAACTCCAATAACCAACAAGTCTCTCAGAAGGTCTAAGCCCAGAACCTCCTGTGTACCCGCAACAGGTGCGCTCATATGGACTTCAAAAGAGTCTCCAGCACCTCATACTCCAGCCTGCCCCCGCTAAATAGTATGTATAGAGTTATTTCCAAAATTCACACATTTAAATCATAGTTCAAAACCATTTAACACAAATTGCATTTTTATAGTGATAAGTGTGAACTACAGTAAATATATGCAATTACGCATGGCTAAGCAGAAAAGTAAAGTAATTGTACTAAAGCAGTCTTAGGACACATATTATGTGGAACGATAAATATGCACGGCTTGAGAATGTTGCTAGCATATTTTAAAACAGTTAGCATGCAAATTATAGTTTCAAACAAAACATGCAGTTTAAAAACTGGGCTCAAAGTTTGGTTAAAGAACGCGACTTGCCTTGTGAGTCAGGATCCCATTCGAGATCTAAGTCCTCGTGCAGAACGGTCTTCAAGAGCTCAGCAACAAGTCCAACTGGATAAACGGCTCGAAAAACGAGTGAGAGACTGAAAAGGACGACAAAACAACTACTAGAAAAGACTACGAACGGATACACGGATCAGACAAGAACTGGCTTCAGGACACGGTCACCCGATCGTGTCCCAGGGGAAAGACACGGACTGGGCCGAACGCGTGAGATTCGGAGTCCGAACATGGTAGATGGCACGTGTCCAAGGCTCCAGTTACACGTTGACCCGAACAGGAAAGATTTGAGGCTGGGACACAGTCACAACAACATGTCCCGAGGACAGATCACTCAACGACCGAAAGCACGTGACCTGGGGTTGGGACACGGTAATCGACACATGACCCGACACCGATTACCACCCGACCCGATCGCACGCAAACTGAGGCTCAAACACGGTCACAGCCACGTGACCATGAGCTGGTCACAGCTGAACTGTGGACACGTGTCCAAGGGCTTAGACACGATGCCTGCCATGTGACCCACAGGATGGTCACTGGCTGTACGACTAAAGAACGAACTGAGGTTGGACACAGTCACGGCCGTGTGACCCAGAGCTGGGGTCACAGCTAGACCTCGCGCGCGTGTCCGAAGGCCTGGACACGACGCCAGTTGCGTGACCCGCAGCACAGTCACAGCCTGCCAGATAGCCCACGAAACAGAGCTCAGACACGGACAAATATGTGTGACCACGACCTAGTTTTAGGCCGATTGCTGCAGCACCAACCGAACACCCACATATCACCCGACAATGACAGAGCCAGGGTCGGGGCACAACTGAACCCGTGTGTCCCAGACTCAAAACTGGCCCGATCACAGCAAAACACAGATCAGCTGGCAGAACACGATTTGTGGTCTGGACACAGCCGAACTGGCGTATCCTTGTCCCAAAACTGAATCGAATTCCACAGTTCAACAGATCAGTCCACAAGAGACGATCTAAAACTTGGACACAGTCGATTCAGTGTGTCTTTGCCCTGAAATAGAACTGGACACCACACGAGCAACAGATCGGCTTAACCCACGAAAAAGATAACAAAGAGATAGAAGTGCTTACCAAAACTTGAGCCAAGGTTGAAGCAAGACCGCAAGGATAACGACCGAAGGTGAAAGCGACTTTGAAACTCGACATGACCGAACGATCCAGAACTTGGGTTCGGTCACAGCCGACTCTGTGTGACCCTGGCCTAAAGGAGGAACGATCTCTGCACACAATGGTAAACTCAGACTTCAGCACCAACTCGCAGCCACGAGTCACGAACCTTGCTAAGCAACCGAAAAGGCACAGGGACAAGAGAATAGATCTCACCATGGCTTGGTCCAACGAAGAGCCGACGGCGTCGATGGCACGAGAAACTCTTCGACGAGACGATCTGTGAGTTAACCCAAGGAACGACGACGTGGACTGTTGAACCTGCACACGACGCGATAGCTCATTGTTGTGAATCCGGCCAATGAAGGAAAGAGACGAAGAAGTCAGCGCACACAAATCAAAATGAAACAAGAAATTGAATAGAGAAACATAGATGCTCACCAAGACTTGAGCAAGAGCTGAAAGGAAGCTGCGGGAACACAGGCCTAGGTGAAGATGGCTTAGCTGAGATCCTGAGCGCTCGGACACGAAGATGGCGATGATCCACCGATCTGTAAACAAATGCCAACCATGCCTTATTCCCAACAAAGCAGACCAACAAGACGCGGAAATGAAGATGGAACACGGTCTCACCAGTCTCACCAAGGAAACGACAGCAGTGTGACAGAACGACGACGATGGTAGCTCCTCCTCGATGATTGTACCTCCTACCTTCAACAACAGCCTTTGGCTATGCGGCAGCTTGGCAACCAAGACGTGTTCACACTCCGACGGTTTGATCCTCCTGGCACATATAAGATTCAAAGCTCAACCAACAGAAATGACAACCAAGGAAACAATAGGAACGGAGGAAGCTCACCGAAAACCAGTCGAGCAAACGGGGAGAACCAGCACCCACGTGGACTCCAACACTCCACAAGGTGTTCTAGCCACAGCCTGGGTGCTCGCCAGGCAGTGAAGAATGATCACAAACCACCGAACCGAGAATACAGAGAACGGGGACGTGCTAGGCTCACCCACCAAAAGGGCTCGGCCAACACGAGGAACTGGATGACTGACGGCAGCAGCAGAACTCCTCCGGCCTTCCTTCACCTGAACGAAACCAGACGAGATCAGCACCACAAGCGACGATGCGCAGAAAGGCAGAGAGCTCACCAGGGACTTGAAACGGCAAGCGCAACAAAGGGGCGGATTGACGGGTCGACGGGGCTCGACGGCGACAAACAGCAAAACCTACCACCACCGCGCTCCAAGCGAAGACGAACGATGAGCGGTTCGAAACGGACGGGCGACTCGGTCGAAGAAGACAGCACAGGGACAGGGACAGAACGGTGCAGACAGAACGCGGGCACGGACGAGGTCGACGGCAAGGAAGGAGCCTCACGAAACCGAGTGGCCTCGAGCTTGAAGACGACGGTGCTGAGGACGACGGAGGCGGAGGCGATCGGGACGGGGACACTAACGCACCAGGTGAGGATGGGTACGGCACGGGGACAGCCGCCACCGCCCAGGACGGAGCCGAGCGGACGACGAGCAGGATGGGCGATCTGGGACAGAGACGGCGCGATGATACCGGTGCACAGTCGATCGATTCCTGCCAGGACGGATCGAGGCAGCGCGAGGATGGGCGTTGTCAACAGCGAGTCGAGGGACGGCGAGGTCGGGGACGAGCGGTGCCGCGCGCAGGGCTTGACGAGGATGACACCGGACGGAGCGGATCGACGCAGGGACGGCGCATGAGAAGCAGAGGCGCAGAGACAAGGCGGCGCGGCGCAGACGATGAGTAGGACGAAGACGGTGCGCGTCGAAGCCGGACGGCGGGAGGCTCAACGGGGTTGGCCCGCACGGAGCAGATCGACACAGGGACCGACGGGGACGACACGCGTCGGGGTCACGCGGGGACGACGATGGGCGGTGACGGCGGGACGGCTAGGGACGGCGCGCGCGGCACAACGACGGGCGCGGCGACGCAAGCGGGGACGGGATGCGTGGCGCAGGCACAGGGCGTGCAGGGTAGAGGCGCGACGCGGCAGCCAGGAGTGGAGACGGGGAGCCCTCGCGGCGCAGAGGCGCGCGGGGAGCTGGGACGGCCTGGCGCAGGTGGTGGCTAGGGTTGGGAAGGGTTTTTAGGGGTGGTGTGGTTGGTGGGATTGAAGTGCAGCCATTGGATCGAAGGAAATCGACGGTGGAGATCGACGGGAGGCTGACAGGCCCGTTGGGCCGATTGCGAGAAGGGAAACTGGCCCAACTGAAACTACGGGCTGTTACAGTTGCGGCCCCACGCGTCGCTGGCCTCGAGCGCCACCAGTTGGGACGCGGACTTGCGCATCGCCGACCTCAGGCGCCGTCGGCCGGGCTATAGCCCCATGCGCCGCGTGTCGCTGGCGTCGGGTGCTGCCGACCAGGCTGCACGCAGCCCCGTGCGCTCCTGCCCCTGCCTTGCTCTGGCCCCGCGCCTTGCTGTTTCCGCTAGAGAGAGAGGGAGGGAGATAGATAGATCAAGCAGTCGATGGGAGAAGTGAAGCTGCTGCTGTCTTTTTGCGTTTGTAGATGTATGGAGCACTGCTGGCCTCGAGCACTTTGTGGGTTCGTATACGTCTGTAGGAAGAGGACGGTGACTATGGCGAGAAGCAGCGTAATTTTCTAATTCCGTTACAGTGGTGGAAGCAAACAAAGATAGTAATCACTAATACCAGGACTGATTCCACTGTATTTTGATTCAGTTTCCATTTGCGTTGCAATTTTCAAACCAAACACTACCCAGGTGTGTGGGGTGCACCGTCTCCCTGCCTGTCACCTGATTCTTGGGAACCAGCGCCAGTGAGAGGTACACTACCTCTCTATTGGCCGAGGTGAAAGCTCGGTGGCGTGGCGCTCGGCGGTGAACGGAGGAGCTCGACGGTGTGGTGATGCGGGGCTTGAGCTCAACGGTGGGAGGGTATCTAGAGGGCATATTCCCTCGTGTCGCCCGCCCTATACAGTTTGCGGGCTACCATCCAAACATCAGCAGAATCGTGCCCGCCATCTTTCATACATTCTTGAGTCAACCATTCAAACACACCCGTAAGCAACTATATGTACGTTATGCTAAGTATAAGTGAATTACTTATCTTTTTTTATTAGCTTAAGTTTTTTAGTCAATTTAGATGATACATACAACTTAATACGATATCAGAGTCAAAAGATATAAAGTTCGAATCCTAGCAGACACGGTTTATTAAAATAAATTTTAGCTTACTCCTATTTCACATTTACGGCCTACAAGAACTACACGTGAGAAAAAGTGTTCAAACATAATTGAATTAACTATCTTTCTCTATCAGCTTAAACTTTTAAGATAAATTGATTAGTGCATGCAACTCAATACGTTGTATATGCAGTGAGCCAGTGACTCAGATCCATGCATCGGGTAGAAAAAAATATTACCTTTAGTTTTAAAATATTAACATCATTATTTTTATTATTATCTTTGATTGTTCATCTTATTTAAAAAATACATAATGAATAATATACATTTTATCTTCCCAACCAAGCTGTACTCGTGCAAGAGGCACCTCCGAGCCAGGCCTGGTAGAGACGCAAATATTGGACGTAGCAACCTAGCCTGGCTCGATGCATGCGACTGGGCAAACGGGTTTGCCGTTCGAGCCGGTGTCCCGATCTCGTGAAGTCAGCTCACCTCCTTATCCTTGCTCCGCTCCCCATGGCTCTCTGACCACACCGTCGGCAGATCCACCACCGAGGACTGTAGATCTTGTTGCAGCTGGCCACCGAGGTGCCCTACTTGCTATCCTTCTTCACTTCCCTGACATGGGTGACTGGCTCAAGCGTCCTCAGTGCCTCCCTTGATGAACCAATATAGGAGTATGATTTCCCCCTTCGATTCGAGTCTCATCGCCTCCTCTGTCGCTGCAACGCCGATGGGATGACGTGTAGTAAAGAAAAAAAAAAGAGAGTGGACGGACGTGCGGGGGCGAGCCCCACAATCACTGCCTGTAGCA